>WOVY01010491.1:0-488735 GCA_013436015.1 Rhipicephalus annulatus
TATATATGTGAGACGACGTCAGGTACGAAGGAGCGACCGTTTTAATTGTCACCCAGACGCGCGAGCCAGCAACCGAACAAGCAGCGAGCGGCTACGATGATGATGATCACGGTGCTTTGTATGCGCAGGTGAAAGTGGAAAATGATGAGCAACACAATCAGCGCTCACACTATTTCCCCCCTACACGAAAGCGTTCTGCAAGACGTTCATTTAGTAAGTGTATGAGCGCCGGATGTAAGGTTTCAGGCGAGACACATGGACGATCTCGGTCCCGCGACGACGGCGATCAGAAGCCGAAGTAACCGGAGCGACGCGATAATTTACGGCCGATGTTCGTTCAAGCACGGTGTAAGGACCCAGGTATCTGTGAATGAATTTTTCACAGAGGCCGGGTGTGCGAACAGGTGTCCAGAGGAGCACTTCGTCGCCTGGGTAGAATGACACAACTCGACGTGTCGCATCACAACGAACTTTTCGCTGGGCCTGAATGGTAGAGGTGTTGGCGCGGGCGATTGTGCGGCAGTGGTTGACACGGGCAGCGAATTCTTCCGGAAGGGACGCAGATGGGACAGAAGGCGTGGACAAAAAGCTGGTGTCTAGAACAAAAGATGGTGCACGGCCATACACAAGAAAAAACGGGCTGTAACTTGTAGTGCGTTGTAGGGCAGTGTTATAGGCAAACGTGACGAAAGGTAGTATTGTGTCCCAGTTCTTGTGATCGGGTTGGACATACATAGAGATCATGTCTGACAAAGTTCTATGAAAACGCTCAGTAAGACCATTTGTTTGCGGATGATATGCCGAGGTGGTCTTATGGATTGTGTCAGAGGCCTGGTAAAACTTCAGCGAGCACACGAGAAAGAAATGTCTTGCCACGGTCACTCAGGAGAACACGAGGGGCGCCGTGGCGCAGGATAATGGCATGCAGAACAAAGTCGGCTACTTCGCTGGCAGCTCCAGTAGGAAGAGCTGCCGTCTCAGCGTAGCGAGTAAGATGGTCTACGGCAGTAACAATCCAGCGGTGGACCGGCGGCGGTAAGCGGAAGGGGTCCGTATAAGTCTATGCCGACGAACTCGAAGGGAGCGGATGGGCACGGGAGAGGTTGTAGAGGGCCGGCGGGAAGAGATGTCGAACGTTTTCGGTGCTGACATGATGAACAGGAAGTGACGTACCTGGAAAACACTAGTGGAGAGGCCAGGCCAGAAGCAGCGAGTCTTAATGCGATCGTAGGTTTTATGAAAACCCAAGTGACCAGCCGTCGGGTCGTCATGAAAGGCTTCTAAGACTTGGAGTCGAAGTGAGCGAGGTATGACCGGGACCCATCGGCTACCGAGAGGATGGTAAGTTTGTCGAAGTAGCGTTCCGTCATGAAGTTTGAAACGCGTGAGTTGTCGTCGCAAGCGGCTGTTGGGAGCACGAGATGAGCCGGTGAGCCGATCGATGATTGTACGGCAGTATGTGTCTGCACGTTGGAGCGAGGTGAGGTCTGCGGATTGAAGGAAGTCATCCGGTGCAGTGGGCTCGATGGGACTAAGACTGGTCATCTGCTTGGTCTCTTGGCTGGGAGGTGCTGCGCAGCAGGTAGATGCGTCATGATTTTGCAACAGCGGACAGCGTGACAAAGCGTCGGCATCTTGGTGTTTGCGACCCGACCGGTATGTGACACTGTAGTCATACTCCTGCAGTCGGAGCACCCAACGACCGAGGCGTCCTGACAAGTTTTTTAATGATGACAACCAACAGAGCGCATGATGATCCGTGACGATCGTGAAGCGGCGGCCATACAAATAGGGGCGAAATTTTTGCACGGACCATACGATAGCGAGACATTCCTGTTCAGTGATGCTGTAATTGCGTTCCGCTGGGGAGAGAGTACGGCTCGCGTAAGCCACGACTTGCTCTTGTGAAGCCTGGTCACGCTGCAGCAGGACAGCGCCGATTCCGTGCCCACTTGCGTCAGTGTGTAATATAGTAGGGGCTGTGGGATCAAAATGGCGAAGAACTGGCCCTGACGTGAGGCATCGCTTCAGGGTCTGGAAAGCAGCTTCACAGTCATCTGTCCAAAGAAATGATGCACTTGTGGTCAGGAGTTTGTGAAGAGGAGCCGCGATAGTGGCAAAATCACGGACAAAACGGCGGAAGTAAGAGGCTAAGCCGAGGAAGCTGCGAAGGTCTTTGAGCGTGGTGGGCTTAGGAAAGTGCAGCACAGCGGCCACTTTGTCGGGATCAGGTTCGATGCCAAGCTTGCTGACAACGTGGCCTAACACTTTGATGCTGCGGCTCGCAAACCGACACTTCTTGGTATTTAGCTGGAGACCGGCTTTGGCTAGACATGTGAGCACCTCGTCTAGACGTTCTAGGTGTTGCGAGAAGCTGGATGAAAAGATGACGATGTCGTCCAGGTAACAAAGACAGGTCTTCCATTTTAGGCCACGCAGCACCGTATCGATCATCCGCTCAAATGTGGCTGGGGCATTGCAGAGCCCAAAAGGCATCACATTGAATTCGAAGAGACCATCAGGAGTAGCAAACGCTGTCTTCTCTTTATCAGACTCATGCATCGGGATCTGCCAATACCCAGATCGTAGGTCGAGACTTGAGAAATATTCTGCACCCTGTAAGGTGTCAAGTGCATCGTCAATTCGAGGCATAGGATATACATCCTTGCGCGTAATTTTGTTTAGTGCCCTGTAATCAACGCAAATCGCACTGATCCGTCCCTTTTCTTAACTAGGACAACAGGAGAAGACCAAGGGCTTGTGGAAGGCCTGATAACGTTGCGTGCGAGCATGTCATTGACTTGTTCCTCGATGACCTTGCGTTCTGAAGACGACACGCGGTAAGGGCGACGGCGGATAATACGAGAACCGTCTGTGGCGATTGTGATGAGAGGTCACCGTAGTTTGACCTAAGCCGTCCGAACAAACGTCAAAACAAGTCTTGTGTTTTGTTAAAAGGGCCATTAAGTCATTAGTTTGCGTTGGAGTGAGATATGGACTCAAAGTGGCTTTAAGCGCATTAGATGAGCCTCCTGGTGGCGTACACTTAGCGACTGACGGCGGAGACGATACAGTGACGACACATACCGGTGCTATGTCGATAAGGCTGGCAACAGTGGACCCCTCTGGCAGTAGTTGTGGCTCTGTTGTCGTGTTGTAGGCGGTGATACTGGCATGACCACGCGAAAACCGCACTAGACAACATGCGATGGCGATTCCTCGGAAAATGCAGCGCTGATCGGGGACAACCACTGCGTCACCGTCAATGGTATCGCTGGATCTAATGGTGAGGATACGTTCTTGGGCCGGGGGCAGTACAAAGTCTGCAGCTGCAACAAGGTGAGGCGACGAAAAATCGTAAGCACTAGAATTTTCAGTGTCCGTAATGCGAATAACGGGCGGACCACACGAAATGACAGCGGAAGCGGCTGACCAATCAGGAAAGTCGCGTTCGTGGTTATGATACCACGTCTTAGCAACCTCCTTCAGATAAAAGGGTACATAGCGCAGCTTATGTGCCTCATCCCAGTAATTGCAAGCACTGGTACGGTCGTAACTGTCCAGCCATTCTTCTACGTCCTCACCGCGAAGGCCAGAAAACACTGGAGGGTCTCGTTGCGAGGTACTCACGGTGTGGAGAGGCCCAGCAGGCTGAGCGGGTGGTGCGAAGAAGGCGGCAGGGGGGTGGGTCGTTTTGCGCCATCACTGTTGGCAAGCACAGCCGTCGACCTGATCGGAGCTCCAGAGGTGACCGGTAGTGCACGAGGACTTGGGAATCACAGCACGCTCCACCACTTGTGAGACGACGTCAGGTACGAAGGAGCGACCGTTTTATTGTCAACCCAGACGCGCGAGCCAGCAACCGAACAAGCAGCGAGCGGCTACGATGATGATGATCACGGTGCTTTGTATGCGCAGGTGAAAGTGAAAATGATGAGCAACACAATCAGCGCTCACAATATATATATATATATATATATACCAGATTCTTTGGACGTCATTCACGCTACGCTGGACCCGACGTATTGTATGCAAGAAAGAGACGACGAAACTTTCGTGGAAGCATCTTTACTAAACGTTTTCAGCTGGTGGACCAGCCTTCGTCAGAGTAATGTGACAAGTATATATACATATAAATGGGAAGAGAAGAGACCCAACTTAGCGGTTGCCTTAATTTGATTTCCAGCGGTTTCAAACAGCGGACCGGTCTTCGTCAGGATTTATATGTATATGCGCGCGTGTGTGTGGTGAAGGGCAATCTTTCAGTAGATTTCCATTCGTTATATACATTTACAACAGAGAGAGGCAGACAGAGATACACACCGCACATAGAAATGTTTACTTGGAATTACTCGATCACTGCTCTGTGCCCTATGCAGGAGTCCGTTCAGATTCGAGTGACACCGGCATTACGCGAGACCGCGTGTGGCCTCTGCGGTCACTTTGATGGGGAGCCGTCCAACGACTTGACTCTCCTGGACGCCAGAAGCGCCCTCACACCGCGAGAGTTTGGAATATCGTGGGTGGTAGAAAGAGGTAAGAAGCTGTATACGATCTAAAGTGGAACGGGACATGCCTGAAGTCATGCGTTCAGTACTATTGATCGCGGTAGTCTAGTTTAAGCTTACCCTTTTTTTCCAATCTTTCTCTTTTCATCCCTCAATCCCCTTCCCCCGGTGTAGGATAGCAAACCGGATGCTCGCCTGGTTGACTTTCTTGCCTTTCCTTGCTCTACCTTTACTAACGTTTCAGTCATGGCACGGCCTTCGTCCGTGCCACGGCTGAAACGTTAGTAAAAGCGTTCACCTAGTCTTCGTCCGTGCCACGGCTGAAATGTTTGTAAAAGCGTTCACCTAGTAAAAGCATTCACCTAAACGCATTCACGTCCAGATATACTTACACTGACTGTGTAATCATATGCCTTTGAGTGCGTCTTGTCACTTCACTTTTTGGACACTCTTCAATGGTTCAATGTGTGCACTGTGTATGTGGTGGTCATGCAAGAAAAAACACTTTTATCGTTCTCGATGGTCCCACAGATTGCATCCACAGTGGCCTTGAAAGGGAAGCCTGCGCTGTGCGCTCCAGCGCTGACAAGAATGTATCCTTGACAGCTTTCGACCGCTGTTCCATCATCTTCAACGATATCTACAGAGATTGCCACAAGGTAACGCTAGTATTGCGGTGTGCGTGCTCAATGTCAATCATTTACAGTCCATATTTCTGAACGTTCTCCCAAGTTATTGCTGTGACCCCCTCTCGAATCATTTTACACGTCAAGCTTTTGGAGCTTATTTCATTAGTTCGTCACCCACAGCCCCTGACTCGGCTGTGCAGGTCATGAGGCAACGCTAGCGGTGTGATTTGCTTTTGTGCCACCTAAAAGCTATTTCACATGCCGCCATTGCAGCTAAAAAATCGTCCCCTGTGCCTCATTCGCTCCATTCGCAACCGCCACTAATGGCGGTTTTGTTTCACATGAGCTGTAAATGCTTTGTGATTTTGGCTCTGTGACCAGCGCATCGAGCAAAAGTATCCGTTGTTGTTCTTTGTGGAAAACACAGCGCATTTTTTCTTTCAAACCTAATGTAACGCTACTTATGCATTACTATATTATTGATTTTTCATCAACAGTGACGAAAATTGCGCGTGTTTTGTCCCTTAAGAACACTTCAATCTAAATTAGGTCAAAAATGCAGAAGGACCATCACTAGAACAAAGGTGCCGACACATTTTTTGCGGCTTGGTCGACCCGGCGCTATTTCGACGGGTCCAGACGGAAAAATCGCTCCGCCGCTGGGAACACAGCGAAAAATTTTCAGCATGCTGGTCGCTCACCGCTGACCGCTGGTCCTTTTTTCCGCCGTGACCGAACTCACAGCTTGAAAATCGCCGCGTTTTGTGTCACGTAAAACGGCCTTAGCGGTAAAGAGCCAATGTGGTCCAAATACTGCTTCTGAGCACGTGCTGCCTAAACGAAGGTAGGGACAGGATAGAAACGAAAGGTGAGGTTATTAACCGCTCTGAAAAAAAAACTGGTATGCATACCTAACATCATGGCAACTGGTGGCGGAGCTTTAAAAAGAGAAAGGGAAAAAAAGGTTGCTTGAAAGCCACTGTTTCTCGATCAGATCTTCTTTCGATTTTATTCCTTATAGCATATTAAAGATTAGCCCGTAGTGTGAAGGAGGCTCACGATCATTAGGACACGATGTAATGGTAGCCATATTGTCGTAACTTACGAGTAATCGATCGTAGTTTCAGCCTTGAATTGGTCTGTGTATTTTTAGTATTCCTTCTTTTTCGTTATGGTTTTGTGACGTGGGGCTTGTGAGCTGAGAACATCACGGTGGTGTCTCAATAGGTCAACTAAAAGCCACAAAGTGAGGAAATCATTTCCCTCTTTATCAGAACATCATAGTGAAAAAAAAAGAAAGCCTTTCGTAATGGCGGTGCTTCATGTAGAAGAAGCAAATACACAGTGATTTCCACTTTGTATTTAGACATAAATAACGCGCTCCCTTCTCTTGAATACGAATAAATGTTGATGGGTAACCTTACATCGACATTCCCGAAGAATGCTTTAAAAAAAATAAAATGCAAATGCGCCGACAAAGCTCTTAAACGAACATTCTTACTTGTCGTCTCTGATCAGCCGTAGCAAGAAAAAAAAAGTAAGTAAGTTGGCTATTGATCGATAACCTAATGGTTTTCCTATCTGCGCAGGTATTGAGGCCAAACCGTTTCTTCGAGTCCTGTCAACAGGACTGTTGCGACAGGCGTTCGCCCTCGGGCTGCGAGTGTGCCACATTGGATGAGTACTTCCGCGAATGCCAACGCCTCGGTGTCGACCTCAAGGAAACGTGGAGAAGAGACACAGTCTGCCGTGCGTTGCGAGCCTCTGTTCTCACTTATCTCTTGACTGCTAATCTGCTGATACGCCCGATTGGTGTTTTAGGGCCACTAACGTTCTTGAGCACGTACTACACTTTTATACCGTCGGATATATATTTACTCAGAACTTCTGACAAGTACAGTGACGTCACGTGTGGCATCATTGTACTGTACAGCGGCGTTGTCACAGAACTGTGATTCAAGATTGCTGCTCCAAAGCGCGTTGAAAGCTACAAAAGGTACAGCGCACAGATAGAAGAATACTATTCGCACCCAGAATTGCATAAGTAACCGTACGCACTTCATGTCGAATATCCTTCAATGAATGCTGCTCGCACCATTGCCAATTTTGTGTCTTAATTAGCTTACAGCACCAGGTACATTGTTAGGTCATAGCTTAATACAAAAAATAACTGCTTGTGCCACACTCACACAAAAAAAGAAATAGCATCACACTCGCACACATATTTGCCGTCACGCTTGCCTTTTTACGATACTCCATATATTACAATTCGCACTCTTACAGCTCTGCTTCATGCTACCTTACAGTCATAATGTAAGTAATTTTGTAGGTTTATGTTGGCTCAAAATTTTCTATATAAAGTCTGTGCATGACAAGTATCAATGAAGGAAAACAGATATTGACACTGTCACTGCTACACTAATTTCTTCCCATGCGTTTTTCGTCCAACCAGCCCACACGTGTGACGGTGGTAGTGAATACCACGAGTGCGGTCCTGCTTGTCGTGCCACGTGCGCCGACCGCGAGCCGGCATGCGCTCTCAGCCAATGCGCCTCGGGCTGCCACTGTCCCCAAGGATTGCTCTGGGACAGCGGCCGCTGCGTTGAGCCGAGACAGTGCGCCTGCACCTACAGGGGCCGGAAGTACCAGAGCGGCGAGCAGGTCGACCAAGACTGCAACACATGGTGGGCTAAGCTTGACGGTCACCGATAGTGTCCTTATTGCGCAAGACACTTATAGAGTCTAGGAAAAACACGGAGTCATGTCTGTTGTTTTTTTTTTCTCCACGCGTGACACATGTTTAACTCTCTTTAAAGAGATACGTTAACTATTTTTCGTCCCACGACTTTCTTCCTGATAGTCAACGTGCCTCTTTGAAGTGCGTTAAACGTGCGGTATTCACATAGAAAGCAATAAGAAAAAAATTACTTTTCCCTTTGTGTACAAACACGTATCGTTGTGTATCACACTCGAGCATCCATATTCCTTGTAGCCATAGAGTAACTGACAATGAAATTAAACTTTCCCAAAAGAGGCTCCAGTCATCAGTGAAAGCTTTGAAGACATTTTATCACGTATAAAAACACCAACCGTAAAGGAAGAACGCGTGTGCACAGAACGTTGAGGAAAGGCATGACGACAGAAACCTTTTGAAACGGAGCTAGTGCCGAACTGCATGTGTGGCAGCTGCTTGAAGTATTACGGGTTCTCTCAAGTAATTAAAAATCAGGAGTAAATACAAATGTTTCAGGAGACCGAAAATGGGCTTATGGTTTGTCACAGCCATGATCCAAAACTTTGTAATCAAGACGCTTAATACCGGAGGTCTAGTTGAATGGAATCTCTGGTAGGTGTCCCTCCAAGACGAAGTCTCTGAAAGACGACTTCATAGGGGTTGCATAGGCCGTAGCTACAGCTACATTAGGCTTGGATTGAAATTTTCGCAAAAAGCCACAACCAACAAGCGTGGCAAGCACTGTGCATAAGGTTCCCTACTGTAGGTGCGATGCTCACGAGACACTGAAGTAGATAAACTACAAAGGGCATCATAGTCTAGATGCTAATGGGGAAGGCAGTTGATGTAGCCGAAAAAAATTCTGCGAATAATTAAACTCATCCCCTGACAAAGAGAGGACCACTCTCAATATTTTTGGAATACAAATATATGTATCATTGTTGACAACGCTTCTGTTGTGTTATAACGCATATGTGATGAAGACAAACTGGCTCCTTGAAATATTACTCCCATTAAGTAATATATATATATATATATATATATATATATATATATATATATATATATATATATATATATATATATATATATATATATATATATATATTTAAGAGAGAGAGATCAACAAGGGGTTTTATTTTGTTATAAAGCTCTACCGGAAAAGACAACGTTTCAAGTAAATCACCGCATGCTAAGAGGCCCAGAGGTTTCCGATGCTGACTTTTGGTCCGATTTTTATTTAACAGTCACATACTTGTAGCATCTTGTAAGGTTGATGTTACATCGTGCAATACCGATTCCGTGCAGTGTGTGTGACGACGGCCGCTGGCAGTGCACCAAGGCCATCTGTGACGCAACATGCTCGGTGCTTCTGGGACGCATCTACACCACCTTTGACGGCGGACGGTTTCAGACGCGCGGTCATTGCGGGTTCATCCTGCTACAGGCGGAAGGCATCCGGGTAATCCAGAACAAGCATGTCTGCGCTGGTTTACCAAAGGACGCCGTCTGCTTGGGAGACATACACGTACAGATAGGAGAGAACATCCTAGTGTCCATCAACCAGCAGCTGCAGGTGAAAGCTCTTTGTTAGGCAAATATGGCTTGTTAAAGTAGCTGACCAGTTTTAGAAATTTTATTTGTGTTTTACAAACTTCAACATGATATTAACTAGATGGCATACAAGAAACCAAAACGAAAATATTGTGGACGTTCTTTGCAGTAGTTGCGATATAGGTGAGAAGAAATTGAAATGGACGAAAAGATAACTTGCCGCTGGCAGGCACCGAGCCAGCGACCTTGGGATAACGCGTCCGATGCTCTATACCGATTGACGTACAGCGGCTGTCATACATGCGTCCACTTCACTGACTATATATTCGCCTTCTTACTTCAACATGGCTACTTATATGCCCCAATCCCTTTACGCCTATTAACCTTTATTAAGGAAGTACAGAAATTGCTCTGCGTAATTCAATTAACTTACAACAAGTGCACCATTAGATCAGCAGAATGGAGAGAAAGACAAGCTGATGCGTTCTCATGCATCAAATGGTATCAGCTCGCGCAAAATAAGGTAAATCGGAGATAGCTGGGAGAGGCACTCACCATGCACTGGACGTAAATTATACGCTGGTAATGGGTAAATAAAAAGTTCTACTTGGTTTTCTATATAAAGAAAAGAATTACAAGTTTGGTTTTCGATGGCTCCTAGAAAAGTTCTTTGCCTGAAACAAGCATTGAAAAGTAGAAGTTTTGATTTTGTTTAACCTCCTCGCGTTTTTCTCGGTTGCACCTTTCATTCTCTCTCTCTCTCTGGCCACTTCCTTTTCAATGCAGGTTCTCATAAATGCCCGTGAGCTGACGTCACTTCCCGCTGTGCTTCCGAACGTCACAATCACGAAGCCAACGTCCTTCTTTATCGAGGTTAGAGAAGCCACGTGAAGAATATTGATGTTTCGATTTTGTTGTCAATCAGACAGGATGGCAAACACCACCCTGTGTTCCAGGTGGAGACCAAAGGCCTGACGCTCCTGACGGACGGCAAGAGCCGTCTTGTCCTCACTGCCAACGAAGGTCTCTACACTAAGACGATGGGCATGTGCGGCACATTCAACCACAACAGCCAGGACGACTTCTTGTGTCCCGGAGGTGACATCGACTACCAGGTGCACATGCGCTGGCCTTTTGAGCTGTGGTATTGACAACCCAAATAAGTAAATAATGGATGAAGTGAGCGGCCACAGACAAGTGCTTATCTGTTCCCCCTAGCTTCGTCCATAGGTCGACAAGCTCGCTTTGAAGTCTGTTCACCGAGGCTCACTCAGATTCAGACCGAGCTGCGTAAGAGAGTGTTTGATTGTGTTTTGAAAATTTAGTCCATCCGATTATGTGTGAGTGTGGCTGAGGAAAATTTTAGTGAGTGAGTCCAAGTGAGCCCTGAGCAGAAAATATACTTCTTGAGGGAGTATGACCGTATACTGTGTTATGAAAAAGCACGCTAAATTGCACCAAATGGCCGAAATTTCTGGAGCCCTCCACAACGGCGTCCCTCATAATTATGTCGTGGTTTTGGGACGTAAAAAGAAATTCAGTCAGTTTTAGTGAGATTCTTTTTTTTTGTCAACGTTAGGCTTCATTCCGCGTTTATCTCTCGCGCCCTCAACATTTGTGCAACTGAGACGAAGTTATCCCAAACCTTCCCGTTGACCAGTGTCAGCGGTGATTGTGTTCATCGAATGAACATTGCACCAAAACGGATAGTTTAGTTCTGGGATATTGAGACCAGATGTGTGTCGGACATGATAACTGGCATGCTATCTGCAAGTTGGTTCAATAAAAATTTATGACAGCAATCAATGTAATATCTTTACATCAAATGAATATTGCCATTGCGCAATTAAACTAATAAATTAGTAATAAAACTTGTGTAGTTGAGTTCATTTTATATACTAGTGGCTGCTTGGGATACGCTTTAGGGTATTTTCACACCGCTAAACAATCGTTTCGGAAGATGCTGCGTGATATCTCACAAGTCTATTACTTGAATATGAAATAGCAGTGAGACCAAACTTTCGCCAGCAACCAAATTACACCATAACTTATCATTCATATATCACTGTGTGGGTTGTTGCATGAGGTTGGAATGGCAGACAAATAACAATAGACGTAGGATAAATACAAACGTTGTGTGCGGGGTGCAGGTGGAATCGTTCGCGAAGCAGTGGGCCGACGGCGAATGTGCCAGCGTCGAGGCTGTGGCCACGCAGTGCGACCAAGACACCTTGCTCTGGCCCGAGAGCAAGCACATTTGTAGGCAGCTTTACCAAGGCGCATTCACTGGTATGTCATGCATGTGTTCGAATACAAACTCGGCAGAATTGGCAAAGGAAAAGTTTGCATGTCTCTTGCGCAGATAATGACATTTGATGCAGTCGCCAAGAAAATGTTCATTAAACAATTTCCAATTTAACAGTACATACTCGTGTATTCATCACGATGTTGAAAAAAATTTCAACAAGAAGTTTAGACAAGCCTGCCAGCTATATTACGTTTTTCGTGATATCCTTTAAAGGCAACTACCTAGCATCATCTTACTTTTTAAAAACAAAGTCACAGTTTTGCCAAAAAAGCGAAGCAATGAATGCGATAGCAACATTTTTAAAAGCAATAGTAATTGTAGTAAATATGCGCCTGTTAAGTAACCAAGTTGCCTGTGGTGCGGCCAAAGTAGATCATCACAACAAGGCTCACGAGTAGTGACGGCGTGAATGAGAAGTGCCTCCTGCGGGCGCATGCTGGTACTAAGGACTATACGTCGTGTTTCACCACTGGTGGCAGTTTGATATGCCTAGAGCGCATCTATATGTCGACGACCGCTCCAGGCTGGACTTTTATGAAGAAGGAACCAAACCATCGTTCGTCATCTCGTGGACCTCATGAAATCGCTTACATGACCCTTTCTAACCTTGGACAAGCAGCTTGACGGGCTCTCCTATCTGTATACAACGACCCGTGAAAATGCTACTGTGTGAATAATGTGTGAAATAATATGGATTATTTAAGTAGTGTTTCAGGTGAAACTAAGAGCTCGAACCTATGTCTCTGAAAAAATATTGTGCACACTGCGAACGGAATGAGTAGTATGTTTTTTTTTATTGAAGCCTTCTAAGTGTTTTCAGTGTCTTATTCTAAATAAAGAACAGGGAAGAGGTGTGTAAATGAGAAATATATATTACAAAATACCACCGGCGTGTTTCGCACACCAGAACACTGCATCCTTGGATACGTCTTTTTTTTTTCCTCCTATATAGCAGCTTCGCCGCTTAGTTGCTATTCCAAAAAAAGCCGCAGTCAAGCATTTTCATTTCTATCAGGAGAACTTTTTTCAATTTCATTGATGGATGTGAAAAGCAGATCTGCCGGCACTGAAACCATGTGTTATTTGCGCGTCTGTACGACGTGCAGATGTAGTAAACGGAACACTCATCCGCGATTTCGGCGCAGTGTGCCACCATTCGGTGAACCCGGACCCGTTCTTCGAGCTCTGCATCCAAGCATCGTGCGGCTGCCGCTCTGACTCTGGAGACTGTCTCTGCCCTGTGTTCTCACACTACGCGCATGCGTGCTCTTCTAAGGGTCACGTGATCGACTGGAGAGCCCAAGTGCCCGTGTGTGGTAAGTGGCCGCTGGAGTAGCCGGAATTTATTTTCCGTGAGACAAGAGAGACCAACGTTCCTTTCAAGCAAGCAATCCTGCTTTAGACTACAAAAATTCGTCGATTGCGACGGTGCTGCGTTATGCGAATTCTGAGCATCGCTTCCTGTTGAGGCCAGGCCAACTTTGTTAGAAGTTTTGACTTCCCACAAGGCATCGAATACGCCATGATTATTAACCTTTGCGAAGCGGAACAGTGCCCACTACACCATTATTTGTATTTTGCAGATAAGGGGAGTACTCGGTACACATCTGTAAGGTATAATGTGCGCTTTGTCACTGCTGCAAGTGACTGTTGACGATAAGGAATTATGGATGAGCACTTTGCAGTGGGTGTAAAGCATTAAACCACACACTCGTTGCGCACTCAAAATTGTGTGATTACTGTTTTTTTATAACTGGTTATATTACATCTCAGGAAAGGAAACGAGGCAGTGCAGTGCTTGCGCGACATTTGCTGGTTCATGTTAATTAGTATACATTCACATGTCTAATTATTTTGCAGTCCGGTTCTAATTTTGTGGGAAGATTATCAAATAGTAGGTGCAGAATGCATGCCCAGTTTCTTGTTTTGTTATATTCATTTCAAGCAAAGAAGAATATTTCTCTTGGCATCGGTGTTCGAACGCTGCACGTCGAACGATAGACGAAGATGGCAGTGTCTCCAGCAAAGTGATCCTCTGCAGCAACACGCAGAACAATGAAATTAAATTACCTCTAGTTGTCCACCCAAATCACCTGCACAATCGTTCACGCCACATTTCAGGCCACTCGAGGAACCACGTGGTGCGTGACGCGCCCCCTACGGGTGTTCTGTTGACCACCGCTGAAGGGGTTTTACGGAGCATGACGGCGGCACAAACGGCAACAACACGTAGCGAGTGTATACGACTGCATGTAATGGCTAGCACAACAAAAATGGCGTTGTGTGTCTGCAGGCGTGTACTGCGAGCACGGCCAGACTTACCAAAGCTGCGCTCCGGTGTGCGACTCAAGCTGCGCGCTGATCGGCCGCAACACGTCGTGTGGAGGACGCTGCGTGGAAGGGTGCGCCTGTGATCCGGGCTTCAGCCTGGACCGCCGAGGCCGCTGCGTGCCCATCAGCCAGTGCGGATGTCTGTTCGCCGGACACGAGTACCCTGCAGGATTCAAGCAGCGAAGGCACGATCAGCACTGGTACGTATATCTGTCCGCGTGTTGGCATTTCCTTGCTCTCTTTGAAGAGAAACGATGGAATGCACCGTGAGTTACGACATACAAATGATCTTCGCATGCGTCGATCCGCAAGACATTTCCGCGTGTGCTCTCTACTTCTGCCCTCACACTTCCTTTAAATAATTATGCGTAGCGTCAGCATGCAACGCATGGTGTAATTTTTCCCAGCTGATACTATTTCACTTTGGAAGGAGAAGAAAGGTTTGCTGATAACTGGCGAAAATCCGCAAGAACATAAATAGATTGCCGTTACTGGGAATACGGATCATGGGTGCTGAACGCGATAGTGCGAGAAAAAAATAAATACGAAAATAAAGCACACGAAGGAAGTCGATAGCGAAATTTTCGCGCATGCATAACAGAGTAGGCCACCACACAGGCATGGGTTTCAGGACTACAATGAATGTACACGTTCCGTATATCAGTTATTGGTAATCACTTTTGAAGGAAAAAAGTTTGTAGCGAAAGGCACCACAGTGACAAAGAGCCCGGATTTGGTATCTAATCACAATCGCAACGCATTTGAAACAACATTCATTTTATCACGCAGAATGACTTACTAACTGGCTAATTTCCACCTCATCGGGTGTCGCATGGTTCTACTATCTTGCGAGCTGCTTTCCTCTTGCTCTTTCTTTACCTGCCTCATGATCGGGTAGTCATGTGCAATGCCAATGGTTTCAGCCGTCGATGCACAGAGGGGTATACGAAGGCATATCCTAAGAGCATATCCTAAGAGTGTGCGCAGGTTAGTTTTGCACGCGTTAGATATTACAGGTGGGCTGTACCGCAGAAATTGAACCGATCCATATGTACCACAGGCAACATGCCATGAACCCTTCCTACCGCTTGGCGAGCTTCGCTACTGAGAGGCCCCGCACGAAATTTCATGCCATTGTCTGTGCGTATCGTGCATCGTTTACGTCAAGTTTTACGCCTGTGGAGAAATCGATATATTTTTCGTGGCGCCTTCCCCTTTCACAAGTACGTCTTACGATCCCAGGAATACAAAATAAATCGAAATCGCCTTCTTCAGCCCTAAAACAATATGGCCTACACCTCTTGCACGAAATGTACAATAACCACGTGTACATATACACCGGTGGTTATACCACACCTTCTATAGTTCTGGGGTGCAGTGGTGACACCAGCTAGACAAATCACCCTGCGAATCAAGCTGTCACACGTTACTACGTCTACGGCGGCAGAACTTGCGGCTTTGCGTGGCCCCCTAAGCACATCAAATGTCAGAGACCGAGTAAACGGGCTATGTTTTTCGACTCGAAAGTGGCCATACAGAGCATGCAGTCAGTTCTTCGACGAGGTTGCCACGAACAGTTAACATACGAGGTTGTCAAGCTTCTTCACCAAGTCACAGAAGCAGGCCACGAGGTCAAATTTCAGTGGGTGTCTGGTTATTGTAAGATCAGTGGCAATGATTCCGCAGAAAACGCGGCTAGCACATCCCACCAAGAAGAGCACATCTTTCCGATCCCTTTTTCAAGGACAGACGCTGGAAAGCAACTTCGTCACCTGGCACGCAGTCTGTGTCTGTTGGAGTGGAACACCCCAAGCATAAGTCTTACGAGACTCTACCAAATAAACCCTCGACTGGAACGTCGACGTCGATCCGGACTTCGTCAACATGAAGCCCCGCTTCTTTGTCGGCTGTGGTTGGGGGTCACCTTCACAAAAGCATATACAACCCACATTAGATTGACCGACAGTGCGGAATGCGACGTCTGTGGCACCGAAGAAGACATCGACCATCTGCTATGCCATTGCCCTCGATCTGCCTCTGAGAGACAAAAGCTTTCTGATGCATTGTGACAATTTGACGATCGGCCACTCTTTGCGCAGATGCTGTTGGAACACCGTCCTTGTCCTTCGTCGGATGAAAAGGCAGTCAAAGCCGTTTTGCGCTTTTTGAGGACTACAGGCCTATGTGAGCGCCTTTAATTCGTACTCTCGTCTCCTTGGAATGGCGAGCACTTCGGCATGCAACATCTGCGCCTGCGAGGAAACGCTTGAGCACATTCTATGTCATTGCCCAGTATACCAGACCGAACGACGTATTATGGAAGCCAAGCTCTGTCAGCTGGATTCACGGCCGCTTACTGAAGAGAAGATCCTGGGACCTTGGCCGACGGCTTCCCATACGCGCAAAGCCACGAAAGCCCTCTTGTACTTTTTAAGGACCACCAAACTTCACGACCGCTTGTGAAAGAACTGTACACGCAAAGCCACGAAAGCCCTCTTGTACTTTTTAAGGACCACCAAACTTCACGACCGCTTGTGAAAGAACTGTGCGAGGCCGTGCTGTGTAGTCTCGAGCTGACTATTTATGCTTCTCTTTCTTACTCCTCTTCTTTTCTGTCTCTTTCCGTTCTATTATTCCCCTTTTCCCCCACCCCAAGTGTAGGGTAGCCAACCGAGCCAAGCTTGGTTAACCTCCCTGCCTTTCCTCTCTGTTTATATATCTCTCTCTCTCTTTAATTTTTAAAAGTGTAGTGCCACCACTGCGTACACGTCAGCCCATTGACTGACAATGTTTTTTTTTTCTCTTTCTGGTTTCTCTCTCTTTCTCATCTTTATACTCCCCATTTCCCCGGCGTAGGGTAGCAAACCGGGCATGTGCATGGTTAACCTCCCTGCCTTCTTTCTTGCTGTTCCTGTCCTTCTTTCCTTTACCTGTTTCCTTCCTTTTTTTCGTTTCCTTACTTTTATCTTTTCTTTCTGTCTGTTTACTTCTATTTATGTCTTCATTTGACAGTATATACCTACAGATGATTCCCGCCGCGGTGGTCGCATTTCGATAAAAGCTATATGGTAGAGGCCCGTGTACCGTGCCATGTCAGTGGGCGTTAAAGATCACCTGATGATGGAGATTTCCGGAGCCCTCCACTACGGCATCTTTCATAAGCATATCGTGGTTTTGCAACGTCCCACAGATATTACGGTAATATTCGCTTCCTTGATGCAGTGAGTGCCTGGCGGGTCAGTGGCAGTGCAGACCGGCGAGCGCCGACGAAGTGATCCTGGTGCCTCCGGCGAGCGAGTGCGGCACAAACGAGGAATACACCGAGTGCCGATCCAACTGTCCGGCCACCTGCGCGTCACTCCACAGCTTTCCGGCCGCTGGAAGCTGCGCCGTCGACGTCTGCCAGGCTGGATGCCAGTGAGTTAGTTCTTCACCACGTTTCACCGCTACTGCGGACCATCTTTTTCGCTCGGGTAACACGGCTCTTCCATAAGATCTGCTCACAGGCTAGTAGGTTCATAGCTGGCAAAGACATCGTAGGCGCAGAACAAAGACTGAAGAGGCGCGGACAAGCGCATACTCACAATCAGGCTTATCAAGCCGGTGCTTAACTTCCGATACCCTCACGCATGCGTGCATTTACAAATATCTCAAGAAAAAAAAGTAATATCTATTGTCACAACCTCATTTTAAAGCATACTCATTTTTAAACAGGTGCAAAGACAGGACGCTGATGCATCGTCCTGCGCCTACGATTTTCTTCTCAACAGAGTTGTTCTCCGCAGCTTCATGCAATCTTTTTTACAGACACCAAAGAAAAAAAACTATTATCTTTCGCAATACTCAAACACCATCACACTTGCCTTAGAATGCGCATGATAAGCTAGAGAATACGCTTGCAGAAAGTTAGGGTGACGTGATCAATTTTAATTGTGTCTATTGGGCCAACGTAGTCCTCAATAGGTTAAATCAAATGCAGCATTCAGAGAAAGCTAGAGGCCTAATATAACAAGTTTCAGGTATAATCGCTGTGGAAATGTAAAAAAAAGTATGCAAAAAGGTGCTTTTAAACTCGTGATTTTAGCATCGTTGTTGTCTGCGAGAAATGTCAAGGTGATACTTTTGGCATTTATTTTTGCATTAATTAAAGTTGTTGTGGTTATGTTAACAAATACGGTGTCAAAAGTATAGATATTCAGAGAAAGCTAGTTTGCTGTTTCACTTCAATTCCCTTTAATAAATACTACAATGTTATTAACACAATCGTTCAACTGTTGGAGCGAATGAAACCTACTGTCATGCTGCAAAAAGAAAAATGAAAACCACAGGAAGAAGAGAATGCAAAGACTGTTTTTTTTTTAGTCTTTGTCATCCTGTAGTTTGTTACTATTCTGACCAGTGCCGAGACGTTATCGTTGTTCTTCTCGAATTTTTCGAATATACAAAACAAACAGGCCAAGCAGTAACGAAAGCGTCAAAGAGTACGTATGTGACACCAGCCAAAGTATTCAGTTCAACGACACTATTTGCCTCTAACTTCATTTGTCTCAGAAGATTGCATTCGCACGTCAACCACGAAGATTTAACGTTGAGTCCCATATGTAGACGGAGGGCACAGTTTACTCACGAGCACAGGAAAGCATTGTTTCCTGTCCGAAAAACATGACTGAAAGCGAATTTTTGAGCGTGCAAAAAATGTTGACGATGAAAAAAAGTGTAGAAGTTAGCGTCTTGCCTGGCAACATGCCTCGAGGGACGTACGCGTGACACGACTCTGCCTTTTCCACCGCAGATGCCGAAAGGGTTTCGTCCGAGACGAAAGGACTGGATCCTGCGTTCCTCCCACTTCGTGTCCCTGCCAGCATGGACTGCGAAGCTACGCCGACGGAGACAAAATTGACATCGAATGCAATCAGTGGTGCGTACCAGCCGCCAAGAAGTGCGCGAAGCCCGTCAGCGGGTATCACGCTAGACGCGGCTCGCAATGCGAATGAAAAAAAAAAACATCTGACGCGCGTATTTATGAATGCTAATGAGTGCTGTTCGAGTAAGAGAAGACTGCACTTCGTTGTCATCGCATTTTTGAAAAAAAGTTTACAACAGGCCTGTCGCCACTTTGACGAGTACAAATGCGAGATCTGGGCAGCGTTGCAGAATCGTGGATAAGCGTGAGCGTAAAATTCGTAAAAGAGGCATTGCTTGCGGTAGAGAGAAATTTACAGAAAAAAAAAACTGGTCAACATTCGCCTTACATTTCTGCAAAGTGAGAGCTATTCAGTGGCGCCATTTTACAGTGTTTTTATTGATTTTTAAAGTGCACAAACTAATGCACATTAAAAGCTTATGATAATTACCCAATTAATTTTTTAGTTTCTTTTCATTAGCACATCTCTAACTTCCACTGATTGACTGGACCTAATGCAATGTGCGCTAATTAACTATCACAGAATTGATTTGCTTTTATCATGATGAGATTAAAATGTACAGCAATGACTACACACCCCACGATAATTTTTTTTTTCCTTTCCTCACACTGGCTTTCCGTTCAAGCCCACATTCGCATGAGGTTTTAGCATTAAATATTAAAACCCTGCATTACAACAAAGGCGGCGGAGGTCAGTGCACGAGTGCAGAAGCATCGATAGCTGTACGAGTATATCGCTAAAAATATTTGCGAAAATGAGGAACCCCAAAGAAATGTACAGAGTAAAAGCCACTTGTAAGAAACATAGCCATGGAATACACGCGCTACGTCGTTCAACTAGAAGACTACGACAAAACTATATCGTCCTTGGTGGAGTCAAGGAAGGCGGGAGACTAGCCACTTCATCAGGCAGTGGCCCGATCTTCTGTCTTGGCGGCGTATTCGGCCAGCCATACTGCCCAGAGGTGATCATCTGAGCATGCTCCGAGCAGCACAGCCTCCCACTGCTCGAGGTTAGCTATCCTAAATGCCTGATTAGCGCTCTGTTCGAGGGTGTGTGTCGTTGCTGTACGTAATGTGGACAGAAGAAAAAGAACGTAGCAGGGTAAAGCTTTTGGTCATAGGCGCATACTAAACGTGACATAAAGGGGAGAGTGGGGATTAAAATTTTCAGCAATCACATGCTTTGTTGAAGCTGTAAAGCATAAGCGTTTCTCGACGTGCAACTCGGGTCATGAATCGCTTCAACAAAAGTCAATTGTTTAAGTCTGTATTGGAAGAGATGTCGTGGGACATAGATGAATAGCGACAAGGTGGCCGCCGAAAGTATGAAAGCTCTTCACACAATCAACACGAAACGAGCTGATTCTTAGTTATTTACTAGTAGGTACAAGTCCAGTTAAAAGCGTAATACGTGACAGACGCCACAGTTTTCTCATTCCTATCTGGTAAAGTGAACCACTCGAAAACTCGGTTAATGTTGATGTTTAGTCAATATGCACTATATGTTAAGAACTTGTGAATTTAAAAGTAAAACTGTCCATACTTCACTCGCACATCATACCTCTCCTGAAAACTTTCAGCGGTATCCTAATTTATCGCTACATTCTTTCTCGTGTAATTTTTTTTTTCGTCACGCGTTATCGACGTGTTCTTAATTTTCACTGTACTTCCCTACGCGTGGCCACATTCGTTTTAGCAAAGAAGTTGAGCTAACAGACAGACGCGCGGGCACCTCACGCACTTATTTTCTGCTCGTGCATTCGCAGCACGTGCGAGCGCGGCCGCTGGCTGTGCACGCAGCACGAGTGCGCTGGCACGTGCGCCCTCTGGGGAGACTCGCACGTGCGCACCTTCGACGCGGTGTCGTTCGACTTCCGCGGCACGTGCGACTACGTCCTGGCCAAGGGCCGGCTCTCCGGCAACGACACCGTCAGCGTGGTCGTGCAGAACGTGCCCTGCGGAAGCAAGTCTTCCTGCGCCAAGACAGTCACCGTCATCGCCGGTGGGTTCCTCAGCTATCCTCTGTGCCATAGTATGCCATAGCGCAAACTTGATTGCGCTCTGCGCAACTAACAAGCAAGCACACAGGGGACAATCAAATAAACACATTAGAGAGGAAAGCAAGTTAAAGATGCAAAAACGAAGAAGCAGCTAACATGAATAAATGTTACGATGAAGATGAGCCTCCTAGAATCAATTACTATAATATGCCAAACAAGAGTTCCCCCCCACCCCCACCTGACCCAACTACCTACCTACGGTGAAGGATAATTGTACATAAATCGGAGTGGACCCTTGCTTGGTCATAGATCAAAATTCAACATCGCTGCTGAAAGTCTGCTAAAAAAAAGAAATGCACACGCATGCTTCTATTGCAGCGCTTTCTTAAATACACATGCATTCATTGTTTTCATTCGCGCTCGTCGGGTGAATAAACCCGATCAACAAAACTCTGAAAATGGTGGGAGCAGAGAAGGTGGCGCATATTCGATATCTTCCAATGAAGGGATGAATGGGATGCTCGGGATGTTACGATAAGAATACTTAGGTAGCTCATTTCTATGCAACTTGCTGTTATTAAGCTGAATCTTAGACGAATATTAGAATACACCTAAAAACTAAAGGACCTAAAATAAATTGTGCAGAATGACACTCACTTAAGAAAATGTTTTCGTGACTGTCATTTCATCTCTACATAGCCTTTTCGCGAAACTTCAAACTTGATTATGCGAAAGTTAAACGAGTTATGTAAACGTTAAACGTGTTTACTTGAGAACATAATGCATTGCGCGAGAGTTTAATGGGTCATGTGAAAGTTGAATGTGGTATGTAGCAATTGAATGCGTCATCAAAACAGCCTCAAAAGTTAAAAAGAGACTGACACCATTTTTTGAAGACGACTTTACTCAGCCATACAAATCAGTCTGCAGAGATGGCTCTTAGCAAACGTGAAGCTCTGCAAACGCTTATGAGAAATTTTATTTTGAAATCTAAGCCGATTTCCCCGATGCGTGCACCTTCAGACATCGACACTAGCTTGACGTAAGGCTACAGTACTGATGCTGGTGTCTTCACGCTGCAGTATGGCTAGTTGTGGCAGCGTCTGGTACCAAAACGTCCGAAATTGCCCACTTGTGGATTATCAAAGCATTCATTTGGCTGCGTGTGCATCGCCACCGTGCGCCTCACTGACGGAGCCATGGTGAGGAGCGGAAGTGGAAATATCACGATGTCTTGCGCCGGCACGTGACACGAGAATCTCATGACGTGTCGTGACGTCAGGATGCAGTAGAAACAGAAACTTGCTAATAAATGCATGCTGTAATTATTTTTTCATGGTGCACTCATGCTTGGACGCGCATTTCCTGTTCAGGACTTGGCCTTTTATTTAATGAAAGAACATTACACGATCTCCCCCTGAATGGAACCATAAGGAAACGCGAAGCAGCACTGGGGGTGCACACCCCGTTTCCGTTTATATTCACTCGGTGTTTCCGTCAGTGTGTGCGGTTTGTATTTAGTTTTTTGTGTTATCATTAGTTTGTGTTTGTGCGTTGATTTCGTTAGTGCCTAGTTACCACTCATCCGAATGGGAGTGAAGTGACGACGATAGAAGCCGACCGACCGCAGGCGCTTGTATGAAATTGGAGAGGGAGAGGAGGGAGTGGGTTTACAGCGTGGGTGGGGGAGAGGTGAGAAGGCGACCGAACGCCTACATAAAAGAGGAGAGTGGTGGAGAGAGTAGGCTAAGGCGCAACGGAGCGCAGACGTCACCGGATTAAGCTCGCTCATAAGTTGCTTCACATCTAAAAAAAGAGGCTAACTGAAAGTATTCTTTGAAGAATATTTTCAGTGATGAAAGGGACCGATAACCGAGCTAGGACGTTCTTTTGTAGAACACGCAGCAACATTGGCTGCGCTCAATTACGCTGGTCAATTGTCTGCCTTTTGAAGAAGTTGTGCTCAGGGTATTTTCACTTCTCTCGCCATGGCCAGGTTCCGAGGAGCCTCTGGTGCTGACCGAGGGCCACCCGGTGCCACCCGTGAGCGACGACAGCGCTATGAGCGTCCGCAGCATCGGTCTTTTCGTGGCCGTCTATGTTCGTGGAAGTCTGAGCGTCTACTGGGACAAGCACACTCGCGTCTACGTAGTCGCCGGACCGGTGTGGGCGGGAAAGGTACGCGCTGAAAATGAGCTCGTTTGCATACTCGCCCGCTAAACGCGTCCCACTTGGCACGCCGCATACGTGAGCAGCTGCAATGAATATGCGGTCATTGCGTTAGGCATTGGTAGAACCGCCTAACGAACCTCTAATGCGGTAGTTCTGGCGCACTGAGTGAAGGTTCCAAGTGAAAATATGCCCGCAGTAGCAAATTTTATTATTGATATATTATTGTCGTCACCCAGTGCGGCGTCGAAAAACTTTGCCCGGCGTTACGAAGAAAAAGTGACAGCGGAAAGCAACTCGGCACACAAACTAGCTCTGTGCCAATGTATATTACAATAAATTAACAGGAAGTGAAGGAAAAACTGCACCACTGAACTATTCATCCAACTGGAGGACACCTCAGCACTAGTGATGCATAACGGAAATGATAAGGAGGTATTAAAATAAATAGATAAATAGGAAGAGTGGGAGACAGATCGCGAATGGTCTTCGAAGAGAGCACAACGCGAATGGAGCAAACACCAAGCGAGAAATCTACCTATAGCGTCAGAACTAGCACTCGAACTGTGTGCTTGACATTGAAAAAACAGGTATCCTGCAAAAATAATTTAGGCAGTTAAGTGTCTCGCAGTTGCGTAATCACTATGGCATTGTTCAAATGTTTTAAAAGAACTTTGAGCCCTCTGTAATTAAAATAAGCATGCCCTTGATGCTGTTCACATGATAGATTTCGCCTTCCACACTCATCTATAGGAGCCTCCGGGGCTGAGAAATAGGCCCACAATCTCTTGCAGAGCAGCGCGGTGTTTTGTGTACATACACACACATATCTATGTGTGCCCGCACTATATGAACTTACAAATTTCTTCGTATTATAGTAACACATAGCTCGTAAACCGTTGCGTGTAAGCGACATAGACAAGAACGCAGAGACACATATGGATGGCACCGTGGGTATGTGTTCCTGCTGCATGCTTTACGCCTAGCAGTTTACAAGCAATGACAAACCACCAAGCCCACGTTGACACCATTAAAAAACACATCCATTCATAACAAGCACTCAACAATATGATGCGGTGTCCAGTCGTTTACCTCACCACTTCGGTTTTAATAAATGCATGCCCACCGGGCTTCCTTATCGCAGCTCAGCGGTCTGTGCGGTAACTTCAACGGGGATGGCACCGACGAGTTCCGTTCCCCGTCGGGTGGACCAGCCCTGCCCCAGGACAAAGAATTCGTGGATTCGTGGCGTCTGCACAGCTACTGCGCGCCCGCGCTACCCGCGCAGCACGGGTGCCTGCAACGCCCCGAGCGGCGAGAGTGGGCAGCATCCCGATGCGCAGCACTCAAGGAGCAACCCTTCCGCGAATGTCACAGCGAAGTTGACGTGCAACCATTCTACGATCGGTGAGTCCTGATGTGCTTTCTCGATAGAATTATATATTTCCCATACCTCGGTGAGTCAGTCATTCTTCCTCTGTATAAGGTGAAGTGTCTTAGTCAACCTCAGTGTTATAATTAAGCAACGCATCAAGCACACCCTCAAGATAAGCTGCTTTGCTTGATTGATAGGGGAAATAGAACGTTTGAAAATCACTAATGATTATGAGACACGCCGTAATGAAGGGCTCCGGAAATTTCGACCACCAGGGGTTCTTTGACGTGCACCCAAATCAAAATCTGAGCACACGGGCTTACAGCATTTTCGCCTCCATCGGAAATGCAGCAGCCGCAGCCGGGATTCGATCCCGCGACCTGCGGGTCAGCAGCTGGGTAGCTTAGCCACTAGACCATCGCGGCGGAGATAAGCTGCAGTGCTGTGGAATAAAAGTAAATACGGCCAGGCCCGCCTTTCGGCGTCATTCCACTTACCGTACATGTGTAGAGCGTTAGCGACTTTCAACGTGTGCGCAGAGGCACTGAATAACTCAACTGTGACAGCTATTTACAGTATCTTGTCTTTACGGCACACAGAAAAGGGCAGAAAACAATGTATAAAGAACTTCTGTTTCTAAAAGAGCGGATATTTCCAACAGCATAGGTATACCTGACAAAAGATGTGCAGTAGCAGTAGCTCTCCCCTTCCGCATGAAAAACGAAACAAGACAAGAGTTTACGAATTGAGTAACTGTAGTTTAAAAAAGTAGTCTGCTGTACAAGGAGTCTCTATTGAAAATATCCTCGCGCCGATGCTCCTTTCCTGAGCACTTAAAATGTCCTTGGTCGTTGCATTAGTCCGAATGTTGAATGTTGTATTTTGTCCGCAGTCATTCATTGCCCCATCCCACGAGTGCATGATTATGCATGACTTTGTTGCTTTATTGCGCATTTTCAACGGCATGCGTTGCCTGTCTTTGCAGCTGCGTGTCGGACACGTGTTCTTGCGACACCGGCGGAGACTGCGAGTGCCTGTGCACCGCGCTGTCCGCGTACGCCCACGAATGCGCCCAGAGAGGAGTCCGCGTTTTTTGGCGCTCTCAGGAACTCTGCCGTGAGTACAGCTTCTTAAAAAAAGTATTTCACTCGTAGTACGTAGTTCTCTCATTTTCTCTCTCATTTAATCCCTTCGTCTTTTAATAAAATCGTTGAAGTTCTCACTCCAGCAATAAAACCTCGTAAACGATGTTGAACTGTCTCATAGACGGCTGTCGGCAAAAGTTCCCCTGATAACAGCTTCAAACGGTGTGACAGGTGCGTTGACAAGACTCAACGTGCAAAGCTTATTGGCTCGTCACTCTAACGTCCCTTTTAAGCGTTGAAAACGCTTTTCTGTTTCTTGAAAGAATAGCGTTACTTTCTTTTTAAAGACGATGACCTTCGACGAAAAAAATTTTGTCTGTTTGTCTCTCTGTACATTTGTCTATTTGTCCGCTCTTGAAAATACCTCAAACGACACTAAACGGTTGACCCCATCTGCAGCGCCCACCAATATTGCTCAAGGTTCAGCGTTCATATTTCTGTAATTGTCAAGTAAAAACCAATTATTGCGCATATTCGAGGTGCCATAACAACACGTCGATGTTTTGTATGTGTGCCTTAATACTAGAAGAGGCACACACAAGTAAATTTAAGGGCTGTAGCGTTTATTGCGCTGCACTGACAGTGCAACGCGAGGGTCAATAAGGTAAGTGTTTCCAACGCTTTGCTACGGTGACACGGTGGTGGCACCTGCCCGTCGCTTTGCCTTCTACACCTTATCACCTCCGAGACAGGCGCGCATCTTTCTCCGCGGGCGTGCACGCCTTCGTTTTCGAAGATAACTGCCAGATGGCGCTCGGGTCTATAAGTGTTTTTGCATGTTTCCAGCTTGCCTCTGTATGTAGCGTTATGAGAACGTAAGGCGCTAGCGTAAAGCTTGATTAGGTCTAGTACGGTGTACGGTTTTTTTTTTTTTTAGTATTCTGTACTGTGTCTTTTTTTTCTCCAGCCACCACGTGGCTGAGGCCTGCGCGTAGACCGACCACGTGCATGCGCAGGTGCTGTGAAGTGTAGCGTATTTATTTATTATTGTGGTTCTTTTTGGCTTAGACCAGTGTATTTTAGTACAGTTTTCTAACACGTGGGCATCGGTAAACTGAGCTAGCCATGGTCAAAAAGACCGTAAAGTGTTCAGAGTGCGGGATAGGGTTGAAGGTGGAAATTAGTGCGGAAGAGAAAGCAGAAGATGACGCCAAGTGTAGACAGTGCGAGATCGAGGAGAAAATGAAAAATATGATGGCGGTCCAGAGTGGGCTCATGGAGAAAATCGCAGAGCTGGAGAATGCATTGGCGAAGGAGCGAGAGAAAACGTCAGCCATGGAGGAAAGGCTCCGGGCAGCCGAGAAGGGCCTATCGAAGGTCGTGAAGGGGAACGAAGACGCAGGTGACGGCGGAAGCATTATGGCGACGACCCACCGTGCGGGAGAGATGAGGGAAACAGGCATGACAAAGGCAGATACATTGGCCACAGGGCCCAGCTACCGGGAAGTAGTTTTGAGGGAGGGAGGGAGCAAACCAGCAGCCGTGACTCACGCTAGTCACCTAGTCAGCAGCCAGGTGCAGGTTTCAGAAGGAATGTCTGAACAGGTCATCATCGCCGGTGACTCAAATTTAGTCCGATGCGCAGCGGCAATCAAAGAAAGGGTGAAAGGCGACAAGAGAGTTGCGATAGGGACGTTCCCAGGACAAACGCTGGGGACAGTAATGAGTCAAGCGGGTGAAAAACTCGCAGCTAAAGCTAACAATCGCAACCTCGTTGTAATTGCGGGAGGGTTAAATGACGTCCTAAAAAAAGAATCGTCAGGACTAGCGACGACCTTGGCGAAAGGGGTGGATGACATGCGCACCGTGTCCCCCCAGGTGCAAATTGTAGTATGCACAGTACCGGAAGTACCAGTACGCAACATCAACCTGCAAAGAGCGGTAGTCGACGCAAACAAAGAGATATGGCGAATTAGTCGAGAGAAGGGTTTCGAGGTAGTGGATTTAAACAGGGAAGTGCACAGGTGGGGTGGATTCCAAAGAGACAGGATTCATTTCGATGAGAGGCTTGGACACGAGGTGGGCTGGCGACTGGCAGGACGCGCAGTAGCTTTTTTGGGGGGCTCACGGGCCCTTCGGAGTCCGGGGTAGCTCGTAACGGGGAAAACAAACAGGAGGACGCTTTGACAGGTAGAATTGCGAAAAACCAGAAAAAAGGTAAAAGAAAAAGGAAAAAGGCGCGTGTCGCAATTAGTTACATAAACATGCAGGGTGGCAGAAAGAAGGCAAAATGGTTAGAGATTGAGGAGCAGTTAAACAAAGAACAGATAGGCGTGTATGCGGTTACAGAAACACACCTTAGAGACTTGGAAGAGCCACCACATACTAAAAATTATGTTTGGGAAGGGTGTAACAGGACCATATCGGAAAGGAAAGGTGGGGGTGTAGGAATGCTAATTCACCGCGGAGCCAAATGGGTTAGAGTGAAACAGACGTGTTCAGAGCACCTCTGGGTTCTGGGCACAGTAGGTGGAAAGGAAACGTGGCTAGGGGTAGCCTACTTGTGGACGGGGAATAACTGCAGAGAAAAGAATCAGGAGATAGTGGATTGCATGAGTGCGGATATTAAGGAATTTGGTAATGGGGCCGAAATCATCCTTCTAGGGGACATGAATGCCCACATACATGACCTTGACGGATATTCAGACACCAATGGGAAGTTATTACTAGATCTTTGCGAGCAACATAGTCTGGAGATAGTTAACACAGGGCCTAAATGTGATGGCCAGATCACATGGGAAGTCGGAAACAAGCAATCAAGCATTGATTATTGTCTCATGACTGAAGGAATTTACCACAAACTGACAGAAATGAGGATAGACGAGGAAGGCATTAACAGCTTGGGTAGTGATCATAAACGAATAACATTACAAATGGGATACGAAACTAAAAATACGAGCATGGAATCAAAGTCTGGCAGCTCGTATTTAAATGACAAACAAATAATAAATATAGCCGCAAGAGTCGAGAAAGAAGTAGGCGAAATACCAGGCAAGGACTGGGAGTATAGGGAGCTGTTACATCTAATGACGAAGGAGATAGGGAAAGAGAAGAAAACCGTTTGCTGGAAAGGAAAAAGGAAGCCAAAAAGTTGGTGGAACAAGGAAATCCGGGAGGCGATCGAGAAGCGACGCGAAGCATCACGGGAGCATAGAAAGGCAAAAAAGGAGAAGCGGCCGCAGGACGAAGTCAAAAAAATATGGGAAATATATTTGGAGAAAAAATCCCTTGTACAGAAATTGGTAGAGGCAAAAATTAAAGGTGAAAGTGAACGCTGGATGACAGAGATACACGAAAAAAAGGAGGCCGCGCCTAGGATTTTTTGGAGCCACATAAAGGCGCTAGGTAGGAAGTCTGTCACAACGCAACAACATATTCTAGATGAAGGAGGAAATCAATTGGAAGGGTACGAAGCGCTAGGTTACATCCAAAAGGTAACAGCCGATTCGTTTCAAAAGAGCGTCCAGGGGATCTCCCCAGTGAATAAAAGTGTGGCGGAGAAAGCAACAGAGGAAGAGCTAGTACTAGATAATTTCAACTGGAAAAAGGCCGAAGGAAAAATTCCAAAGCGCACTGCCGCGGGTTTAGATGGGATTCCCGTTAGCCTCATTAACGAACTAGGACATAACACTAAAGAAGCATTGTTAAAAGCAGTAGAAAAAAGCTTAAAGGACGGACAAATACCGGACAGTTGGCGACAAAGTAGAATGAACTTAATCTATAAAGGCAAGGGAGAAAAGGACAAGATTCGCTCGTATAGACCACTAACCATTACATCGGTACTATACAGGTTGGCGATGCAAGCAGTAAAAATGAAAATAGAAACATGGGCCGAACATAACGATATTTTGGGAGAACTTCAGAACGGATTTCGAGTCGACAGGCGGTTAGACGATAACCTGTTTGTTCTCACTCAGTGTATAGAAATATCTAAAATAGAGAATAGGCCCTTGTACGTGGCTTTTCTAGACATCACTGGGGCATACGACAACGTTAATCAGGAAATTTTGTGGGATATATTGAAAGGAATGGGCATGGGCGACGACTGTATACAGCTTTTGAGGGAGATATACCGAGAAAATACAGTTTGCATAGAGTGGGAAGGAATGCGTAGCAAAGAGAACGTTGAGGTTAGCAGGGGTCTGAGACAGGGATGTCCTTTGTCCCCACTGTTATTCATGCTGTACATGGTGAGTATGGAAAAAGCGCTAGAAGGTAGCAACATTGGTTTTAATCTGTCACACAAACAGGGCGGCATGATGATTGAGCAGAAGCTTCCAGGTTTATTTTATGCGGACGATATCGTCTTATTTGCGGACAGTCGAGATGATATACAGCAGCTGGCGAATATATGCGGAAGGGAAGGTGAAGCTCTTGGACTAGGATTCAGTGTAACGAAGTGTGGTTTGATGGTATTCAATGATCCCTGTGATCAGACGGTGTCCATACAAGGTCAAGAAATACCGAGGGTAAGTGAATACAAGTACCTTGGAGTATGGGTAAATGAGAGTGATAGATACATGGAGGTACAGGAAAAAGCCTCGGCAGCAAAAGGAAAGAGGAATGCGGCAATAATGAAGCACAGAGCGTTGTGGGGATACAATAGGTATGAGGTGCTTCGAGGTCTGTGGAAGGGTGTAATGGTTCCAGGGCTTACTTTTGGGAACTCAGTGGTGTGCATGAGGGCAGAGGTGCAATCGGGAATGGATGTAAATCAAAGGACTGTGGGACGCCTCGCGTTGGGTGCTCACGGGAAGACGACAAACGAGGCTGTAAAGGGCGATATGGGGTGGGCAGGTTTTGAGGCGAGGGAAGCGCAGAGCAAAATAAGGTTCGAAGAAAGGCTAAGAAATATGAAGGAGAGTAGATGGGCAGAGAAGGTGTTCCGTTATTTGTATAGGAAGAGCGTGGACACACAGTGGAGAAAAAGAACTAGAAGACTCACTAGTAAATATACGGCTGCTATTGTGAGCCATATGTCAACAAAGAGCGTTAAGGGAAAAATCAGGGAGGCGGAGAGGATTTACTGGATGGCAGCTATGGAGAAAAAACCGGCTTTGAGTAACTACCGAAAGGGCAAAAATGAAATAAGGAGGGAGGCATTTTACGATAATTCAAGGGGAAGCGCTTTACTGTTTGAAGCGAGATCGGGTTGCCTTAGAACGCGTAGTTATAAAGCAAGATTCAGTAAAGAAGAAGAACAATGCACATGCTGCGGGAAAGATAAGGAAACGGCGGAACATGTTCTGATTGAATGTGGAGATATCCACCCAGGTGTACGTTTGGGCACGAACCTACAGGAAGCCTTGGGTTTTAGGGACAACAATGGAAAGCTGAACACACCCGCGATTGAAATAAGTAAGAGACGGTTAGAGTATTGGTGGCAGAAAATTAGAGAGAAAGGACAAAAATAAATATTGGAAAAATAAAATATGGACAGTGTGCCGTAAATGGCAGAGAACTTAAGCTGAAAATTTACCTTTTTTCCATTAAGATAGAATTTATCGAAGTAGAGGCATTAGGCCAACATAAAAAAAGGGAAAAAAGTTTTTTTTTTTTTGTCGAGCCTGGTGGCATACTTGTCACCACCCCGTTATAAAGGGGACGCTCATAGCATCCATCCATTCCATCCATCCTCGATGCGCTCGTTCGCCACCGCTACACGCTCGAGGCACTCTAATGCAGCGCCTCCAGAATACTGTTTACCAATTTCCTTGCACATAACATCAAATAAATGTTTTCTTCACTCTCTCCAGACGCAAGACTATCTTTCGACGACTTTTGCAGTGTAACATGCCGATTTGGGGCCAATTTCTTATTAGGAGCATTTCAGAAAAGGTTCGTGCCTAAGTGTGGTCATGCCCCGCCGCGGCGGTTTGGTGGCCAAGGTACTCGGCTGCTGACCCGCAGGCTGCGGGACCGAATCCCCGCTCCGGTGGCTGCATTTTCAATGAAGTCGAAGAAGCTGTAGGCCCCTCTGCCCAGATTTGGGTGCATGCTAAAGAGCCCTAGATGATCGAAATTTCCATAGCCTTCTACTACGGCGTCTCTCATAATCATACCGTGGGTTTTTAGCGTTAAGCCCCACATAATAATTAAACGTATCTGCACCTACTCCTCTAAAATAATAGTTTGCAACGCGAGGATCTCAATTACACTAAAACAATACAAGATTGACGCGTGATTGTAAATACAAAACTTTTATCTTGGCACTCTAATATAATTGACCCCGCAGAAACGATGCTCACAGGTCATGTATGTTCCCACACTCGAAGGTTCTAAAAGGCTGATAAGGGTGGACAAGCGAAAATCTCCGGAAGCTTGCCGACACTTTGTTGCTCTGAGGACGGTAAATCGCCCTAGCTGATAGACAATTACACTTGGTGGTAGAGATGCTCTCATTAAAGTCCATTAAGAAGTGCAAGTCTCCCGTGCCTTGCCATAATGTCCTCTGGATTACCCCGAGCGGTCATGGTTCTCGCCCCAGACACAAGTATGCGCGTCTAGTGGTTGCAGCAATATTTGAACGCATGGATGCATTTCCGATGGAGGCGGAAATGTTGTAGGCCCGTGTGCTCAGATTTGAATGCACGTTAAAGAACCCCAGGTGGTCGACATTTCCGGAGCCCTCCACTATGGCGTCTCTCATAATCATATCGTGGTTTTGGGACGCTAAACCCTACAAATCATCATCATGAACGCATGGAGGATGGAAATGAAAACGAAAACACTGCTAACTAACGACAGGCCTTCTAGTTAAACTATGCAGAATATATAGATGCGGCTATCTAAAGGTAAAAACTCGTGGCCATAGATTAGAAAGGTTAAGCAAGATTGAAAAAAGCTGGACACTTTCCATGAAGATAGTCGATTTCTTTCCGTGACAGAACGACTGGTGGAGGGCTGATACAATACGTGCCCTTCATTTTTGTGTCCCTAACGTCTATATTTACACGGAAAGAAAGTGAGTACCTTCATGACAAGTGACCTATTTTGTTGTATTTCTTTTAAGCTTTGTAATCTCTGTCCCAAAGTTCCTCACTTTGAATAGCCGCACAAATTTATCATGCACGGAGGTCCGATGAAACACGAGTTGTTATTGTCACCAACTGTCTTCATGTATCTTTCCTTCGTCAATGCGTTTCGATATTGCTGCAACCACTTGGCCACCCAGCACAGAGGCAATTATTCTAACAAGCATGCCGCACGGTATTCTTTTCTGCACCTTCCCAACAGCGGTTCAGTGCGAGACGTGCGACGAGTACTCGGCGTGCGTGAGTGGCTGTGAGCCCCCGAACTGCGCCCACCCGGCGTCCGAGACCAACTGCCCGAAGGCGGCGCCCGTGTGTCTCGAAGGCTGCACCCCGGCGCGCTGCCCGACGGGCGAAGTGCACCGCAATGCCACGGACCACCGCTGCGTGCCGTACGCCGACTGCGAGATACCGCCGGAGACCGGCTGCAACGTCGGCGGAGTCCCCTACAAGGAAGGACAGAGGGTCGCCACGCCCAATCCCTGTCAATCGTGGTGCGTATACTTGCGTGTGTTCACTGGATCAGCTGCATGTTCGCCTGACAAGCGTTCGCTGTAGACCGTTCATACAGGGGCGTTTATTCCTAAAGGGAGTTCAATATTAAAGCTCTCTCACACAGGCGTATTCGCGTACACACTCACCTCACACAGTGGCCCGTTCATCATCTCCTCAGTTGCCACTGCGCAGAGACTTCACATCAGAAGGAAAACAGTGCGAGTCATTTTTTTTTTTTGAGACGGTGTTATGGGAAAGAACAAATGCATATAACTGTACTTCAACAAACACTATAGCAACAGAATCGAAATGTAGGCTAGTTGTATATGCATGGTATAACTGTCGTTCAATCGCACGAATAAACACAAAGGAAGAGAGGACAAGCACTTTCTTGCAACGAAATGATTTATTGGAAAGAGAAGAAATTATATATAAGCAGACAATCGGAAACAACGCTTGCGAGTGCAGGCAAAAAGTACAACGGTTGCACTTCGAGAACAGAGTGTAAAAGCAGAAAAATTATCTAGAAACATAATCTAGAAAAGCAAACTCTTTATGGTGCAGCAAAACCGAAGGCTGGTTGACGCATTATTATCCTCTTTTTCTTTTGTGAAAAACTTCCGTCAACAAACGAGTTAATTGTTTGTTAGATCAAAAAAACCACTTCAGTATCCTGAAAAAGAGGATAGCAGCAGCACTCTCTGCAATGAACCGCGAGATGCGATGCCCCTGAGGATTTCAAAGAAGAATTGTGCTCTCTGAGACGAACATTGATGCCCCTTCTCTACTGACCTATGTGCACTTTACCACAGCTAAAATGAGTCATGTAAACTACTCCCATTGCGCAGTCCATGAACCTTTTGCTGTGTTTCATACGACATTGCGCACACTCTCTGCGCATGCGCGAACTAATGGACTGCAGTTTGCTTTTGGCTTACAAAAGCACATCGATTTTATATATATTACCGAGTTGCTTAAGCTCATGAGATGTATTATGAAAATAAGGAATCACTGCTATCCTCTACACTAGACGTGATTCTGTGGCATCATTTGAAGATCGAAGGCAGGTATTCGTTGCATCAGGCCACCTGCTTACCACTGCAGGCATCGCAAGTGTTCACAGCACACATGCGCCCCCTAACTATAAGCCAGAAAACATGATGAAAATTTCTGTGCATCTACTGAGTACGACAGATGTGTGATTGCAGCTTCCCGCTGCTAGGGGTGACCAGCCCCATTAAGCCCTGTAAACTTTCTTGAAGAAAACAGACTTGGCCTCGGAATTATAGACAGTTCTCCATGCGATTATTTATTTGTGTTTACGGGTGTTCTCTTCTCTCTCATTTTTCTTCCTCCTGTCTTCCTTTTCTCTATGTCTTATCTTACCGAATAAATAGGATAACCTTGTGCCCCTATGAGGAATTTTTCAGACTGTTCCCTCCCTATTTCCTCTGCCTTGCAATTTATCTCTACACAAACCAAATATAATAATAATAATAATAATAATAATAATAATAATAATAATAATAATAATAATAATAATAATAATAATAATAATCTACAATTCGACAGTTAAAAATCTTTCTTTACAGACGCATTTGTAGGTACTACACATATTTGACAATTTTTCAAAGGTAATTTATTAAGGCTATTTTTTTTATACATGCGCCTCAAGCTTCTTTCATTGTTCTGTTCAAAGTGACAATCAGCTTGAAGACCGATGTTCTTACCGTCTCAATTTTAATTATTCCGTGCTTCATTTTTAGGCTTTTGTTTTCCTCTGCAGGAAAATGTCTGATTCGAAATTCCGACTCCATAAGACAACTTTACGCTTTAAATACAGCTTAGCACTCTTTCACGTCTCTTTTTACATAAATAATAAAATTACCTGGCGATGCTTTGAGCAAAAGCTCAGTGCCGTATATTAAGCAGTTCAGTGGGTCTTCTTGCGATTTACTTGCAATTACATTCCAATAAAAACGTGATTCTATTAAGTCTACCTAAACTTTTGCCACTATCTAACTGTTACAACTCGCAATAGCGTATTAGACAACCTATTTTAGGAAAGTCATGGCACCTATCCGTCCTGGTGGTCTAGTGGTTAGGGCAGTAGACTGCTGTACTGGAGGGCACGGGATCGAATCACGGCCATGGCAACCGTATTTTCATTGGAGGTGATAATTCTTGAGGCCCTTCTACTAGATTTAGGTACACGTAAAAAAACTCCTGATTGTCAACATTTCCGCACCCTTTCCCTATACGGCGTCTTTCATAACCATGTCGTCGTTTCAGGACGTTAAACTCCACCAGTTTTTTTTATAAAGTTTTTTATATATCTGTGCTGTGTAAGTTAGTTGTGAATGCACAGGTAAGCTGTCAATACTTTAGCGCATTGGGTTGAACTCCTAATATATATATAAGCAATTTTTTTATAAACACGTGGGCGACGTCGGGCCACATTGGCGCACTGGTGAGTCGTGACGTAACAAAAAGTTAGCTATACGCTCGTGTGCGTTCCGGTGAAAAACATTGTTGCATTGTCAGCTGCGCGTGAAATCGAGCTTTCTTCAGCTTGGCACTGAAATCAAATGATTCGCATCGGCTGACACACCGCATGAAGAAAAAGAAAGGAGGGAGCATGACGTCACGCCACCAGCCTTCGCAAGCCAGCCCATTCGAAGTCAGCAGTGTCGGCCCAACTCGTGACCTTTTGCATCAAGATCACGCAAGCAACCAGACTTGCCGAGACTTCAAAGTGTGGTGCTCAGTAGCTTTTATCTGAAATGTGTTTGCTCGGCGCAGACCGGCCGGCTCACGCAAGAGGTTTAAAACGAAACACTACCGAGAGTATTGAATCCTGCCACCCGTTCTGACGTTTTGGTCACGTGTTGGACCCGCACGTAGGGCTTCACTTGCACATGCCATGGCAGAATGGCGGTCGTCGGCTTTGGGCGTATCTTACAGCCGGTGACTTATTTGAGATTATGATATTATCTTGCGGTACAATTGTCATGCCTGCTTACGTATAATAGACCCTATACGTCTTATTTTTGCTGAAACCCACAAGTGATTGGGAGCACATGTAATGACCCTTTAGTGAGAAACGTGCGTTCTGCACGAGAAGCCGAAAGTATAGCGGGATTACCTAAATCCGCATCAAGAATCAACTGAAATGTGCGGAATGGCACCAATAACCGAAACCTACCCAGGACGTGGCTTTGTAAAACACGCGGCAACATTCGCTGCGCTCAATTACGCGGGTCGATTGTCTGCCCTTCCCTGTGACCTGGTCTTCGAATTAAGGTTGTGTTCACGCACAGCTGTGGTGAGATACTTGCACTCAAAACATGCAAAGAAAACATAAAGAAAAATAAACAAAGAGGGGCAGAGATCGAGGTCGGTGTTGTTCGAATAAATGCAAACAAGCAAGCCGCACCTGAAGCTTTCATATTTTACCCGTGCGTTGTTCGAGGGTGGTGTTTACTTATCCAATTTATCACCTGTTTCTCGACATATTACTTCACAGGAATGGCATTTGTGGATGCTGTCATGACCCGAGCTGTGCATTAATTATGTTTGAAGCTTATTGCAGCAATAGCGAGGTTGTTCGAACATCGCTAGAAGCATGACATCCTAGAACGTACCTCATTGAATAAATTAGGAGAAATCTATCAAGGAGAGGCCGAATTTTCCCGAATATTTTGATAACACAGTGAAGACCTAATGAGATTCCTCTGCATGCTTTAGAAAACAATTCTCCGCATTTACCCCAGATAATGCGATTGCATTGTGCCCATAAAAAGAGGAAGTATCATACCTCTTTCCATCTTTTTCTGTTATTAAGTTTTTGTGGCTAGTGTGTTATGCATTGGTTTCACTTCACTACGTGTCGTATATTTCGCTTACTTTCTCGCTTAACCAGGGTTCTTTTTTGACCATATTTGCGGAAGGCCTTTACAGGGAATATAAACAAGAACATTGAATTATTATGATACGATCAATGCTGGGCCAATAAGCAAGCGAAACTACCCTGAAATGTGTATGGATACTGCGCAACAGCAATGCATTGCAAAGAAAGCGCAGGAAAGTGAATTTGCGCGCAATAACACAAAATATTGTGGATGAGATTGTCATTTTCTTGCGAAAGAGATATTTCTACGTTGAAGTCACAATTTGCGTAGATTAACGCTTGCCGAGAGAAGACAAAAGTTTGCCTTAGTTATTGATTATTCATTTCGAATATTACCCTTTTATGTAAGATTTGAATGACGTAGCTCATCATAATTATGGACACATACTTGATTGGAACACCAGCATAATCTGCCTGGTGTGTGCGAGTGAGTTTGTTTTTCAAGATTAGAATTATGATGTTGCAGGCTGTCGGTGGATCTAGCCTTGTGAAATGCGCAAGCTATAGCCCCACCTGGTTTACTCTTTTCAAATTGTATGAAGCTAATGTGTTTTTAAGGCCAAGCACGGGCATGTTACCGGCAAGACTCGTGCAGTGCAACGCAACCATGCTCAAGCCAGGGGCCTATAAACTATTGTGCATAAAGTATCTTAACGGACCCCCATATAACCACACCACGCCACACCCCAACATAAATGTCACTCATCACCAGTCACATGCGACTTGCAAGGCCTGTAATGGTCAAAACTTCAAAAATAGTCACGACACCTTCTTGCCAAAAGCTGTTATTTTATTTCATTCTTGCCGAGTGTACTCAAAGCACAAAAAAATGTAGATATAAGCAGTGAAATTACGAGTGAACTGTTTCCTGCCCCTTATAACAAACGGGAAGCGTCACAGCTAACTGGATCTCGAAGAATACACGGAACTTTAGCATCTGGTGAAATGTGACACGAGTAAAAACAGGCGAGAACAAAAATTGGCTGAAGCGCGACATCTTGTTAAGCGATCGAAAGAGTACCACTGGTTCTTAGGCGTCTTTATCATATCACTTTTTTTTTTTCTTTGCAGTTACTGCAAGAAAGGTCAAGTCGAGTGCATTGGACGACCGTGCCCCTTGGAGCTGAAGACTTGCAACCAGAGCGGATGGTCCGACTGGTACAGCATGTCTGAACCTAAATTTCAGGTACTGGTCTAACGTCATGCAACTTACAATATAACACCGCAAACAGGCACCTGGCTGTTGTAAAAAGTGTTATGGGAAGTACCGGAGAGAGGGAAGGTTAACTACACTTTACGTATGTTAATGCGTGAGTTTGTATGTATACGTGCATATGTACAAACGCAAAACTGAAAAAAAGTTCGGATGAGGGGGTGTTCACCACTTTCAACCCATCTGACTGACCCGTACTGGTAATGTTCGCTCCTCTCCCCCTTAAAAACTGCCCCCACCTCTCCGAAGGAAATCGTGAGTAAATACGAATGCATTGCGTAGTGTCAATAACGACGTTTCGCACGTGAGAACGCAGCGTTAAAAGAATAATGTTCTCTTTTTCTTTCTGACACAGTGCAGCCACGCGTGGTGCTTTTTTTTGGGGGGGGGCAAGAAACACGGTATGCGTTTGCAGATCAAATACCTAGCGCGCACGGTTGAAGAATACTATGAAGTGAACAAAGCAAACAGTGTTCTAGGCTCGGCGTTGGCGTTTCACAGCGACATCTCGAGCACAAAAATCCAGTTGTTCTTGAGAGGCACCCAGCCAGTGAACGGTCAATAGTGAGGCGCGAGCAGACGGGAAAGTGGGGCGCAGGGAGGAGAGAGAGAGCAAAGAGCAAGAGGAGGAGTGGCGAAGCACGGCACCTACCCTCTTCTACACTCTCTCGCACCACATGCTCCGGTTGCTAGGGGCGAGGATAAAAGCACGCGCCCGCAGCTGTTGCTATGTGAGAGGGTGGTGGACGGATCCCGACGGACGCCTGACATAGCCCAACTAAGACATGCATTTCTCCCCACTGGCTTACTGAACAACGTGTTTTACACGGGTTTGGTTTCACAGCGGGGGCAACGACTTTGAGATCTTGATGGCGCACGCTGACCATTGTCCGGTGGATAACATGGTGCGCGTCGAGTGTCGCACCGTCGACAGTCACGTACCGTGGAACGAGACCGGGGATTCGATGCTCTGCTCGGTCGCTACCGGACTCCGCTGTCTCAAGGAAGACCAGTACGGAGAACCCTGCGCTGACTACGAGATGCGCGTCTACTGCCAATGCGGTGAGCTTACAATCATTTCTTCATCGGGAACATGCGCTGAGACAATGATCATTATGAGTTTCAAAAGTGTCGTTACAGTTTGTCAAGCTGACCGATATTATGTAGATACCTGAATAAGTTTCATCGCATTCCTGTGTCGCGTGAAGCAGGTTAAAGGGCCCAAGACATAGCCCATTTACAAAGTTCTTCGGGTTAGCTAATACATGGAATGCTCATAGAGCGCACGCTCACGGGTATACGCTCAGCACTCAAACAGAATATGTCCTGCTGTTTTTATGGAGCCACAGTTATTGCAGTATGGACTTTCTGCTTGACCATTGCGGTATACTGTAAGCTATTTCCATAAACACTGTTCAGTCGTAGACGATAGTAGAGAGTTTCTAGGTATTGAGAAATTCTGGATAGGAGTTTAGTTTTTAGATGTGTGTAGATAGAGTGGAAGAAAGCATAATGATGTGCCGGAAGGTTCCAAAGCTTCTTCTTTTCTTTGAAAGCAAGTCTTTTAGCCAGCTGAAAAGCATCAAATTCAGTGACGTAGGTTCGCCTACAATTTTCGTTTTGAAGTCCCCTATCCCCTTTCCCTAGCAGTGTAGCAAGTCAGCGATCTAACACGCCAGCTACATTTTCTGCCTTTCAATTACGAGTTCTCTCTCTTTCTCTCTAAATTATTGCTTCGTAAAGATCTCCTGTCTTTGACTATGTCTTACTGAAACCATTGTTCGTTATTGCACTCTAATATTCGCTTTTGCTGTGATTAGTGCGTTACTCTGCAACATGTTTTGTGTACTATGTTAGGCTGTGAATTTATTGAAATATTGTCCTGCGGGATAGCCGTGGTCGTACAATTTATTGAAGTAGGTGTTTTTGAACCTTACATTTGAATATCACATGGTACCTGATTATTCCTTGCATTTTGATTGTCTTATTACATGTACCTATTGTCAAACATTTATTGCACCTTGCCATCTTTCAAATGAAAGACCAGAATGCATATAATAAAATCAATGAAATAAGTAAAAGAGAAGGGTGCGTTAAGGCTGCTATATTGCGGTAAAGTGTCACAATGTGTTGAACATATGCCTTTTTCTATATTGAAGCAGTATGTAATATATTTTATATATATTTATTCTGTGATCGTGCAGTTGGTTCTTTTGCCTACTTTTTTCACGCTTGCCGCTAGTATTCTCGCATTTCCTAATCGGTAAATATAAAGCAGATTGTCCTTTGAGGGTGCCTCTGACTTGAGAACTTTGCGGCGAAATTTAATAGTTGCCGACCACTTCGGCAAACTTACTCTATAATTCGATAAAGCTTTAAAAATACCCGCCATAGTAGTCTAGAGGTCATTGGACTTGACTGCTGACCTCACGGGATAAATCCCGGCCGCGGTGGCCCCTTTGTCGATGGAGGCGGAAATGCTTGACATCCGTGTGTTTCAATTTAGGTTCACGGTAAAAGCTCCAGGTGCTCTATTTTCTAGAGCCTTTCACTACAGCATCTCTCATAATTATATCGTGGTTTTGGAACCGTAAACCTCAATCATTATTATTATTAGCTTTAGAAATTCGCGAAATGTTCTCCTAGAAGGCGGATACGCACACAGCTTCACCAATGAGCACACACTTCTGTTTGACGTCATAAGCCGGATGGCTGGTTAACTCCGCCTTCAGAGAACATTGCTGAATGTGTGAGTAGGACTATTTATTTGGTGTATTTCGTTGTTTACCTGGGTGGAGCCTCTCTGAACTACTTAGGCTGGATCCGACTATAGTGAGAAACTTGCTGCTATCACGCACACGGACTGACTGTTGCATTAAAATCCCTTTTATAGCATAAGAAAAATGGGTTGGCTGCTTTTTGTCGTACTTGAACTGGTATAGCGCATTGCGGGAAAAAAGAAACGTGCTGCTCTGCACCTATTGAATTACGACGAACCAATTCGCCTAATCTACAACACCTGCTGTTTGCCTTGCCTCACTACCATTTCTGTTTTTTTCTTTTGTTTTGCTTTTTAGCCGAGAAGAAACGACGCCAACACCTTTCATACCGACCACTGTGACATGTGAGTACTTTTCCTTTGGAATAGTAAAAAAAAGCAATTTGTTCGAGCACCGAATGCCTCGGGGGTGACCATGAGTCCTCCCGAGAGTGCCCCCATTGTCACATTCGGCGTGGACAGTGCTGGCGGGACTAAGTGAACGTCGTTTTAGATGCGGAGCATCTAATACTCGAGGCTTGTAGTGCGGCGCCGTCCGCAAGCTTCCTCCTCCTTCTTCCACCATCTGTGCATCCCTTCCTCCTCTCCACACCACGCGCGCTTCTCTCCTCCACCATCTGTGCATCCTCCTCCTCTACACACCACGTGTGCTTCTCCTCTTCACGAACATTCGCCAGCTGTATGATGATGCGCGCATGCGCCGTCGCGCTTCGAAAACATCGGCAGCTGACGCGCGCGCATGCGCCGTCGCGCTTCTCCCCTTCGATAACCTTCGAGTACATTCTCCATCTTACGCGCGCGCATGCGCCGTCGCGCATCGAGATCATCGTCAGCTGACGCGCGCGCATGTGCCGTTGCACTTCTCCCCCTTCTCGAACATTCGACAGCTGACGCGCGCATGCGCCGTCACACCGTCGCCCACCATCTGTGCCTCGTGCGCTTCTCTCCTTCGAGAACAATCTACAATTCTCCAGATTCTCCAGCGGACGCGCATGCGCCGTCGTGCTTCGCGAACATTCGACAGCTGACGCGCGCATGCGCCGTCGCACTTCGAGAACATTCAACAGCTGACAGCGCATGCGCCGTCGCGCTGTATATATAGTCAAGGTCGGCGCTCGCTCGCTCAGTTGCCGCTCGTCGGTTGGTTTGTACGGTGTGTCGACGTCCGAGGTCGCGGTGAATGAATGCCAACGTATCCACAAACACAATGATCGACGTCCCTTCGACCAGCGCCGCCCTTTCGCATACGTGTCGTACGTGTTCACTCATTTAACACCCCCTCCTACAACCACGTTAACCAATTTAGCCATCGACCCAAGTAAGTCGCAATTTAACACCCCATTTCACAACCACGTTAACCGATTTAGCCATCGACCCAAGTAAGTCGCAATTTAACACCCCCGTTAACCAATTATATGCTCCGCATCCTCCTCAGTGTTCCCTCGAGGAAAGCTGCGGGCAATCTTTTTGTGGCCCATTTGATTCTACAGGTAATGTCATGACAGTCTTCAAAAGTGCAGTAGCCCGGCTGTTTCATGCACACTCACCTAAATAGAAAGATAAACAAATGAACTGCATGTGACGAGGGGGGGGGGGGGGTTCCATTTCACTAACTTGAAACATGGGGAAAGGAGAAGAAGCATGCAGTGTTCACGAGTAATCGGAGCCCTTGTTAGTTCCAATTAGACACATAGACCCACAATCCGCTTTAGGTAATGAGTACGCTACGAATCTTTATTGTTCAACTACACTCAAAAGAAATGTCCCACAGGCACTACGTTGGAGGTCTCGATTCGACGCGTGTGTATAGGCGAGCCGATGAACGGCTATTCAGCGCGATTAAGAAACTCGCTAGCAGACACTGCCTGCGTCTGCGGTGTATATCGCGGGTGAGGGCACGTCCTTGTTCCTAGTGAGTTTAATGTTCACCGCAGGAAGAGCGTTTCCGTCACAGAGTTTCTTATATATACACTAAAGGGAAATATGGTGCTAGTGTTTATGATATCTTCAACGCACGGCGCTTCAGCGAGCGAGCATGAGAATTATGGGTGGTACACGGATTTGTATAGTCCTCGTACTTTACGTTTCTTTTGGCTACGCGTGGCTTGAAGCAGCATTGTCACGAAACAGCGATTGGTAAATTCTCAGCATTTGTGCTTTACCATTTTAATCTTTTAGCTTTACCATTTCCAATCAGGTCACAAAGTTACAGAGTGTTCTTTCTTTCCTTCGAAACAAGGCCGAAACACAGCAATAAACGAAACCACAAGAGCAATTCGCCCCCCGCAAGTACGAAGAAAATAGGCAAATCAATGTACTACCCATCATCCCCATGGTCGCTGAACGATCGCAGCGCCAGACTCCCCTCTAGTTAACTTTAGGAAACTCTATGGCTTCGCTAAAGGATTCCACCCCAATAAAGTTTTTCATCCTTCCATCCATCTATGGTTTCCCTAGATAACGCTCGCCTTTCGCTCTCTCTTCCTCGCGGCGAGCGCTGAGGCGGCGGTGGCCTCTCCCTGCACTCCGACGTCAGCACCATCACGACAGCAGCAGCAAGCAGCAGCAGGCGAGCACACCGACGCGCCCAGAACCTAAGGTGTTTCACAGCATCTTCTGGTCTCATTACAAAAAAAATTGCCCGCAGCTTCCCTCGGGGGATCACTGAGGAGGATGCGGAGCATATAATTGGTTAACGGGGTGTTAAAGTGCGACTTACTTGGGTCGATGGCTAAATTGGTTAACGTGGTTGTGAAATGGGGTGTTAAATTGCGACTTGGGTCGATGGCTAAATTGGTTAACGTGGTTTGTAGGAGGGGGTGTTAAATGAGTGAACACGTACACACGTATGCGAAAGGACGGCGCTGGTCGAAGGGACGTCGATCATTGTGTTTGTGGATTCGTTGGAATTCATTTCACCGCGACCTTGGACGTCGACGCGCCGTACAAACCAACCGACGAGCGGCAACTGAGCGAGCGAGCGCCGACCTTGAGTATATATACAGCGCGACGGCGCATGCACTGTCAGCTGTTGAAGTTCTCGAAGGAGAAGCGCGCGCGCGGCACAGATGGCGACGGCGCGACGGCGCATGCGCGCGCGTCAGCTGTCGAATGTTCGAGAAGCGGTGTGGACGGGCGCGGACGGCGCACTACAAGGCGCGAGTATAAGATGCTTCCGCATCTAAAAGGAAAAATCACAGCCTATCCACGGACTGAATGATGATGAGTGGGACAAAGCGCCCGTCAGTCTGTCCGCGCTTCCATTCATGCGTCCATTCGTGCATATGTCAATATATCTGTCCATCTGTCCGTCCGCGCATTCGTCCATCTGTCCGTCTGTTTGTCCTTTCGTGCGTCCGTACGCGCGTCCATCCATCCATCTGTCTGTTTGTGAGTCCCTCCGTCTATCCGTTAGTCTGCTTGTCTGTCCATCGTCCGTCCACGCGTCCGTCCATCCGTTCGTCTGCTTGTCTGTCTGTCCGTCCGCACTTCCAACTATCCGTCCGTTTGTCCACGTGTCCATCCATCCGTCCATCCAGTGAACACTCCCAGTACCACCACCTCGCACCTTTTCATCACATATTCATCGCCTAGAAGTACCGCCATCTAGCAAACATTCCAAGGGCTAAACGACAGGTTGTCACCTACTACTACTACGACGACACTACTTCTACTACTACGACGACTACTACTACTACTACATACATTGTGGACGCACGACCCACAGCATTAGGAGCTTCGCCCCTAAAACATATTCTTCTTACTCTTATATGACAATAGCCAAAGGCAGATAAGAGATCAAATGCAGAATAATATCAATTCCAGTATTCTTGGCCCTTAAGTGATGTTGTGCAGAACCTCCTTCCGAGCAAACCTCTGGCGCGTAACCTCTGAAAAGAAACAATTTGTTGGGTGGGAAACCAAGTTGCGCATAAAATGCGAAAACGTGGCCTATGTGTACAAGACTTATATTGCTCAAAATACAATGTCACAGTAAAGCCACAGAGACAAACACAAATTAAAGCGTCTGATCACCCAATTCAAGAGAAAAATTCTGCTCAGCTCAGGATAAAAACAATCAAGTTACTGTCCAGAGGGCGATCCAGACAGCATCGTCGATGGATGGAAATCTTTTGAAATACGAGCAGTGTACATTTAAAGAGGAAGCTTTGAAGTCGTACGAAACAAACGTTTATCATTTATATCAAAGGGCTGCTCGCGTGTTTTCTCTACAGTTAATACAATCATAAAGGTACTTGAAACCAAATATGAGCCAAAACTTTAAGAAATTTTGAAGCGCCATATGGGTTTTCAACATGGGATCAAAGCTCTAGAAGTGCCATTCGCATTCACAGATTTGTCAATTCTTGAAGCTTGAATTTTTTTATTGTACTTTTGTCCAGCTTTATATGGCAACTATTGCGAAAATATTATTGCTCGTTTCTTTGAAGAATAAACTAATGGCGGCTTCACTTTCAAGCGTGCGAAAATGGTACTCAGGGGCTGCTTGGTGATATCCACACGTGGTGTTTTTTGACGTTGCTGACCGAGGGCAAAATCAGCAGATAAGCATGCTGTAAAAGACAGAACTTAAGAATAAAGTGGTGTTGCTTATTTCATCAAAGTGCAGTTAGCCTATACTCGCCAAAGCTTGTGCTGTTGCAATGTACACAAACATTGTATTAATAAGAGTGACTAATTAAAGCAGGCCAAAAAAGAGCACTCTAACCAATATAAAAAAGTCTCTATCATATCGCTATCAAGCCGAGACTTGCGTTATGAAAACAAGTAAGAATACGTTAAAACGCTTAAAGCGTAACAACATGGCTACGAAAGTAACAAATGAAAAGAAGAGAAATAGTGGTTTGGCGGGCGTGAAGTTACGAAAATTCGATGCACAGAATGGCGTTGAATAAGCACGCAGACAAGCTATACTCCTCTCAATACATCTCCTTGACCAATGAGAATGGATGGTGGCCTGGTGATAGTTTAGCTTGCTAGGCCTACACGTCAAGTTATACGTTGATTCAGCACGAATTAAGCTAGATAGCTGCGTTGGGAGGCCACAGAATGCATGGAACAAATTGCTGGCATGAGAAGTTCAATCTAGTACCGTACACACAGAAAAATAACCTGTATTTCGACTTACCGAAACCCGTCAATAGCGACTGTCGCCGTTAAGGATTTAAATATACAAGTGCCACACTGTGTGGTGTCGTGATGGCTGTTGAAAGAGGTAACAAACAGTGATTGCACACAAGGACTTGAGAGTTAAGAGCCCGTGAGTGGAGAAGTTATGGTATACGATAAAACAGCATGGTTGCTTCGATTGTCGTGATTTATCATCATGTCTAATCTTGCTTTGCTTTCGTCTAACGCCGCCAGTTCCCGTTTATTCTTTGGTTGTGTGTATTAGATGAGCTATAGTTTTGTATTTTGTACGAGGATGAAATAAATTACAAAGAATTTCAGAAAGCTGCAGTTATACAAGGGCTCTGACGTTTCAATAAATTTAGCCCAAAAAACAAGCAAAGAAAACGACTACCACCATGGTATAATGCAGAAAAACTATAAAATATATAGTAAACTTTTGTTGGACAGTACCAGTGACCTTTTAGCTAAAACGCACAAGTTGTTTTCTTTACTTGTCATCTTGGGCTAAATTCATCGACTAGTCTTGCATGTATTCGCGAGAAGGCCGGCGCGTTCCTTTTTCCGATGTTTAAATTCGTCCTAACTGACCTTTCATGGTTATATACCAATCGAACCTTTGCCTTTAGTACGAAGAAATTTATACCCTTATACAGCCACTATAAGCAGCATTATTTACTGAGCATCATTACTTGTCACTCGCGGGTCCCTTCTCTAAAAACCACCATATGATCTGATCATCAGCCATTCGGTTGGTCTCCGCTACATGCATCTATAGTTCTGGTTCACGTTTGTGTAAAGCGCAAACTTATTCTCAACACTGGTCCGATATTGCAGTGATCGGACCTTACTGTGACGCCTGGACTCCGTGGATCAACCAGGACACTCCCTCGGATGACGGTGGTGACAACGAGCTATTGGCCAACATACCGCGCTTCTCGGAGATATGTCCCGAGCTGGCAGCCGTGGAGTGTTTGCCCTCTGACCCAGCGCATAGTGCAGACGCCGAGGAAGAAATGGCAAAGTTTGCGGAGCCGTGCAATAAAAAGGGACTCCTCTGCACGCCTGGCACACCATGCGCGGACTACAAAGTGCGCGCCTACTGTAAATGTACGTAGGAACATTTCTATTGAAAAAAGCAATCCACGGGGAGAGTAAACTTCGATCGAAGTCCTTAGTTACATGATAAAAGACAAGCGAATAACCTAGCGCAGATGAGACATGAACCCACAACGTACGCGTTGCTTGTACAAGAATACCAAGGCTGTGTGGTTACGTATGACACCAATGGCTAGTTTTTCCTTCACTTTTATTATATTTTATAGTGTAACTACTATATTAAATTCAGAATAAAGAAACCACTGACCGCTATGGCTTTCATACCTTCTTTGTGTATTGGCTATATCTAGCGAACAAGTCCCACCTTTCGTTCTCTGCTTTTATTCGAATCGCTTCTGAAGTAGGATAAAGTAGGTTTCTGTTCCGATTTCCAGATTTCTCAACTTATCAGCGCATTCTCGAAAAGCTCTGATTTGTACCACGAATATTGTCGCTAAAAACAAAATAATGCAACATGTTTTTCAATATTACTGTATAATGGCCTTCGGTTGTCTATTTACGAGATTTTAAGAAAAATCGAAGATGGGGTTTTTTATTGTGTCAATTTCAGTGGAGTACACTTTGGCCAATCTGAGAACTTTGAGGCAATATACAAAAATTTACATTTGCCCTACGACAGCAATAACTTATGTACCTAATGAACACACCATATCCTTAAAACTTATCAAGTTTGAAAACGCTGCTTGCATTACTTTCGGAGAAAAAAGAATGGGGAATACGTAACTTATTTTAAACTGTCGCAAAATTAGACATGTTTAAAAGCTATTTTCTTAAAGTCTACAAACTTGAAACCAAATGACTTCATTCTTATTTAGACATGCATTTCAGGTAAAAAGCATCTTCCTTGAAACAAAAATATTTGTCTTCTTCTAGCATCTGCAATTTTCGAAAATGACAGGTGACGAAATTGGTGCCTCCGTGTTGGTGAAGTCTGATATTTTTTTTTTCTCGTAAGTTATGCCGTTAATCATAAAACGAAGTTTACTTTCGGGCTACCTGGTGAGAGGTGCACGAAATATAATATACTCAATTAAATCTAAAATATCAACTTTTGGACCCGTGTCGATCTCTCGTGGGATCACCCTGTTGTAGTTACCGGGCGCACAAAGGTCGCTGCAATCGTTGCACAGTCTTCTCCGTTCGCAAAAAGAGCGCGCTTTTCAGACACAGTGAAGTAACAACTGAGACACTTATTCGCGTTCATCTGAACCTGTGATTACGTTTCGTGCGTTATTTGAGCGTGAGAAACGCGAGGCACGTTTTGATCTCTTTGCCATTGTACGCATGACTTTCCAATTTGTTGCTATCACGTTCATTGCTTCGCCTTTGCGGAAAAGCTGTGACTTATTTTTTACTCCTTGACCAATTACCAACCCTATCACAGGTCCGTCGACAGAAGTCCCCACGACACCACTCCCTGAAGTCACCACAACAATAAGTGAGTATCTCATCCCACATACGGAGGCTTAGAGCAACAAAAGAGTAACCCCGTTCGCCATGCTCGCGATGGTACGACTTATGTGCAGCGTTAGGCAGGTTTGTAGTGAAAGTGGGTGCAAGGTCACGTTTACGGAGGCTACTCCACGTATCTATTAGTCCTGAAGTCGGTATCAATGGTAAAATAATTTTCTGCCTAGAAGTAGAAGTCATGCGAGAGGAATGAACAGAAACATTTAGCGGATTCGTTCGGTACTGTACATGTTCAAGGAAGTCCAGCAAGATTTAGGAGTACTTTTAAAAGGTCCATGGTGGCGTGTTCGATGCTTTTCAAACTAACCAGTTACCATAAACCTTCTAGAACTACTCGGGCTACGTTACGAATACGCACAACATTGTTTTCATTATTCGAGTTGTGTTTTTTTTGGCATCCAACGAAAAGGTAGCAAACACAAGGATATAAACTGCATTATAAAAGTTAAGAAAATTTCTTTGTATTATTACTCTTTTGCTGGTAGGAGACCATGAGACTGGCCCAAATGTTCACCAGTGGTCACGCGTCATGCTTGAGGTCTCCCTTTACTCATGAACCATGGGAAATAGAAGGGCAGAGGGTGCTTGTGTTCTGAATTCATGTCATATGTTAATTCATGTAGTATGTGGTGGAGGCTTGCTGACGTGTGACAGAGTTCACAGGTGACGATTCGTCTTCTTTGTCTTATCATGTGGGTGAGGATTGGTTTGTAAATTTTTTAAAGTTAATTTGTCTTTTTTCGACATGCGCGGGTGTATTTGAAGGCAGGCGCGTGGCCAAAAGTTTTTTCCGGGCGGGGGGGGGGGGGGGAATAAGGCGGCACATTTTTCATTTTGGGGAGCACACCCCCTTGAAACGGTCATTTTTTGCTCTCTAACTTATGGCAAAAAATTTTCGAGGGGAGAAGGGGGGATGGCGTGGGCCTAGTGTGCCACCTCATGGCTACACTTCTGGTGGGAGGTATTTTTTTTCCGCTTATAGTGTCTCAACGCGTCCCACCAGATAAATTTGGGGAACGGGGGATTGCACAAAGAGCCATGTCAACGAAAAATCAGAAACATTTAACTCTTCGAGTTCGATAGCGTTTTGATGTTTTTTTTGTTATTGCAACATAAACTAAAAATAATTTCACAGGTAAAGAACAAAAAAGATGTTATAGAATATACAATTAGGACCATAATTAGAGTACCTATCTCGCAGTTTTGCATTTTCAGCTCATGCTTTTGTGCAGTGCGTGTAAGCTGATCAGGTTTCGTACGGTAAAACTGGCTTGCGGAAGTAGGTTGTCACACATCCCACAGCATTACGAAGTGTTATACGTGCTCGTTTAAGAATAAGTTGCTAACATAAAATGCGGGATGAACAAACACATAAAAGCGTCTGCAGTGTTGACACAGTTGAAAGGTCAGCACGGGATTACATTTTCTCAGGCAGGCTCACTATCTTTCGTGGCCTTCACATCATATCCAGGCATGTTTTAAGGCTGTTTCTAGGTTTGTGTAGGCAGGCGTGTGTAGATATGCGAAGTGTGAAAAAAAACACAGTTTGTTTTTCAGATGTTTTCAGCGCCCTTGGAGAAATCGGTCAAGTTTTCGGGGAAAAACGTACAGAAATAAACATTAAGCAACAGCCTTGCGTTGAACGTGAAACGAAAACGTCGCCCATGATACCAAAGCGGCAAATGGTGGCTGTCAACTCGCCATCAGCATCACAAGGAGTCAACTCCAGCGTCTGCTAGGTTTTCAGCCTATAGCGTAGCTTTGTCATCTATAGAGGCCGCCTATGAAGCCGTGTGCAAGCGAAATCTGCAACTGTTGCGCCAATTTCCGACGTGTGGGTGTACTTCGCGCTCGGGGGGGACCGTTGGCGAGAAACGGGGACTCACTGTCTGTAAGCACTGCAACAGCGGGTACGCTTTTCCCAGGGTGAGATCGGACCTTTTTCATGCACAGAACTTCATTTCTATCGGGAAAACAGTTTTAATTTCAAAATTGGTGAAATAAAATACGAATGGCAATATGTGAGGACCACGCAGTAAAGGTCCGCTGTTCACTTTCATTGAAAGTACAGCCCTTCATTTCCATATATACTCCTTAGCAATAGGTACTCATACAACATGCTCTGCTGCACTATCAACATAATAGGAGCAGCATATACTTTTGTATCTGTAAAAATATCTTGGCTCCGCCGTCTAGCGCACATTGATGACGATGGTAGCGGTAAGAAAGCAAAAGTAACATGTCAAAGTGAAGCTCAAATGAAGTAGTGTTTCTCTGTCAGAATAACAAAAGCTTTAAAATATGCACCATTTATAAACCGAAACGCGGGGCTCGTGTGTTTTAATAGAAAAAAGAAAGAAGACTGAGTGGTTACCTGGTTACCTCACCGCCATGCTGAAAGGAGTTAACATGGCGAAGAATGCTACAGTTGAAACCAGAGATACTGACTCTCAATGAGAGTTTGAACTTCATACTTTTATGACCTTGATCAATGTTTTTTTTTAGTTGAAGCCAGGACAAATAAGATATTTCGGTGTTCTTTGGTCTAAATGCTGTAACAATTCTTAAAAGCCACACCTATTCACAGAAGACTAAATGAGTTCGCGGTGATGCTTTTGGCCTGCGTTCGATCTGATAAATGTCATCGTCATTTATGAAAAGAGATAAATCATTTATTTTGTGTTATTTACACAATGAAAGTTATTGTTTTTGACACTCGATAATAAACTGTTGCCTTATGCTAAAAAATGTTCTTTTGCTTTTTTCCCCAAAGTTTTGGGGGGGGGGGGGAAACGTAAAAGAACATTTTTTTTCGATTGCTCTAAATTTCCGCTACTTTGCATCTCTAGGCGTGTGTCCCCCTGGTAGCCGGTGGTCAGAATGCGGCGTCCGCTGCAACGCCACCTGCGGCCACTTCTTGCACGCGCTGCGCTCGGAGGGTTTCTGCGTCGGAGAGGACGCCGCTTGCGTGGCCGGGTGCTTCGGTGCGGGCTCCCACTGCGAACTGGGCAGTCTGCACTTCGACCGGGAGAGCTGCGTGCCCGCTCAGCACTGCCCCTGTTTCATGCAGGGCAAGGAAGCACCACTCGCAGTAAGCAGGCTGATGCCCAAACGAGCAATTAAGCAACACGTTGACGCGAGCGCGAAACGGAACTCGAAATCCGTGGGATTACAACAAGTACTTGTTCTTGGTGCTCGATAATAATCATGACGTAGCGCAAAGGCACAAAACAGAAGCAGAGGAACACCACCACATGTGCTACTTACAACTGTAATAAAACATTGATGAAGTACAAAATACATACTGTTCCAAACGTGCAGGCGGAACATGCCAGAGCGTTTGGAACAGTCTTGTTAACCATGGGACATGTGTGTTTTTCTTTTTCTGCCATAAAGTTGATATCTTACCTCTTCTGAGCGCCCCTTGTAGCTTGGCGGGTGTCACTTGTGCGTCTGTGTGTTTAGAACAGTATAGATCATCATCATCATCATCATCATCAGCCTGTCTACGTCCACTGCAGGACAAAGGCCTCTCCCATTTTCCGCCAGTTAACCCGGTCCTGTGCTTGCTGTTGCCAATTTATACCCGCAAACTTCTTAATCTCATCTGCCCACCTAACCTTCTGTCTCCCCCTACCCCACTTCCCTTCTCTGGGAATCCAGTTGGTGACCCCTAATGACCAGCGGTTATCCTGTCTACGTGCTACATGCCCGGCCCATGTCCATTTCCTCTTCTGTATTGCAGCTATGATATCGTTAACTCCCGTTTGTCCCCTAATCCACTCTGCTCTCTTCTTGTCTCTTAAGGTTACACCTATCATTTTTCTTTCCATTGCTCGCTGCGTCGTCCTCAATTTAAGTTGAACCCTCTTTGTGAGTCTCCAGGTTTCTGCTCCGTAGCTAAGTACCGGCAAGATACAGCTGTTATATACCTTCCTCTTGAGGGACAGTGGCAATCTACTTGTCATAATTTCAGAGTGCCTGCCGAATGTGCTCCACCCCATTCTTATTCTTCTAGTTACTTCAATCTCGTGGTTAGGCTCTGCGGTTATTACCTGCCCTAAGTAGACATAGTCTTTTACAACTTCAAGTGCACTATTACCTATCGCAAAGCGCTGCTCCTTTCCGAGGTTGTTGTACATTACTTTCGTTTTCTGCAGATTAATTTTAAGACCCACCTTTCTGCTCTCCTTGTCTAACTCCGTAATCATGAGTTGCAATTCGTCCCCTGAGTTACTCAGCAATGCACTGTCATCCGCGAAGCGCAGGTTACTGAGGTACTCTCCATTAACTCTTATCCCTAACTGTTCCCATTCTAGGCTTCTGAAAACATCCTGTAAGCACGCAGTGAATAGTATTGGGGAGATTGTGTCCCCCTGCCTTACACCCTTCTTTATTGGTATTCTGTTGCTTTCTTTATGAAGCACTATGGTAGCAGTTGATCCCCTGTAGATTTCTTCCAGAATGTTTATATATATTTCATCTACGCCCTGATTCCGCAGTGCCTGCATGACGGCTGATATTTCTACTGAATCAAACGCCTTCTCGTAATCTATGAAGGCTATGTATAGCGGTTGGATATACTCTGAGCATTTCTCTATTACCTGATTGATAGTATGAATGTGGTCAATTGTTGAGTAGCCTGTTCTAAATCCTGCTTGTTCCTTTGGTTGATTGAATTCTAATGTTTTCTTTACTCTGCTAGCAATTACCTTTGTAAATAGCTTGTATACTACAGAGAGCAAGCTGATCGGCCTGTAATTCCTCAAGTCCTTGTCATCTTCTTTCTTATGTATTAAGATGATGTTAGCGTTCTTCCAAGACTCTGGTACTTTTCCCGTCAGGAGACACCTCGTAAATAGAGTGGCTAGTTTTTCTAACACAATCTGTCCTCCATCTTTCAGCAGATCTGATGTTACCCGATCCTCACCAGCAGCTTTGCCTCTGTGCATGCTCTCCAAAGCTTTTCTGACTTCTTCTATCATTACCGGTGGGGTGTCGTCTGGGTTACTGCTAGTTCTTATAGTATTAAGGTCGTGGTTGTCTCGGCTACTGTACAGATCTCTGTAAAACTCCTCCGCTATTTTAACTATCCTATCCATATTGGTAGTTATTCTGCCTTCTTTGTCCCTTAGTGCATACATCCGCCTTTTGCCTATCCCAAGTTTCCTCTTCACTGCTTTGACGCTTCCTCCGTTTTTCAGAGCGTGCTCTATTCTCTCCATGTTATACCTTCTTACATCGCATACTTTACGTCTATTAATCAACTTCGAAAGCTCTGCCAGTTCTATTTTGTCTGTTGTACTTGACACTTTCATGATTTGACGCTTCTTAATTAGGTTCTTCGTTTCCTGGGAAAGCTTGCCAGTGTCCTGTCTAGCTACCCTGCCTCCAACTTCCACTGCACACTCCGTGATGATACTTGTCAGATTATCATTCATTGTATCTACGCTAAGGTTGGTTTCCTCGCTAAGAGCAGAGTACCTGTTCTGCAGTGACACTCTGAATTCCTGTACTTTCCCTCTCAGTGCTAGCTCATTGATTGGCTTCTTGCGTATCAGTTTCTGTCGTTCCTTCTTCAAGTCTAGGCGGATTCGAGCCCGTACCATTCTATGGTCACTGCATCTTACCTTGCCAACCACTTCCACATCCTGCACGACTCCTGGGTGTGCAGTCATTATAAAGTCTATTTCGTTCTTATTTACGTCATTAGGGCTCCTCCATGTCCACTTGCGGTTTTCTCGTTTTCGGTAAAAGGTATTCAAAATACGCAGATTATTGCGTTCTGCGAATTCTACTAGTAGCTCTCCTCTGGCGTTTCTAGTGCCGATGCCATAATCTCCTACTGCCTGGTCTCCAGCCTGCTTCTTCCCTACCTTTGCATTAAAGTCGCCCATTACTATAGTATACTGTGTTTTCACCTTACTCATTGCCGATTCCACGTCTTCATAGAAGCTTTCAACTGAAGCGTCATCATGGCTGGATGTAGGCGCATAAGCCTGTACTACCTTCATTTTGTATCTTTTATTCAGTTTAATTACAATGCCTACCACCCTTTCATTAATGCTATAGTAATCCTCTATGTTGCCAGCTATGTTTCTGTGAATTAGGAACCCTACTCCCAGTTCTCTTCTGTCTGCCAAGCCCCGATAGCAAATGACGTGCCCATTCTGTAGCACAGTATAGGCCTCATCTGTCCTCCTAACCTCACTCAGCCCTATTATATCCCATTTAATGCCTTCTAGCTCCTCGAATAATACAGCTAGACTTCCCTCACTAGATCACGTTCTAACGTTAAACGTTGCTAAGTTCAAGTTCCAATGGTGGCCTGTCCGTATCCAGAGATTCCTAGCACCCTCTGCTGCTTTGCAGATCTGACCGCCGCCGTGGTCAGTTGCTCCGCAGCTGGTGGGGACTGAGGGCCGTGAGTTAATTGGCGAATGCCTACGGGAGGGGGTGGCCATATACTGCGCCAAGGTGGCCAATCCTTCTCTGGTGAGATCATCGGTGCGTACCGGCTTTAAGCCGGTACGATCAGACAGTAGTGGGAATAGATATTGTATAGATACAGTATAGATACAGTATAGATATAGTATAGTTACAGTATACAGTACAGTTACAGTATACAGTACAGTATAGATACAGTATAGATATTGTGTACTTAATTTGTGTTTCATTAACTCTTTCATACACAGAACTCCATTTTTGCCAGAAACAGATTTTTTTAATGGCGAAATATCTTGCAGAAAATTACTTCTTGCAAGAAACAAAATTGGCAATAACAGTTAAAGATTATGAGGTGGTCACCTAAGGTGACCACCACGCAGTAAGGGTCTGCTGGCCACTTCCGGTGAAAGTACAGCTCATCATTTCTGTAGTCCTTAGCTTTATCTACTCATACAACATGCTCTCCTGCCCTATAAACCTAATAAGAAAGACACATACGTTTTTATGTATAAACATCTCAGGTCTACCGTCTAGCACGCTTCGAGGACAACAGCAGTCGAAAGAAAGCAAACGTAACATGTCACGTTTTAGCCCAAACGAAGTAGCGTCATCTCCGTCAGGTTGGCGAAAGCTTTAAAACATGTGCCATTCAAAAGCCGACACGCCGGGTTCACGTGTTTTAAGAGGCGAAAAATGAAGAAAAGTTGGTTACCTGAGGTGACCACATTCTGGAAAGAGTTAAAGTTGTAAGTAGTGCCTGTCGTGTGTGTTTGTGCGCCTCTATTCTCTGGCTTTGAGCTACACCATGATTATTGTGGAAATATCTTACTTCTTATTGCTAAAGAATCAAACGAAACCATTCGGAAGGTGTCCTTCATGTTGCTGTTGTTTATGTTATCTTTCTTTGCTTAGGCCCTCTTTCGTTCTATTTAGCACTTACTTTCACACTAAATAAGGCACTATAAGTATAAGAGATAGCTAAATACATCTCACTGAATACGTCAATAGTGACGCCAACAAGGCTACGACGGGGAGCCAATGCCACAGAAAATGGCCTTCTATCGAAACACTGCATCATCACCAAGGCTTTCCTCGTGCATACGCACCCTTTGTCAGCGCCATTCCGGTGTTTTGATTGGACTTTGATCGGACCTAAACCCAAAATAATTAGCAAACTTGAAAAGCAAGATTTATTGACAGCTTGGAAGATTGCCATGTGGTCAAAGTTTTTCAGCACGACGTCCCACGAACTTTCTGAACCTCGAACCTTAATTTCATTTTTTTCTTTTGTCGATCTTCTCTTCTTTCAAATTTTTAACTCTTGCCCAAGTGAGAGAGCTAGGTATGCTATATCAAAAAAAAAGATGTAGCCTAATTTTTCACAAATGTATCTGCTCTCTAAATTCCATACAACCCATTGTTTCTTATTCAAGAAGCTGGCTATATAGTGCTTTGGAGAAAATGGCAAAATTATTTTCGCTCTTGTAGTTATGGTCCCACCGTTGTTATGAGCTTTTTTTTTACATTTTCATAAAACATTTTCAAAGACGATGGGCCATAATGTGTCTATAGGTTATCGTGGGAACTTATGACGTTCACAAAGAGACCAATAAGTTGTGGATAAGTTGCATGCACAGCCATTGTGTCAGAGGACAACAGTAACGAATTGTTTCCTCTCTAACGCAGCCGGGAGAAGTGGTGGAGCAAGAGTGTGAAAAATGCCAGTGTCTGCACAATCAAGTCAGCTGCGTCAGCATTCCAGGTTGCGGAACCACTGCTGCGTCAGAGACTACAAGTATGCTTGTGCGGTTAACTCAACAGTTTTTTTTCTTCCTATTCACTTTGTTGAGAAGGCTTGAATATTGAGCAGTTAATCAATTAAATATTGGAACATAAGTCTGAGAAGTGAAAATTGCACCTTCCCCGCTAAAAAGTACCATGTGTAGATGCGAAGCAGAAGGTGCTAAAGCTTACACGGGTGGTGACGTTGACGCTGGCGCTCATCACGGCGTTGAGCAGGAGAGAAACCTAGCCATCTTTGCGCAAAGCACGCCGTGATTTCCTACTGGAACATGCCAATCACTGCTGTTGGGCTATGTGAGACAGATGACTCTACTTTCTGATTGAACACCGAGACCAGCAGTCCGCCTTTAGTTAACGCCCATGCGGCGAATATTTATTTTTCAACAACACACGGGACGAATCTCTCACCAGTACTACATTGGAGGTCTATATCCAATTCCTTTATATAAGGCGTGACCCGGGAATGGTTGTGCAGCGTGAGCAGTAGGTTTTTTCAATCAAGAAACTCGCCAGCAGGTGCCGCCTGCGTCGACGTTAGGAGGTGAAAGAGGGGAGCGTAGGAGAGGAGAGGAAGAAGGAATGGATGCGCATGTGAAATTGGGCTGCAAACATTGCAGGGAGGAATGCCTAGAAGAAAGAGGGAAGAGCGAGCGTGGGTTAGGTGACGCTCCTTGCATCGGCATTCTGAGGCGGAAGAGGGGGAGGAGAGAAAAGGAGAACGAGAAGCGGACGTGCATGCGCAATAGGGAAAATCACGCCGCACACCGGATCGGGCTAAACACTAAGTTGCTTTGCGTCTAAAAATTGAACAAGCAAACATAATGAAAGCTGTTAATTAAAGCTAGGGTATGCAGCATTCCTGTACATCCACTGTACATTCAGGTGTTTTTATGTCTTCCACGCAATTCTTTTAGAAAATATATGGACTCGTAAAGAATTAGAGAAAACCGAAATAAATTACTTGTTTAATGCTTCTGAAGTATTTCAAACGTAGGTCTTACCGGAGGTAGCAATAAATGTGACTTAGAACGCACTACAGGACATGGGTATTGCTGTTGCACCCATTTGTATCATTCTAGATAATAAAACAGTGTCAGTCCGAAAAAATAGCAAATTATTTTCTAAAAAGTTAGCATACCGGACGCAGATGTCCTCTCAATTGTTGAATGCAACATTCGACCATAGGTTATAATGGCGAAAATACTGAGACCGTAATAGAGAGGTATACTTGAATATCTTATGTATGAGTGATACGCTAACTCTATGCCTACTTTTCTTCCTGCAGCAGTGCCAGTGCCCACGACAGTGTGGTCACGTAAGTAACCAGTCCTTATTTTATTTAGTATAAATTAAGATGAATGTATTGCTAAATAATCAAATATATTGAGTTCCCGATTAATAAGAGCAGAAACCTGTTACATATGCGAAAGAAATTTTAAGTAGAAAAACATGGCTGAATGTCCAAATATCAATTGCACCACTAGGAATACAGAATGTTCGGGATTCAACGCAGAATGGCTATTACTCGAGATAGTGTGAGCAACTAATTGCGAAGATCACCAACTCGTGGCTACGCATTGAAAGATGCAGCACAATGCGATTATTTTCAAAAATTGTCCCCTTCTAGTGTCTGTGGTACATATACGTAGCAATTCGCCTGCGTTACTGAAGTAATCAGCCAGTTCTTGCTAAAATATCTGTTGATAAGAAAATATACATAAAGATATCATTATGTAATCACAACAAATAACTAATTAGTTATCGTGATATTGATTATTACTCTATATCTTAGATCTTTATCATTTATTATACTTGTACAGTCAATCCAGACATATATGAGCCATCCATATGCTAACTAAAGTTGCGTTGTTCGATTATTATAGGAGGCCTTTCCATAGTTCTTATTTTTGGGCCTCCTCCTGAAAACGTTGTACTCTCATATGTGCTTTGTATTTTGTGAGTCTGCGAATAAACTCAAGACTAGGTTTTTTTTTTTTTATCACGGCAGCATCTCCCGAAGGTGGCTGCTGGACTCCGTGGTTGAATGACGACGTGCCTGAAGGACCCGGCGACTTCGAAGACATCCGGACGCTTCAGGCTGAGGGCAAAGCATGCGTCGACCCTGCAGCCATCGAATGTCGAGTCACCGGCAGTGGGTTACCTTGACAATATTGTTCATAATGTGTAGCTCACCGTAACACGTGGAGTAGACATTGAAACGTTAACAAAGGTGGTTGACAAAAACCTGAGAACTACGGAACAAAATACGGAACACGGATGCTGTGGTGGAGAAGTCAGCAAGCGTAAATAGCCTGTGTACTGCGTGCTTGACATTAAGACAAGTGAATAGATTTGATAGCTGCCTTATAGGGTTGAGAAGATCTACTTGGATCACAGAGTGGTTACGTAAGCGTGGAATGGCAATCGAATGCTGCACGGCAAATATATCAGCGATAGGCCTTCGCCCTGCACTGTAACTCATGATGATAATGAATGGGGAGGTGAGGATGAAAATCATTACGATGATAACGATCATAAAAATAGCTGACCCCACCACCAGACACTAGTTCTTAGAACAAATTGCTACATTTTACGTATTTATTATTCATCGTGATGGGTGTGCAGGAATGTTACGTTATTCATGAAATGACTTATTATTCGCCTTCTTCATACATTGATGTTATCCTGCGTTAGTTTCGCTGTATACTAACTTAACAAAATGGCCACGACAGCACCAGAATGCAGGTGGCTAGATATTTAGATATAATACAGTTTCTTTTGGTTCTCTAAAAAATTATGAGCATTTAATTGTCACGTAGTGACCACCACTCACCTGTATATTCGGCTTCTCTTGATAATTAGGCTTCTTAGTAATCGACATATTGCAGATATCAGACTACATATAACCTGACGATCCACGTTTATCCAGAGACAAGGTTACCAGGCCCGCTCGGTAAATATTCACGACGCTGAGCAGTTTTGCCTTGGCGCTTCATTTGCAGACAAGACGCACTGGACGCAAGCTGGACAGAAAGTGGAGTGCTCCTTGCAGCACGGTATGCGATGCTGGAACACCGACAACAGGCCACACGGCTGCTTGGACTACGAAGTGCGCCTGTACTGTCCCTGTGGTGAGCAAGAGGGTACACGGGGAATCGTTTGCTTCTATCGCGGGCAATCATCGGGAAAAAATTTACAATGAATTCACAAGGCTTTTCGCTCGTAAGTTTTCTCGGCTACCGGCCAAACAGCTTCACAAATGAAATTTTTTGCTTTAGGACTGGCTGTTTGCACCATCGTAGCTCATGATGTAAAATATCACGCAGCTGAGCGTGAGGTCGTGGGTTCGACTCGTAGCCACCTCGACCTTATCTCAATAAACTCAAAACGCAAAGAACACACGAGTGTTTAGATTAAGTGTACATAAATAAACCCATTTAGTCCTAATAAATCGAAGCACCCCTTCCTCCTCCCCCCCCCCCCAACTTCGACGTGTCTCAAAAAAGGATCGTAGTTCTGACGCCTGAAAACCGCCAAAATTTGCATCAGATTTTGTGAATACCACCTCATCAAAATTAAGTCACGCATCATATCTTACAGTTTGTTATGATCTTTTGCGCATGTGCGTGCTCATTTGGACTCTTTTTCATTGTTTAGCTTTTTTTCGACTCAAGCGAACTCAGTAGAAAGTTATGCCAATGGTATACTTCTTTATCGGAATTGGGCCTAGATCCTCATTATTGAAACCAGTATTTAGCTACTTAGGAGTGCTCAGAAAGAAATTGTTCAAATAATAGCCTTACGGAGCCCTCCTCAGTATGACGATTAGAACCCTCATTCCACGACAAATAGAAAAAAAATTAGACTGAACCCACCCACGTTATGTCTGTTTCAAAATTTTAGCTTTTAAGCAATAAACTAACGCACCAGTGCGGTGGTCTATTCGTTAAACATGTGCACTGCATAAATGAACATTTTGTTAGTAAAGGCGCTGAAAAACGGCATCTCTGTAGCAAATTTGGGTGTCTTCATCTCACGACCGGTATAACGCAGCATTTTATACATGCGGACGCGTCTCGCAAATTACACCACTGAACTAACTCTATAGGCAACCCAAAAAGACGGTGACTATAGTGACGGGGCCCGTCAACGCAGTACTATCGTGAAAGTGAGGGGGCACGTCAGCTTCGTGAAAACGTAATCGTGAGGGGGCCCGTCATAATAGCAATGTAGCTATGGCGATGGGCCCATCCCCGTAAAGCAATGACTACGGTTTGGAGGTATGTCGCCGTAGTGTAATAATAAAAATGAGGGGGCCCGTCTCCGTAAATTTGTAGTCGTTTTAAAAGCCACCATCTAGCTGTTTTGTCGGCGTAGTGATTTGACGCGCATTCAGGGAAGAGGTCGTGCGACAGGCCGTCAGTACAAACTGCCGTTTTCCCCCCTTTTTTTCGATGTAATGCGTCAAGACTGAGGTTTCTGCTCTCAAGAAGTCGTAATTTTGTTTTTTCTGCTAAAAAAAGGATGCCACCGTTTGCGGCACTTGTTAGACAACCCTACCATGTGTATGCCATGGCGCAGTGTCGTGGGTGTCCGACTTTGGTTCAAATAACGCTCTTCTTTTTAATTTGCGGGCCTAGCTAAATCACAATGTGTGACCGAGTGTATGAAACGAATGTGCAAGAATGAACGTGCATCTAGCAGCGTTGATCTATCCTATGCTGAGGAAAGGTAGCCGTAGGGAACTTGAACGCAGTCACCTCACGCAGCAGTAAAGAAAAAATAATAAAGACTTTTTCAATCACGTCAATAAGAGCACAAACATCAGCATTATGTTGGAGTCAGTCAATATAGGTAGCGTTGTTATAACAGTCACCTCACAATTACATCATTACGACTGTAGCAATTGCAGTTACAAAGCGTGGAAACTTGGGAAAGTCGGATAAGCTGTTCATATATTGAGTTATGCATTAATGGTCTCGATTCGTTAGTGTCTGTGCACGTGCCTTTACTGGTGGGGCTGAAAACTCACTGCACTTACAGTACCGCAGTGGACTTAGTGGTGCAGGGAGATTATACAGGGCCCCACGGGGGCTGCTACTCAGTGAGCCAGGTCCGTCAGCGAGAACATCGACTCAGCTGATCGTCCAGGTTCTCGCTGGCCAGCGGTTCCTCCCATCACTCCACTGTAGGATGTTGTCAAACGCGATTCTCTTGAATTAAAATAAGTAACAACGGTCGAGAAAATATTGAAACCTGAAAATGAATAGAAAACTTCAGTTGGTCAGCATGATCCGAACTAAATTCGCACACCAACAAGGCATCATCGTTGCACGTAAACAACGTTCCCACTGCGCCTTAAAGAAAATAAACGCAGTAGGGCTATCTAACAAGTGGCATAACAGCAACATGATTTACTTGCAAAAGGCTAAATTGCAACTCTTTGAGAGCATTAACGTCAATCCTGACGCATTGCCATGAAAAGAAAGAATAAAAAATAACAAAACAAAACGGGAACTCGAACTGACGACCTGCGGAATGACCGCTTGTCCAACTGCGCGTCAACCCACTACACCACTAGAGCAGCTTGATGATGGCGTCTAAAACTACAGATACACAGCAACGGGCCCCCCTTATTTTTACTATTAAACTACGGTGACGGGCCCTCTCACCGTAATCATTGCTTTATGGTGACGGGACCCATCGCTATAGCTGCATCGCTATTAAGATGGTCCCCCTCACTGTTATGTTTTCACGGCGCTCACGGCCCCCATCACTCAAACGATAGTACTGCGCTGACGGGCCCCGTCACTGTAATCATGATTACATTACGCTGATGGGCCTCCTCTCTCACTCTCACGATAGTTCTGTGCTGACGGTCTCCGTCACTGAATTCACGATTACGCTATGCTGACGGGCCCCTTCACTCTAACGATAGTACTCCGTAGACGGGCCCCGACACCATAGTCACTGCCACCTTCCTCCTGAAAAAAGAAAAACGGTACAACAAAGTCTGTTTTGGCCTAGAAGACAACCCCGCTTGTCTAAACACCGGCTCGACACTAACCCTGTGTACAGATTTTTGACCACTATACGCAATAGCTGCTCAGACACCATTCGAGCACTAAGTGAATTTATCCAGTGATTAACAATTGAACTTTGCTTATTGAATAATTACGAACGCTGTAAACTAATCTGTGTAGAGCACCAGCGGGTAACGTCTGCTGTATCCCGGATCCAGGACACAGTTCACCAAGAGAAGAAATGTAGTGTAGTGTCACTATCATAAATGGAGGAAAGAAATTGAAGCGCGTGATAGGTAGTGGTTTGTGCGGCTTCTTTGTACATATGAACACTACTGCAACTTCTGTCAGGAACTGAGGGAGAGAGATAGAATAGTCCGGGATTAAGGTAAACCATAGGGATATTAGGTGGGCCTGTTGGTTCGTGAGCATTAATACAAACAGCGCACAGTACGGGACGAAGAGCATGCAGGACACAGCCCCGTGTCCTGTACTTTGTTCGTGTTGTTGTTTCACTGTTTTGCCACGAAATTAACCAGACACTCGTCCGGTTTGCTACACATCAATGCACAAAAGGGATAAAAAGGCAAAAAGAGTGGCGCAGGATACCACCACAGCACTGGCCTTGCACCTGCCTCGTGGTGTCTTTTTCTGTGACATGATCGCGCGTTGGTGATTTCAGAATGTTCAAATGAGCAGCTAAATTTTTCGTTATCTTGAATACTACCGCAGAGGAAGTCGTTCCGACCACGACTACGAAGGAGGTTGTAACGCCGGAGTGCCGCCAAGGTTGGAGTTCGTGGATAAACAGTCACACACTGGACAACCTCGGAGACCAGGAGAGCTTGCAGTCGGCGATTGAATCTGGTCTGCTAGAGTGCCCGAAGCCGACGTCGATCGAGTGTAGGGACACTGAAACTCGGGTACGTGCCTCGATGACGCAAGAGCATAGGCTGCATTTTTCACGATACATTTTTGAAGGACTTTGAGGTATCACAGTAATTGATTGATATGTGGGGTTTAACGTCCCAAAACCACCATATAATTATGAGAGACGCCGTAGTGGAGGGCTCCGGAAATTTCGACCACCTGGGGTCCTTTAAAGCGCATCCTAATCTGAGCTCATTGGCCTACAACATTTCCGCCTCCATCGGAAATGCAGCCGCTGCAGCAGGGATTCGATCCCGCGACCTGCGGGTCAGCAGCCGAGTACCTTAGCCACTATTCCACCACGGCGGGGCTATCACAGTAATGTCAACGAAATACTTCGACACTGTGTATTATGTGTGTTGCGTCAGTCGTATGCCGCACGCGCATCACTGATGTCATCCCCGTATTCATTTCGTTATACATAGCGTGTCAACGGTAAGGACTTCTATTAAAGCTATTATCTCTATTTCTTGGAAACTGCGCGAATTCCGCTACTTTATCTTGTCACCTGGGGCATCTACACCCCGCTCTATTTAAGAAACGCAGCGATCAGTTCCAGGCCTTTTGATCTGAGGGCGCATTTGACCAGAGTCTGAAAATTCTTTCCTGTAGCATCGAGAATTTTTTTTTCTTCTAGTATTAAGATAATATAGACGCTCTAGGTGAACTTCCACCATTACTGCAGTCGTGAAATTTCGTATAAACTCTAACCTAACCTACACTAACCTAACCTAACCAAGGACTATAACATCATCCAACGCGCCGTATGTTCTATGTGCGGTCCAATCGTATCAGGGAAGCCGATGACAGCGGCTCCAGCGGAAAGAGAACGCGCTGGCATCCTTCCGTTGGTAGAAAGGTCTGCAGAGGCTTAATTAAGTTGGACGGGACGCACTGCACGGCTTCGACAGGAGCTGCGTAATCTGCGAGGTGGTGCAGCATACGCCCTGTCTTGACAGTGAGATGAATTCTACCTACCACCGCTTAGCTTGTGTTGAAGTGACATAAAGAGCAAAGATCGCTTCTTTCGTGGCAGCGGCCACCTTTCCTTGAGTCAGCGTTTTCATGATTTACTCCGGGTCTATAGCTAAACGACCGAGCAACTTCATACAACATTTTAGTTCACAATCGTTGCTTCGGCTTTGCCGTGAAACAGACGTTTTTTTTTTTCAGGGGGGGGGGGGGGTATGGGGGCAAGTTTTTTATTAAATTTGTTAGCCTTATTTTTCCGGTACAGCGTAGCCATTCTAAGAACTGGTAAGCTCCCCTCCCTTCCATTCATTCCTACATTTCTATCATGTATCCATCTAAAGTACTAAAACCAAAAAATGCGCATTTTTATTGTGGGCATGGCATGGTTCAAAAGCCTAAAGGAGTTTCTGGCTATATCGATCCACGTAGCGCACCAAGACAGCGTGCTCAAAATGCCCGTGAAACGTTCCTATGAAAATGTTGCTTTTCAATGTTTCTTCTATAAAAAGAGACCACTTTCTTGCTCAAGAAAAACACAAATTGTGTAGGTGACCATGTCATTTCCAGACGCTTTCAACTAAATGAAGGCGGGATTTTTGTTACAACATCACCCAGTGCAAAAACAACCATTCATAACTCTTTCGAAAGAGGGTAAACTTTTTCCTTTTTCTCAGCTGGCCCCTTGGGTTCAATTAAGATCCCCTTACACCTTTGCTTCGAAGGCTCCAGACACCGCATGCCAGTGGCTAAATAATTTCGCTTTTTAGTTTTTTTAATGTTTCGGCGTTCTGCTAACATTGGTGCTTTATAACGGCGGTGTAGCTACACACAAGCTGATCAGCAAATACTCGCGTAGCAGCCTCCAGCACCTGCTCTTTCCAGCTTATTTGAACGCAGGCAATCTGTATACCTGCCAGGGTTTTATTCAAAATATTGCTGAAGTTTATCAGCATTTCCCGAACTAGGCAGCTGGCAGCTACCTAAGAGGAAAGTAATTGATGCACTGTACTTGAGAGGTTGCTCAAGTCACCGAGTTACAAATACAAACATATATGTTCATTTTATTTTTATTTTTCTTGTGACTGTTATTGCTGGTAAAAGTAGTAGAAGCAGATTTCCCAAAAAACTGGGTTGACTTAGTTGAGGTATTGGCGCTTTGGGTAACAATACATAAGATGCATGATATGGAACTGACGGGGTTCTCAGAAAAGCAAACACACGAGGGGGAGACAGTAAGTTAGGTGGGCAGATGAGATTAGGAAGTTTGCGGGTATAAAGTGGTAGCAGCAAGCACACGACCGAGTTGACTGGCAAAACACGGGCAAGAACTTTGTCCTGCGTAGTTAGGCTGATGATGACGATGATTACAAGTAGCATAGCTATCAAAGGTATCACTGTAGCTTTTGGTATTTGCAGGTGAGTATTCACATCTGTAAAGATTCCAACAGTGCCTCCGATTGACGGCATAAGTTGTGCCTGTCACCTGAATTACCCGGATGGGGGAACATTGCGTGCTCGAGAAACTGCAGCACACCATGGAATAACTAAACATTTAAATAATTGCTTTGCATCCTTTATCGCGATCAACAGATTGTAGCTTATGAGTTCGCAAGGCCTAACCACTTTCAGGGAAGTTTGCGCATGACACCCGATCCGAGATATTCGCTTGAAAAGAGTGCCACAAACATTGTCCCCTCCTCCTCTCTTAAATTATATTAAACCCAGCTGTTTCACTGCGAGCTTTACTCATTATATCACGAACGTTGTGACACCCTGGTAGTTCATTAAAAGCGGATATCACTTCACAGTACACTGTTTATAGTTGCCTGTTACGTTTGTCGTAAAGCGATTTGATAATAACTGAATTTTTAAAAAAATATGTGTACTTGAATTTCTCGTGCAAAAGCTATCATTGGGCATCTAAAAGACTTTCTGAGCTATTTGCCACACGTACACCTAAAGATTACTTGACTCAAGAAGGGTAAAATCAAGGTGAGTGACCCCCTTGTTGTGGCATGAATGACCCGCCCAGGTAGTTCAGGGAAAGAGGTGCCGTGCTCGGTGTTCTAGTGGCTATGGTGTTTTTCTGCTGACCTGCCGGTTACGGGACCGAATCCCGGCCGCGTCGGCCACATTCTAGATGGAAGTGAAAGTGCTTGAAGCCCGTGTGCATGTTGAAAAACCCCCCGTCGTCGAAACTTCCGGAGCTTTCCACTATAACATGTCTCGTAATCATATCCTGCTTTTTTTAATTATTATTATTATTATTATTATTATTATTATTATTATTATTATTATTATTATTATTAGTATTATTATTATTATTATTATTATTATTATTATTATTATTATTATTATTATTATTATTATTATTATTATTATTATTATTATTATTATTATTATTAAGGTTTCGCGCTGCTAAGCACGAGGACGCATTTCGATTGTGTAGAAGTGCGTAAATACCCGTGTGTCTAGATTTAGCCACACGCTAAATAATACCAGGTGTGTGTGTTTTTCTTATAGTTGTGCACCCCTTTTAAGCACTATCTAAGATGATCACGAACAACGAACGAGCCCGATTACCGAGTTTGAGAAGATTAATTCGCGGTCCCCAACAATAACATTTCATTTTCCGTGAGGATGGGAGGGGCTGGCAGGGAGGCGGGGAACTTATGCGTTGTCTTTTGGCTCTGTTTGCTTTTGGCGAGGAGGGGGGGAAGGAGGGAAGGAAAGAAGGTGGCAGCTTCAAAATATCGCCTTCAGGAGCCAATTACGATTCTCCTATTATACACCTATCATCCACCGTTGAGGAAATAAGCTTCTTTCACAACAGTTAACTATTTAAACTGATTAAATGTAGTCCTGTTAGAGCTGTCCTCAGATTGTTACCGCATTTTCCAGCAATACGGCAATATTTTTGTGACTGTGTCTGTTGTGAAAGTGCTTGCGCATAAGCTTTCTTTGTGTGAATTTTTTCGAACAAATTCATTTGAAAGTGAGCACCCTTTGTGCCTTATGTTCTTTCTCCCAAAGCAAAATTGTGGCCCTCTATGCAAGGTTTCGTACGAACCAGCCCAACAAGTGACCATTTTGATGTATGAGGCCCTGTCTACGAATGTGTCACTCACATAGCACCATTCTCCGGGAACTCAGTTTTAAAACCCGAGAAACAAATGAAGCAATGCTTTGATTAGAGTTAGTCGGTACATCCTTATCTGGGGAAACACAGCACAACAAAGGACGAGGATGAAGGAACACGGGACGAGCACTGCTCTTACAAGTGAACTTTATTGCGCCAATCATTCGCTTTTATAGCGTACAGTATCACGCCACCTTGCCAGTCAACCTGCCATACCATAAAGCAACGCATATCTTTACGGAAAGACTTAACGTGTATTTCTTCAAATGCAGGCCTGCGCAACCAACAAGCTCATGTCAAACGCAAAGTTAAAGGGACCCTGAAACAGTTTTGATCATTTTTTACAAACACATTGAGCCGGTATACCAAGCCCCAAGGGTAGTTTAGAGACTGATTTGAGCTCTCTGCCTATACTGTGTAATTTATTACTACGCTTTGAAGTTGCGAATCGCTCCAGATCGCTGCAGATCACTGCAAATAGGCCAAACGCGTTTTCAACCGCCCACACACCAAACGAGACGCTCTGTCCCACTGAGGTCATTGTTTCCAGCTGATCTAATTGGCTGTGGAAGGCGCAGCACAGACTGTTAGCATCAAATCGTCGGCGGGATTTACGCGCATGTGGTCTCACGCGACATCGTGACGCAAGCGCCGTGAAGGCGGAGCTTAGCCCCGAGCGCTCCAAGGAAGAGTTGAGGGCAGTTGAGGGTGAAAGGCTGAGCGGAGGAGGAGGATACTTTTTTTAGTACTCGTAGCTTGGTTGATAATGGGTGTTTATATTGAACTCTGGTGCTAATGATTCACTCCAGTAGTGGTCTAATCAAAAACGAAAGCTGGAAAACCCGTTTCAGGGACCCTTTAAAGCAATCGCCACGCCAGAGTGGATGCACATTTTTTCGGAAAAAAATTGCAGAGAATTTTTCAAAACCATGTGTACGGAGCTTGTACGCTCATGTAAAAAGCAAAAAGTGGAAAATAGATGCGAACCAACTTTAGCAGCAAATATTTAAGAAACCAATGTTGAAGCAATGTGTTGTTTTGTGGTAGTTTCAGCAAATGATTGTAATTAGCATGTGGTTACATACTTTATTGTCATGCAGGTATTCAATTTTCATTCTTACATGAAAAGAGTCTAATCATAGGTTCAAATCTATACGCAATCAGTTTTTTGTTGTTGTTGTTGTTGTTCAATTAATTTCAAGATAGAAAAAAACGTTTCACATTTATTCTGAGACGCAGCACATCTAACGACCCGTCAAAAATCGCAGTCCTTCCAAGAAAGCGGTTGGTCACAGCCATACGCCTTACACCGAAGTTAAGTCAGGACATGTTCACCATGCAATAGGTTCAATTCGTTTAATGATTTTCTGTCTCAGAAGTTAATCCTACTAGCGTAAATAAGTTGCGTTCAGAAACGTAGCCACCACCTCTGAACGGGATATGGGCGGAGGAAGTGAACCTGTGTTTCCCAGCCGCACTAAGATTACCTCAATTACGACGTGTAAATTTATTTACTAAGCTTTTTTTTTTCTGCGTACCAAATGCAGGTACCGTGGAATTTGCTCGGCATGATTGGTGTACGTTGCGACCTCTCGTCCGGACTGCTCTGCCGAAGCAGCGCTCAGCCGAAGGGCAGGAGCTGTGTCGACTTCGAGGTGCGCTTCTACTGCGACTGTGGTGAACCGACTGTGCTGCCCCCACGCGTCACGTATAGTACGACACCCGTGCCGACCACCGTGGCTGTCGTCACGACACCGCGTGTGTGCGCCTATTGGTCCGAGTGGTTCGACACGAGCCGACCCGGCATTAATGGTCATGACGGCGAGCGGGAGCCTGGAGTTCGCGGCCACCCTGAGCTTGAGGGCTTCTGCGAACATGTGAGTACGACACTACTTCGTGAATCCAAACTTTCAAGTAATTCTTAATGGGAACTAGATTGCCGGTGTGAGAAGTTCTAGAGGAAGACCAAACGTATACTTCAGGCGAGCGCAGTGTGACCCCTCTAATCTTTTGCGATAGTTTTATGATTATCTAACGTCATCCACAAAACTCCCGAAGGCACCTACTGGTCTCGCTTGGTCTAGTGACACCACTGAACAACCCTTCTAGTGTGTGCCTACATTTTCCCAGAAGGTGCATGTTTTTTTTTTTTAGTGCTGAGTATGTAGTTCCCTTCACGTGTTTCCAAGAGCAAGGTAGCAAACTTGCTATTTGTAATCATCGTTCATTTTATTAAAATACAGCATAAACTCATTGTGCAAAAAATAATTAAAATGTTCCGTTCCTCCCCATATTGCACTTCGTTCTCAGCAGCATAACTTGAAACCCAATTTTCTCTTCGGGGCGAATACAATACACTGTAAACGTGGCTATCGAAAATGTAATTTTATGCATACATAGTAAGGGTCACCAAATTTAGAATGTTTGCGCTGTAATATGATGTAACTTTTACATTTTATGTGCACAGAATCACCTTTACCCGTTACCACGTTTAGAGTGCAGCCCTAGTTGTTCACTTAACTAACCTTCATTGCAAGCAGGCTTACGCTACCGAGCAGAACATGGTGCGAGGTTCTGTAACTTTTAAAAAGTTTTTACACAAGTAACAGACAATGTTTTGAATCGTTGCAAATATATGGTTTTATAACGTAACAAATAGATGCACGAATAAATATGTTAGGCGTTTCTCCACAGCACTACCCTTAGTGTGGCAAAGCACGCTTTAGAAAGACTCCATGTTATTTTGCAAAGCATGCTTTGCCTTCATAAGGGTAGACATGTGGCAAAGCACTAAAACTGCTTATAAAACGACTGCATTCAACACGGCAATAGCATGCAAATGTGAGCTAGTTCGTTCAAGCAATTCAAACTGTATTCGGAAGAAAAAATATTTTTCAGTTTTTTTTTATCTTCATGGTAAAAGCAGTGCAAAAAGTCGACGACATGAGAAGGATAACACTGGACAAACGCCGGGTACAGGCGGTTGTCAGTGCCTGTCTTGTGTCGTTCTTCTTCTCATGTCCTCGTCTTTTCAGTTGACTTCAGTTCAGTTTAATATTTTGAAATTTCTTCAATATCATCCATGCGCAACTCACAAGCTCATGTACAAAACAAAGTTAAAACATATTCTGCGTCAGAAATTTATAATTTCTTGGAAAGGTCATCACATGTGTTTCACAAAATCATGCTGCGCCGCTTGAAAGCTCATGTAAAAAGCATAGAAATGAAGAACAGGTGCCGACGCACTTTCAAACAACCGCTAAAGCTCAACAGTGCCATACAGTACGCACTGCTTTTGCCATAACGTGGAAAAATTTAATTTTGCAGAGCAACAAAGCACCAACTATTTATCCTCAGCACCATACACATGCACACGCACGCGTACGTTTTTTTTTTTTTTTGTGAGGGGGTGGGGGTGATGTCATCCATGAGTGTTTACGGCGTAAGCAGAATTTCTTGAGTTGTGTAGAAAAACATTTCATGTTTCTCCACGCAACTGTGCTTGAAGCGGCAAACCCCGTATTAGAGTGTAGTAATGGCTCAAACGCTTTATCTCTACAACAAGCCTCACATAACACAAAGCCCGCCTACAGGGAATTCCGTGTCTCTCAAATAACACGGCGCAATTGTTTTGAGCAGAAAGTACCGGCACTGGTAAGATTTACACAATATACAATTACGTCCCTATGTTGTTTCATCGCCATCATAATCAGCTTGACTACGCCCACTGCAGGGCAAAGGCCTTTCCCGTGTTCCGCCAATCAAGACGGTCTTATGCATTCTGCTGCCACGTTACACCTGCGAACTTTTTCATCTTATCGGCCTGGCTAACTTTCTGTCTCCCCCTAACTCGCTTGTCTTCTCTAGGAATCCAGTTAAGTTACCCTTAATGATCAGCGGTTATCCTGTCTACGTGCTACGTGCACGGCCTATGTCTATTTCTTCTTCTTGATTTCAACTATTATATCCTTAATCCCGGTTTTCTCGTAATGACAATTCCGGAGCTGTGAAAAGTTTGTTAAAATTGCATTGGACAGACTATACTTTATACATATTACTTCATCAGGACTAAGTATTGCTCCAAATGAATAATCTAAAATATTATCTCTGAATTAAATACATTAGGTGCCTCTTTTATCCCACTATGCACAGTTTTAAATCACCGAATCGTCAGTGGTTCCTGTACACTAATTTCTAAAACAACTAATGTCGTAAGTTTTCATTTTAAAGTACATTTTATAAACTTGTCTCACCACACTGGCACACTTTGCTATATTTAAAGTCACACACAGCTAAAATAGGTTTTATAACATCGCAGTAGATATATTTCCCTCTATAAGCACAAAATTAGGGCCTCAATAAGTAGGCGTTAAAATACAATTTGTATATGGACGAAATGCCTTACTACTCAATTATATAGGCATAGGTGCACGTTATTCACAACGAGAGTTCCTACCGAATATTATCGAAAGCCTCAGTGATAAGTGCACTCCTGTTAACGTTGCACGTTTATGATGCGCTCACGGCGTAAATAGCAGTAATACAATAAAAAGGCCATTTTCACATGCACATCAACGCACTTTGTTCTGGCACTTCCCAGATCTGGCAACACGTTGCGCTATGACATATATGCACGAAGTAGATCTTTTGAAAGTACTTCTTGAGCGGATGGTCAGTGAATTGTCCCGGCAGCACATGCGCAATTTCAGACAATACGAAAGTATAACAGGACAAGTGTCAATAAAACGTGTTCACCCTGTTTGCACTCGTCTTCTTCTTTTCCTTTCGTGGTGTCACAAATGGTGCCTTTCCTTTCAAAAAACGTCTTTCTAACTCTCGTCTATGTACTAAGTGACACTTCCGAAGACTTTTGTGCTATATTCAGCGATTGAGTTTGATGCAATTGACTTTAGTCTGCAGTGCTAACACGACGTCCCAATCACAGGGCTACGTGAGTGCGGCCAACTGCCGAAACGACCAGGATGTCGACTTCAGTCAGACGGGTCAGCTGGGACTCGACTGCTCCGTAACAAATGGCTTCACCTGCAGCGATGCCGATCAACCAGCCGAACGCCGATGCGAAAACTACAAGATTCGATTCTACTGCTCCTGCGGTACGCTCTTTTTTCTCGCCTGACAATTTCATGCTTCTCTGAGCGAGGCGAATTGATTTCTTAGAAAGAAAAGTTGCAAGTATTTTTTGGCAATGTCGCTAACCTACACTGTTTTCTAAAAACATCAAAACTGTAACTTTTCTCCTTTTAACTGCGCTTCGAATTAATGTTATGCTGATTCATTTCTTTTGCATTTTCAGGCCTTTAAAGTATGTAAGAAAAATTAAAAAGATAGCGGAAATTTCAAACGCTTAATTATCTTCTCGATCACTTTTAATATGTGGTCACTTATAGGGACGAATAATAAGTATTATTGCTGTTTTGTCTTACCCAGGATGTGGACACCTTTTTATTTCTTTATCTGCTAAATTGTATCTTCAATAAGATCAAGACTGACCTCAAAGTCAAAATTAGCGGGAGCTTTCCACACGTTTTTAAGTACTAAGAAGCTAAAGCTTGTTGACATAAATTGAGTTACTGCTTTTTACGTTGCATGACCCTTGAAAGAAAACCCTCTGATGCACTTGGTATCAACACCAGTAGATATTTTGCAAAACATGTTTTTAGCATTCGGGCCTGCACAGGTAGACCCTCTTATAGAACATACTTTTGTACTCTGTTAGTATCCACAAATACCAAAATAAATATGCGCACTGCCATAAATTCCGAAGGCTTTGGCTCACCGGTCCCTTTTTTTTTTAAAGCTGCGCTATATGACTCTGCCAGGAAATGAAATTATCTTCTTTTCAAATAAAGCGTCAGAATCAAAAGTTGTTCAATCAATGTCAGTGGTTTTATTTGTTGTTGTGGCTCACTAGTAATGACAAGGAGTGTTATATTTACACGTAATCTCTTCGGTCATGTCAATTCAATGGGGGCATGCGTATTTTCGTTGGTAAAGGCTATTTCGCTGGTTAGAAAATAGATTTGAAGCATCTTCTTTACTAACCGTAATTTTTCACGACATTTATATTTGCCAAAACTTTCACCTTCTTCGTGAATGAAAGATTTCATCATTACGTAAGACCTGAACTCAGAGCTTCAAACTAATTGAAAAAAAGGCGTTCCTGGCTCAACTGGTTGCTAACCTATTCCTACAAGATTCGATTTCTTAATCTTCCTTGAAAAAGAAATAGTTTTTCTGATTTTATTTTTTTATGTTTGCCATGTCTTTATTGAGGAATTTACCATTTATATATGAACTAAATATCACACATGAAGCATGAAACATAGCCACCTTTCTTGTGATGTAGCATCGATATCCTACAAAATGCATAATTCCTAAGCCATTCTTGTGTACAAGTAATGTGTGAACTGTTGAACGCCTCAACATGAGCATTACACTAGTTCACAGTTGGAGCTTGGCTAGAGCAAAAATTGTGTCATGTGAAAAAAAACATGTTGTACCTAATATAAAAACGTTGTAGCCACTGCTTTTCATTTCACGACACTAAATTATCTAAATTTACGAACCCCTAACTGTTCCGGCATTCAGATGCATGCGTTAAGCCGACACATGTTTCTTTTTTCATCAGAGGGCTCGACCTCAACGGAGATTGTCGTCATTCCAACACAACCACCGACACCACATCGTAAGTAAAGCACCTTCTTTACGGAGCTCTCGTTTCGTAAGAATTTATTCTACTTTTGAATTAATATTGGGTGATAATACTACAAGTAGAAGGACCATAAGATAGTGAATGGTTGAGAAGGCGACCAGTTCATCGTGGTGAGGCTGACTTGCAGATGTTTGGTGACAAATTATTTAAAACCGAAGTAGGATATTCTATTTTTGACGTGTTGTCAGGCACCGATGTCTGGAGAGTGTTGATAGTCTACATCATCAAACCAAAGTGCTTTTTTGAGGTGCCGCGAAATCGTGTCAGCACTCGTTCCAAAATATACTGACGCAAAATTTTGTGGCCGAGATGGCCTGAAGGATCGACTTCCGTGAACAAGCGCATATCCTCGCCGAACTATCAACAGTGAATGTAGCTTGAAAGGTATATTTCATAAAAATAGAATTTTGCTTGTGCCATCACGTAACTGGTGGTATTGACACCATCAAAAGTGACGCAAAGATGATCCCCCTATTTTCCACACGTCACCACGCTGCAATCAATGCAAATTATGATGACTTCATAGCCACCATTTCACATTTTATGTCACAGACAGACAGACAGACAGACAGACAGACAGACAGACAGACAGACAGACAGACAGACAGACAGACAGACAGACAGACAGACAGACAGACAGACAGACGGACGGACGGACGGACGGACGGACCAAAATTTTTGCGTCGAAGGTCCCCAAGAAAGACTGTCGTCTTTAAAATTGAAAAACGAAGCACGCCCGGACATGATAAGCGGCACGCGCGTACTGAGAGAGCGCGCGCCATGAAAGAGGGTTGGGAGAGAGGGTGAGGGGTTGGCTCAAAGCGCTGCCACTCGGCGAACGCTGCAACCATCTGTCTAGAACCAGTCCAGTTGTTCCTTCCTTCGGTGCGCAAGCCGTAAGAGAATGCGCGCGTGGTGCTCTTCTAGTCCAGCCGTGTCTCTACCAGCTCTGCCCTGACACAGTTTTGTGCGACATTGTGCAAGCCGCACGAATTTTTTTTTCATAAATGCGCCTTCTAAAACTTCACCCCGGAGCTGATAAGGTTTTCATTGTTCCGCATCGCGTTGACGAGTATATATCGTGAACATAATACGGCAGCGCGGTCTTAGTCTTCTTCTTCTTCGCACCAGGAACACGCGTGCACTTTTGGGTGGTGCGGAATGCCACAACTCTCTTTGGTGAGATCTCAAGTGCGCAGAGAAAGAAAGAAAAAAAAAAGACTAAAATAGACACAAGGAAATAATAATAAAACGGTTCAAACCCACGCACCCATGGTCCGAAGGAAAGCGACGTAACCACTCGGCTACACAGGAACGCTACCAGAGCATGTTATAGCTCTAAAGCATTGTAAAGCAAGGTAGTGGGGAAAATAATGAGGGTCGGAGGAGGGATGAAGAGGAAAAAAAGGGGGAGGAGCGAATATAAGTCATGGCGTGGAAAGAAGGAGAAAGGAAGGAATATAGAGAGGGAAAACAAAGACAACAAGAGAAAGAGAGAGAAAGTAAAAGACAGTGACAAATATAAAATAAAAATAAAGACATAAGTAAGAGACCCTTACAAAAATGCTTATACAGATTTAATTGAGGCTAAATTGACTTTTCTCCATAGAATGTACTGTGTTTAAATTAAGCGTCTGTTGAGTTTTCCTATTGAGTTACACGAGGATATTGGCCACCGTGTTTCTATTGAATATCATTTTTTTGCGGATGAATTGAGCGTCTTTTGAGCGGGTCAAAAGGAATTATTAACCAGCTAGTGACTTTCTGTACCGATTGTCAATTGAAACAATTTAGGGGAGTGTATATTCAAACCTTATTGTGTTCGGTCAAAATCATCAATAAGCAAGCGTGTTATGCAATTTTCAAATATTCACGCTAACATTTCTTGAAAACTCGCCACTTGACTATTATGTTTCAGAACCGGTAGCGAATCAACTGCTATCAGTTCATTCTTTAGGCAGTTGCTAGAAATAAAATAGGGGTGATCATTTAAGACTCGCTGGAGCGACAATTTCTCGTCACGTGTGTTATTTCAATTGGAAACACGTTCGGGTCCCTCAAACAAGGTATAAACTGGGTGATAATCACGAATTAGGACACGAGTACACAATTCACATGAAAAATGCCACACACGCACGAACACAGTGATGCACGTTGTTCTATAAAAGGTTCAATCCAAGAAGCAAAACACAGATCTGTTAGCATCTTTGTTTATTTTTACCAAAACTACAATAGATACGACAAGGATCATTTAGTTGGTGGAGCGCCTGTTTCCGAATCACTGGGGTGAGGCCTGCATGTAAGAAATGCAAAAAAGAGAGAAGGCCTTGTTATAAAAATAAAGTATCTCAGAGAGAAGGGCTCAATATTGTAAACCCGAATAATTACGCAGTTGAATATTCTAAAATCCTTTTCGAATTTCCTAACTTACGAATAGAACGTATGAAGCTAACAAAAAATGACAAACTTACCTTCAAAATGATGAAGTGAGGCACGGGGTTTGCAGATCCAGCAATTGCAGTGAATGTTGATCACAAATTAAGGTGGCGGCATCCATTTCTGTAGTTTGCAGAAAGGAAGCTGCGCTGGTGTCTTGCATGTAAGCGAGGTTTCCGTTTTTTCCGCTCGAAGGTTGCGATGTTGGGTCTGATGAACAGCCGTGCCGCCGGCACAAATGTCCATGTACCGTAAAAATTGCATCACATGCAGTGGAATAGCTTCTTCACTTTTGAGCAGATTGTCTGCGTAAATCACGACACTCACTTTCCCCGAAATCAGGGCAAGAACAAACAAGTGACAAGCACGAGCCACACGTGTGACTCCGGTGAGCGATTGTGAAGAAAGAAGTGCCGTATGGAGGGATAGACAACAAACGCAAAGCGGCCAACTCAAACTTTCACTTCACACGGGTGTAACTGGCAGCTAATACTGTGAAGCTTGTTGGAAAACTAAGTTTCAAATTTTCATTAAGCAATGTTAAACACTCTACAAATTATTATTTTTTCTCGTTCTACTTTCTTGATCGCAACAGCCAAAAGGCTCAGGTGCCTTTTCACCCCTTCAGTGGTTGCCAACTCCACGTGGTTCCTCCCTGCACGTGCAACCACCACCGCTCTAGACTTGCTAAAAAAAGAAAGAAACGGTCAGACCTGCGCATTCCGTAGCCCACTAATCTCCCCCACACGAGTCGACAGCAGGGGAAAAAGGGCCGGACGTTTGAAAGACGCGGCGAATATGCAATCTTTTCGCGGAGAACTGCTACCACGATATGTCTTCTCCGTGTGTTCACCACACTTTTATTGAATAAATAATTATAATGATAATAAACTAATATAATTTTAATAATTATAAAGGCCCTGTCTCTCGATGCACAGAAGCTGCATCGCTATAAACAATGAATGAACAATGCTTTTGCTAATCCCAGAAGGCAAATTATTTTCGCGTCAATGAAGAAAATGCATCTACCACTCCTGACTGCTACACGCTAGTGTGTATGAGATAAATATCCGTGCACGCGATTCAGAAACACGTGCGTCGGACAGCTAGTGCCTGAAAACATTTCTTTGCGTACAGTTTTATGTAATACATTGCTGCTTCCCGGAGTGCTGCAACTGTATGCATGATGCAGGGCCCATAATGACGAATGCATCTCGCAGAAATATACCCGCAATAAAACTGCAGAACACGCACGCACGCACACACACACACACACGCACACGCACACACACACACACACACACACACACACACACACATATGGTTTGTGCGTTGGGCCCCCAATATTGATGTAGCTATAGGTGTCGAAATCCATCATCAGCTATCCCTCATTGAGAGTGATCAGTACTAGGTCAATTAAACGTGTAGTGACGGTGCTTCAATTTAAGGTTTCTTAACGCATGTCAATTAAATATGTAGTGACAGTGGTTCAGTTGAATATGTTTAATGCATGTCAATTAAAATTGTAGTGACTGCAGTTCAATTGAAAATTTCTTAACGTATGTCAATTAAAAATGTAAACAGTGAGAGTGAATTGACTTTTTCGTACCTCATCTCAATTAAATTTTCGTTGAGTGCACTCATCAGAAGATGCCGTTTAGTTGACCAGCTATTGAGTCATAAAGGTCTCGGTTCGTGGTCAATTGAAACTCAAAGTCCATTTTTGTAAGGGGAGAAACTGAGAAATGGAAGGTGGGAGAAAGTTGAAAAAGAGAAATAAAAATAGAAAGAGCGAAAAAGTGAAATAAATATACCTATAGGGAAGGAGATAAATATAAGTAAACAGAGACAAGAAAGAAAGAAAGAAAGAAAGAAAGAAAGAAAGAAAGAAAGAAAGAAGAAAGAAAGAAAGAAAGAAAGAAGAAAGAAAGAAAGAAAGAAAGAAAGAAGAAAGAAAGAAAGAAAGAAAGAAAGAAAGAAAGAAAGAAAGAAAGAAAGAAAGAAAGATTGGCCGGTTCTGATTTTCTTCATGGCTGGCACCAAAGTGTGAAGTTGCGTTAATTATGTTTATTATTTCGTGATATATAAAGTACTTTCCTGTTTGCTACATCATCAAGTGTGCGTTTTTTGTTAATTTGGCCACAAAATAAACAGACCGTGAAGCACCATACTAAATACACTGAATGCGCTGCTCATATTAGAACACCATAAAAGTGCTCACATATCAATGCGATATTACAGCTGCAAAAAAAAAGAAGGCATATAACTGTTGTCTGGAAAAAAAATAATTTAACCAAATTGTGGGAAACATGACTCAGTATTTAGGCTTTTTACCAGAAGCAAAGTTAAAAGTTCCGGAATGTGTACGTTCTCACAGTGTGGTTGGGAGAAGGTGGTTGAGAGAAGGGCGAATATTCACCTTATACCATTTTTTCTCTAACAATAGCACGTGATTAATGCCCGAACCGCTAGCATAAGCTTTTCTGGCTAACCTCCCTGTCTTTCCGCTTAAACTTTCTTCCTCCTCCTTTTCTTTATTATTAGAAAACCGTCCTTATACCAGGAAAGCAGTTCAGAAACTGCTGATATTTTATTTTTAGTTCTGGCATAAGAGATCGCCGGATGCGCAGCACAATAACCCTTCAGACGGATTACTTTGGTTAGTTTCATCGGCTTTTTTATATCTGCTTCACAATTAGGGTTCAATATTACACCTGAAACGGGGCGTCAGGCTACGCTGGCTGCCACTAACTAATTAGTCAATTCACTATTTCTGCTAGTATAGTGCATACTTTGTCAGCATCATTGTGATGCAAGCAACCTACAATATAGGAAGTACTATATATCTGGTATCATTTCAGGAGAGTGAGCAAACGGGAAAGATATAGATAGAGAAGATGATCTTAAAATCCAAGCACTGCCTGAGTCTCGGAAGAACAATTCCGTCAAGGTGGTTTTGCTGCGTAAAACCAAAACACCCACGCTTAGGCGCACTGCGTCAACTCAGCTTTGCAAGGAAACGTCAAATTAAGTGCTCGGAGAACATAGCTCATATAGAATAGGTAGGAACTATTGTATGATCTTTTTCTTGCTGTTTCTCCCCAGCTTCCTGCTCTTCATTCATCCGGGTTATCGATGGCCCCGAACCCCTCAGTGATTCGAACCTGAAGGCCAGCAGCAGCCGAGACCCTCTGAGTGGACCACAGGCAGCACGCCTCCGCAGCCGTGAGTATCAGTGACTCCATCTATAATACGTAAATAACATTACTAACCTTTTTTTTTCAAAAAAAGGAATGCGTGATAATCTTTGTCTGTACTCAGTTTCACAAGCAGTTAGAAGTGCGGCCAAAGGTAGCTCTTTTGTACAATCGGGGCTATTTGAGCGTAGCAAATAGTCCTTCAACTGTCTTAAAGTCAAGAACTATATTGCACACTACACCGTACAAAGTGACAGTATGGCTAGGATTGATGGTTTGAAACGTCTAAAGTGTTTCAATAATTCATGAAACTAGTAGTAAAAGCCCGTCGCTGTCGATGAGTGGCGGCTTGTTGTAAGGTCACTATGGTAACGGGATGATGCGCCGTTTTTTGGTAACATGACGTCGCTCGATTTGGTCATGTGTCTGCAACGCGTCCCCCAAACCGTCCCCGATGAACCAACACCACCTAGACTATTCACGTCAATAGTCTAGGTGGTGTTGGTAAAGTGCAGGAAGAGTACAAGCGTCTATTTATTCACCAAAACGATGGAACCCCCCGCCCTCCCCAGACATGAGCGTCTCTCTGTTGTGATTGATTTGATTGATTGAATAATATGTGGGTTTTAACGTCCCAAAACATCCATATCATTATGAGAGACGCCATAGTGGAGGGCGCCGAAAATTTTGACCACCTGGTGTTGTTTAACGTGCACCAAAATCTGAGCACACGGGCCTACAACATTTCTGCCTACATCATAAATGCAGCCGCCGCAGCCGAGATTCAATCCTGCGACCTGTGGGCCAGCAGCCGAGTACCTTAGCTACTAGACCACCGCGGCGGGGCCGTCTATCTATCGGTAGTGTGCATCATTTTGAGAAAGGAAATTCCAGCTATCACCGAGGTGTTGCAGCGTTTCGAAGAGGACGAGGCTCTACCGACCGAGTCTACAACGTCGAAGCAGAGGATGCGGGAGCAGCTTGGCTTTAGATACAAGCAACGCCCTCGGAACGTATTTTAGATGCGAAGCAGCTCTTTGACTAGCCTGTGTAACGCTGTTCCTCCGTACCATAAAGTTTCTTGAACTCTATGCTCCGTATGAACGCGCGGCGCTCCGCAGGTGTTGGAACGGTGCCAAGTAGGTCACGCCGCTGCTGCACGTTGACGTTCCTCTCCTCTCGCAGTATACGCGGACGCCAATATATCCCTTGCCTGCCGCGTGCTCGCCGTGGCACCTGCAGCTGCCGCCTCGTACGTTCGTGCGCTAAACCTGCCGCCACTCGCTACACCACCGACTCGTTGGTTTAGGCGCAATGAACCCTGACGCGCGCCTAACTTACGCGTTGAGACATGGCTGTACATGTCACCTACAAAACCTATGCCAGCCATTGCTTCGAACGAGTTTTCTAGCATTCACCGCAGCACCCCCGTTAGTGCCGTTCGACGCCGCCCGTGCTCAACGCTGCTGCTTCGCATCTCATCAGGGTTACCTTCGGGGATATGGTTCAAGTTTTTAAACGCGGAGCAAGTCTCGGTCGCATGAGGTCGTGGATTCGGCGCCGGCGGTGCCGTACACACCATCACTGCGCATGCTCGTGTCTTGTGCCGCATGCTCGCGTCCCGTGCCAACTGTCTCCACCGTCCACTGCTCTTGCCTCGTAATGCCGACGCAGGCGGCGTCTTCTGGTAAAAAAAAAAAACACAGCATATCCACGAAGTTAATGATGATGAATGGGGAGAAGCGTCCATACGTCCAACCGCGCTTCTATCCATCCATCCGTTCGTGCTTCCGTCCATCCGTGTATTGGTCCGTGTGTCCATCCATGCGTCGAACCATGCGTCCGTTCATGCATCTGTTCAACCGTCCGTCCATGCACCCATCTGTCTGTCTGCCTATCTGTCTGTCTGTTCGTGCGTCCATCTGTCCGTCCGTCTATATGTATGTCTGTCTGTTCATTCGTTTGTGCATGCGTCCATGCGTCCGATCGCGTTCGAGAATGCAGACAGCGCGCGCGTAACAGCGATGAGACGCGAGCCAAAGAAGCCGTGTGCAAGCGTCTTCAACGCGCCCACCGCTATGCTTCGTCCATGCCCCACCAACGATCCGCCACGTACGGTGACTACTGCAGGAAACTGAGGGAGGCACTCTTTCCTCGCGCACCCAGGCACAATCCGCCCAGCAGCAAATCAGTCAGTAGTAGGACAGCGTCATCTAGAATATCCTCTGTCAACTGCAGTTTGAATGTACTTCCATGGGACAGCGCCGTCTATTACACTATTCGAGAAATACTGCCTTCCTTTTTTATTGTCTCTTCTTCTTTTGGTTACGCCACACGCAGGACAAGGTTAGACTAAGAGAAGCTTCACCCCTAAAAACGACTGCTCAGAGTGCACAACCGTTCACTGGCCACCCCGTGTATTAGGCCCTGGATCGCGCGTTCGGAATTCCATCAGGGGCGACTTTAGTTGGCCTTCATTTGACTTCACGCTTTGCTTGACTTGAGTAGATACGATGGACGCAACAACATATAGTTTTCTAAAATTAATTACAGGAGACTCTGGTGCTACAATCGCCCATCAAATAGTGTACAATGGAAGTCAGGGATATGGTCACTAGACAGAACACTGGCAAACCATCTCAGGAGACAAAAAATCTCATTGCGAAACAACCAACCATGAAAGCCTCGAATGCAACCGACAAAATAGAGCTAGTGTAGCTTTCGAAGTAAATCAATAAGCGTAATAAGCAATTTAGAGAGATCGAACAGTCCCGATGATCGACTTGAGAGTAATAACGCTTCAGAAAGTGATTTAGACTTCTCAGCAGCCGTGGACGAAGCATGGGAGGGTACGACGGCTGAACCTAAAGATACTCTTTTGGAAAGTGATTTATACGCCTTAGATGCCGGGCCTGACCATCATAGAGGCACTGAAAATGAAATTGAGGGCACGGCTGCAGTGTGTGAATCACTTGACAGGGTGATACGCGATGAGCTGATTAGAAGTGTTGAGGATGAACACGCCGACTCGCCGTTAAAAGTTGATTCAGAGAGCCCAAACAACGCCTAAGACAGGTTTGGAAGTGGTGTCGCTGAACGTGAGAGTGCACCTGGAAGTAGTTCGGACAACCTGGAAACGGATGACGGGGAGCGTAAAGGCCTTAAGGCAGATTGAAACGACAAGTCTGAAGGCAATAATTCGGAAAGCCAAAGACTGTTAGTGGTGACTTCTCTCCGATGTGAAGCGATGAAAACAAAGCCGCTCCCCCATCCACGAGAGTAATTGCTGGTCAATCCCACCCAAGTTAGGGCAGGCTTCGTGCACCGGTTCATGTGTTCCAACTCGTAATGCACTAGCTGATTCACAAATAGACAAGCTTGGCTCTACGAGCAATCAGGGCAGAGGCGTATCTTGGAGAGAAACAGGTAGTGACTGTGTTACAGTCATTGTAGATTTGATATCGGATGACAAAGTTATTTCAGAAAATGAGGAGTCAAACAAAAGTGGTGTTGAAGACGTGCCATCATTATCAGTTTAGCCGGGCCACGCAATGTTCCGAGAGGAGGAAGACCTTGGCTCGTAAAAAATTTCGGAATGCGCGCTTTCATAGTTCATCTGAGCATCTGTAGTCGACATCCTGGACCACAGTTTTGCTGAGCCAGCCGTCCTTCTGTTTGGAAGAAAGTCGCAGAATTTTTTTAAATGTATGATGTTTTAGAGCTGTGGAGGGTGCAAGCGATTTCTTAATGACAATAAGGGATAATTTTATCAAAGCATGACCTTTGTACAAGCGACCAAACGCGATGCCTATTGAGTATTTCATCATAAAATAGACGTGTTGCCTCAGAATGCAATATTTGCACGCTCTGAATAAATTCTTCTCTCTTCTTCTCCATCCCTCTCTCCCTCCGTCATGATTATCGTTAGCTTGAAAACAAAAGAAAAATAGCAGTGCTGCGCCGAATGCTGCCTGCGGACTCGTATCTCATTCGCACGTGGTGGCCACATTTTCGTTAATTTTTCATACTATCCTGTCATTCCTTAACATCCATGGCAATAAACGACAGCTTGTTCAAGCGACATTCGTGTGTTAACAGTTTTTGATCACTTCTTGAGCTTACATGTGAGGACATTAAAAATGCTGCGCGTTAGGCAGCAATCACGTGGTATTGTTTAAATTTCGCGTGCTCTAAACAAAGGCTACAAAAAATAAAGCAGCACAGTTATCTACCACAGATTGAAAATTTTATTATATCTGATTAAGCGTTACAAGTTCTGTATTGCAATTTTTTCTAGAGTCTTTATTTTAAAAACTCAATGAGCAATCTTTGTTAATTTTTAAGCTTGGCGGGTCGAAAAAAGATTGTGACGTGCTATATATTGCTCAGAGCAATACTGCACTAATTGAAGATGTGTAGCGCTCGTTATTCTTTTTTTTCTTACTTGGTGCTCTTTAGCTGAAATACCCTGTATACAATGTGAAGGAATTGCGAGGACCTTTGACAGCTTGGTGTTGTATCTTGAATTGGCATAATTTTGTTGCCTACACACAAAAAAAACACGGTCGACAACTTTATCTCATGTCCTGATGTGGACTGTTTCAAATTTTCCACACCATCAGCTACCAGGCAATAAACACGAAGTGTTTTAGTACAAATATTTTTTTCAAAACAAAAATTAAAAAAAACAGTAAGAAGGAGAAGATAGAAGCTTGCTATGAAAAAAAATTGTTAACGGAGTTTGTGTGCTCGCGCTTTGTTTCGATAAGTGGGCTTGTCTTCTTCACGGCTACCACTGATTTACTTAACACCAGTATGCATATGCTTCGAAAGCTCTCCTCGAATCTTACTAAAGGAGGGGGCGAGGAAAACTGTAGACGATGCAGAGTTCAGATTGTGTGACGAATCGTGTGAGCAAAAAAAAAGCATTCCGAATACATCTTTTTTTTTACACTACTCAATTCGTCATGGTGGACTCCTCCCACACACCCTCATCCTCAGTTGCCATCCTCCACCCCCTTTGTTTAGAGTGGAGGAGAAGGTACGTAGCATACACACACTGGTGCTAAGTAAATCAGTTGTGGCCTTGAAGAATACAAGTAAACTTGTCGAAATATCGGCTCCAGCTTACAACCCCTGTTTACTGACTTCTGTCCAAACGAAAATGGCCCAGCAGTCTGTTTCCATGTACAAACCTAATAACGGTGGGTAATTGGTTCACCACGCCTGAATGCCAATTATCCTGCAGCTGGATCTTGGGTGCCAAATCTTGACAGCAGCACAGTATTCATCGAAGTGGACCTTGGAAAAGTGACCAAAGTGTACGGAATGGAGACGGCTGGAGACCCGTTGATTGGAGCATGGGTGACGTCGCTGAACGTACTCTACAGTCAGGATGGCATTGCCTACAGCCTAATATCCAACCCGGACGGATCTCCTAAGGTACTACTGTAGCTAGCCAGATTGATTAAGTTCTAGCGTTTCTGGCTCTAGTCCAAAATTACGCCTTGCGTAATACTTTATTAGCATTGCACTACGTCCCCTTCTGTCACCATGGCAAAAGCTAACACTAGTCTGCGTGTTATCAGCTGTGGACAGCAGATCAATGTGGACAGTTCCCGAAAGCATCTTTGTGTTTCACTTAAAAAACAGCGCCAATAACGAGGGACAAGAGAAAGAAGGAGACAGACAGCGGCACTGCGCCCAAGCAACCACGTTAGCATCTTTGTGTTTTTTAACTGTAAAATAAGATTTACTAGACAGTGCATTTTGCAACAATACTTCTTTGCAGACTAGTTGGTTCCAACTAAAATTTATACTTGCTGCGTAAGCACAAAAAATATGGGAGGCAGGACACTGCGCTCTGTGCTGTAACCCTTCTTTCTTTGTGCTTGCGCAGCTGGTCTAAATTTCAGTGTATTTTCCGTCACTCAACACCACATAGAGAGCAGGCCGCACTTAGAGTTCGTTGCACTGTAGAGAAACGGACACCCTGCTATTCGACAAATGTCCAGCCAGTGAGGGATGAAAGCCCCATTCTATAGCCACGCATGACAATGGATGAGATGTATACTTCTGTCACTGCCACAGTTTTTTAACAAACATCCCGCCTTCTAATGAAAAAAAAATATATTAGAGCGAAATACGGCTCGTGAGTTTCGAAAAATAAAAACAAAAAATGCATGTTTGGTAATGTCTGAGTGAGAAGCGTGTTCTTGTCTGCATGCGCAAAAAAAAAATTGCTGAACAGAATGGTACGGCGTTATGGATATCTCAGCTGGGCAGACGAAGGAAGGTTTTTTTTTTTTTACATCGTATTTACTTGTCCCAATTCAGTTCACGCTGACGTGGAGCTGAGATCTATCACTCAAATCGCTGAAAAGGCTTTCTACACAATCCTTTTTTTAAATTTCTGCTTCGCTAGAAGTAAAGGCAGACGAGACTGCAGCTTGAAGGCTCCAACAAAACGGTAGATTCTTCACATTTCTGCGTCTGTCGCTGTTTACATTAGCTGCACCGAGTGTATCCTTCTCAATAATCGGAAGCTTTACGTTAACATAAATCTCGCAGCTGGGCAACCTTTCTCATGAGAGAGAGAATTTGTTAGAAGGCCTGAGCTTGTGTGCTCTAGTGTACTATTCTACATGGAGAAAATAGAAAAAAAATAGTGATGCCGATGATAATGTGGCCAGAAAGAGGAGGTGCTTTGATGAGTACTGAAGCAAACCTTTGCGTAACCTTTGAATCAAATTTAGCCGATAGTAGTAGCATTTTCTTTTTCATGAACAAGATTCAAGTATTTTGTATAAACGTAGTAACAACCAGCATTTCGAACACCGTACTTCGCCATTGGTTCAAGATGTTACTGTTGTTCTATCTACCGGTGTATATGAGCAGTTGACAGATTTCACTGTTTGTGCACCTTTACGTCTGGTGTTGTATGACCATTGCCTTCCATTCATTCTCTTCACTTCTGTCACTCCCTCTCTCACTCCCTCACTTAATGTGCAGATGCTCGGCGCGAACCATGACGCCAGCTCGATTCACAAGCAATACTTCGAAGAACCTATTGAGGCCCGGTTCATACGCATTCAGCCGCGCAGCTGGGAAAACCAAGTGGCACTTAAGCTCGAACTTCTAGTCTGTGCCATCGGTAAGAAATCATTCTCTCCCTTTTCAGTGCTGAACAACTTCAGGATTAATGCTCAGATATCAACATTGGAGGTTTTTAAAAGTGCGGAAGCATTATATACCACGAATTCATAAGCTCGTATTCAGCTACTTATTTTTAACTACTCGTTTACTAGGGTAGCATTATTTTTTTTAATTAAACTCATGTTATTGTTTATATATAGTGTTAAAAATGCATTGTTTAGTTAATCATGAAACAAATTTTATATTCGAATTTCAATGGGTCGATTGAAAATGTACAGTGAGAGATTGCTTAAAAATAGAACTTACTGCAATAAAGGAACTTAAATAATGTATTTCAATATATCAGCATTATGAGTCACTAAAAAACATCTTGATGTATAAAGAAAGGTATTTTTTCTTAGATAAACGAGCCTCTCATAGACGCATTCTCGATGCGTCTGAAATATTATAAAGAATGTTAAAGTTATACCTGAGTCAGAGGGGGAGGAGAAGGTAAAAACTTATTCTGAGTGCAGTGTGTGCCCTAGAGGGGTGGCTTCTTCATTTCCTCGTCAAAAATGGTTTTCCCCAAATTTTTACATATATGTACCCATTGAATGATGTAAATACAACTTTTCTAATGAAGACAAACAATGTCGTCAAATTTGAAACACTTTTGGGGAAAAAAAGCACAGAAGTTTTGGAGAAGGTGAAAGCTTGAAGTGATTAAAAATTAGTAAACACATGACGTTGCTGAAGCCGATGTTTAGACATGTGGATTTTTCTTCTCAAACGGCAGCCTGTGTTAACGAATTTTTCTTTGAATAACATATACCTTTACTGAGCACATTTACAGCAAAGTTGCATGCATCCTTCTTACAGAGACGTTTACTGTCAAGCCACCATGGGAACCGGGAGCACATGTTGGTGAGTGTGGCTTCCCTTCTGACCAATCTGATGCTTTAGTACAGGGGTTGGCAACCTTTTGAGGCGGAGGGCCGAAATTGCATTAAGCCCACATGGCGGAGGCCAGAAAGCTATCCTGATAGGGAAGGAGGACTGGGCGCGGTGGCTTTGTAGGCAGAGACAAAAAGTTCGGCTAATTGACAATACGGTAAAAAAATTGGAATAGTAAATATATTTACACAAACTGGAAGGAAAATAATGTCTGTGCAATGCCAAAGAACTTAACATCCGAGATCAGAAGTTGCGGTCGAGAGAGAAACTGAAATACGGGGGGGGGGGGGGGGGGGGGGCATTATAGTGCTCTTTGGACCACAAGTTGCCGACACCTGCTGAAGAAATTTATGTAAGTGGTACTGTTTGTTAAAAGTGCATCTTATTTTCTTCCATGGAATTTGGACTCTTTCAAAGACTTGTATCACGCACTCAGTACTTGCAAAAACATAGTTACACAGCACTTCATGGAGCCTTGATATCAAACAGACGTCAATGGAGCACGCCATCCACGGAATGTGAAAGCCGGCAGATTTTTTATAAACTCTCTATATGATGCGGATTTTTGTAAACACCACTGTAATGGTGTTTTATGATGTATTATTATTATTATTATTATTATTATTATTATTATTATTATTATTATTATTATTATTATTATTATTATTATTATTATTATTATTATTATTATTATTATTATTATTATTATTATTATTATTATTATTATTATTATTATTATTATTATTATTACACGCGGTTCACATACTGAAATGACCGTATGATTGAAGGACATCGTACTAAAGAACTCGGGTAACTTCGACCACTTGAGGTTCTTTAACGCGTACCCAAAAATAAGCACACGGGCCTCAAGCACTTGCGCCTCCAACATAAATGTGGCCACCATGGCCAGCTTTAGCACTAGGCCACCATAGCGGGTAAAAAAAAAGCGTTCAGCTGGGTTTTTATAGTGATAGCGCCACGTCCCTCGTATTATATCATGACGTTGGATCCTTAAAGCTAAACAACGACTATTATAGGAGATAACACCGAGTTTGGCGTTGTTTCTTTGTGAATAACAGTTTGCCAAGAGCCAATGGGACTCGAGAGCGGGCTGCTGGACCAGCAGGCATTGCACGCTTCGTCCGAGAGGGATGAACAGCACGAAGCCAACGAGGGAAGGCTCGGTGGCCACGGCTGGGTCGCCGGTGTCTCCGACAAGCACCAATACCTCCAGGTGAGTTTGCTTCTCAATCAAGCATCTTGGAAGCAAGGGATATGATCACTCACATTGTGAGATCAACGATGATGTGGTACTGATACTGGGACTTTGGAGATACCTGAAAGCCCTAGTTAAATTCAACTCAGCTTTATTTCAAGTATTCCCTGAGGACACAGAGGTTAAAGGCTTTAAATCGCCTGTCGCTGACATCGGTGCAAAAAATTTAGGCCACTTCGCACTAGGGGCGTCGAGCCTGAAGGAAGTGCGCAGCTGTGCAATCTTCTTTTCAGTCTCCCTGTTTTTCCTCCTTCCTTACTTTTTGTATTTTTATCTCTTCCTTTCTATTTATTTCTTCCTCTCCAATTATTGCTCTTTATACTTTTTCAGATTTTTTTTCTTTTTTCTCTATCATTCTATTTCGCACTTGCTTCCTCTTTTACTATATCTATACATGTTTTTGCCTACGTTCAACTGCAGATGTGTTGGCGCCAAATTGAAACATGGAGCTTTGACCTTCACTTGTCCTAATAAAAAAACCTGTGACGACTAAATTTAGAACAGTAAAGTTTTCTGAAAGTATACTCATCTCCATGTTTCATTTCAATGCGCCTTTTATGAAATCCTGAAGAGGATAGTGCATAATAAGGTGGCGCACATATCTCAATGGTAATTCTGGAAGCGCAGTAAGCTTCTTTAACGGGAGGATCCATTTTTCATGACCGATTGTTTTTTTCTTTCTCGCACCACAGGTGGACTTTGGTGAGCCCCGCGAACTAACTGCAGTTGTGACCAAGGGCCGGGAAGAGGCCGCACAGTGGGTCACTTCTTACACGGTACAGCACAGCAACAATGCCCACAGGTGGAATACTATCAAGGACGTTGATGGAAACAATCTTGTAAGTGGCATTCCAATCCTCACTTTATTCTATGTTTATCTGGAGCATTAAAAATATACCATTCATTTTATTTTTGTTGCCTCCATAATCTCACATCTAAGTTTTGGACGAGCCAAAGCACACTTCGCTCTTTACCGCACTCGGTAGTTGGTCAAGCATCGCTTATAGTAAAGCCGCGTACTCGTAACAATGCACAAACACGTGTTCCCAAAATATTCATTACTGAAAAAAAGCAATAAACATAAAACATTTGTCCAAATAAAAGTGCATCATGTACTTAGCAAACCTATTCCGCACTAAACTTTTTTTTCTAAAAATAAGTACAAGCGAAAACTATTCCAGTAAGATAACGGCTTCTATAGTAGAGTAATAGCCAAAAGAAACAAGCAGAAATATCGGATTATATTTTAGATATCTTATTTAAAATAATAAATAATATTATACTTTTTATTCTCAAAACAAAATAATTATCAAGTAAAACAACAGCAACAACGCTGGAGTAATAGCAAAACAAACTAATATAAATATTAGAGAAGCTTATAACTCCACTGCTGCTCTATACACCTCTAATATTTTTCACAATGCCGCATCTTGTTCTAAAATTGAACATAGGCTCCTCACTATAAACAAACTGAACATAGACGGGCTATTTTCAGTATTTTTACTATTTTTAGTTAACATCTGTTCATAGATGTTTATTTTCAGTTTCGTCCGTACAGCGGATTTATAAAACGATGCTCTAAAATCATATTTAGAGTAGTTCAAGCAACAATGTCTTCTTCCGAGTGCCTCTAAGTGAAAACACATCACTAAATATTCATTTAGAACAGTGTGCACCACAGTAACCAGGCGTTGGAGGAGCTCAGGCGAAAGGCTGATTGTAAAGCTGCCCACTATTCATGAGTATTAATTAGCAACGCTGAGTGTGGTTTGTATTGATTGTTTTGACGTTCGCAGCCAATTACCTATTAAGTATCTTGGGTTTTGTGACTTGGGCTCGATTTAAGTGGGGACTTTGTGAATTAGACGCATGTCTCTATGTGAGCTATTGGTTAGCTGCCAGCACCTAATAAGATCGTGTTTCATGTGACGCCACCAGGCAGCAAATAGCCGCCCTGATGGCTGGCAGTGTTGACTGACAATCCAATAGCTAAACATACCATAACTTTTAATGCACAACAACCTCTTCAGAGAACAGCGCTTTGACATAGGTAATAGTGCACTTGTAGTTGTAAAGGACTACGTCTACTTAGGACAGGTAATAACCATGGAACCGAACCACGATATTGAAGTAACTAGAAGAATAAGAACGGGGTGGAGCACATCCGGCAAGCACTCTCAAATCATGACTGGTAGATTGCCTCTATCCCTCAAAAAGAAGGTTTATAACAGCTGCATCTTGCCGGTACCTAATTACGGAGCAGAAACCTAGAGGCTTACAAAAAGGGTTCAGCTTAAATTGCGGACGACGCAGCGAGCGATGGAAAACAAAATGACAGGTGTAACCTTAAGAAACTAGAAGAGAAGAGAGGTGATCAGGGAACAAACTGGGGCTCAGGATATCATAGTGTAAATTAAGAAGAAGAAATGGACATGCGCCGGACATGTAGCACATAGGCAGGATAACCACTGGTCATTAAGGATAACTGACCTTATTCCCAGAGAAGGCAAGCAGGTTAGGCAGAGACAGAAAGTAAGGTGGGCAGATGAGATTAGGAATTCAGAAAGGTTAGGAAGTGGCAGCAGCAAGTACGGGACCGAGTTGACTGGCGGAACATGGGAGAGGCCTTTGTCCTGCAGTGGACGTAGTCAGGCTGATGATGATGAATATGATGATGATGACAATGATAACCGATGAAGTGGATAGGGGGACAGCCACCGCTGTAAAGAATCGGGCGCGCTATTCGAAGGCCACATGTTTGGTTCTTGACGGTGGCAAGTTATCTTTTCGTCCACGTTTCTTTTTAGACACTTACTACACTATAACTACTGCTAATAGTACCCCCCGCACTTTCTCTGCCATCATGGTCGTTTAGTTCAAACTAACATTCATTTAACAGGATTATTTCGAAGTCTGTGATCTTCCATTACGCAGGTGTTCACGGGCAACTTCGACGCCAGTACAGCAGTGACGAGAGTGTTCCCAAGGGCTGTCAGCGCTCGTTACTTGAGGATTGTGCCCGTCACCTGGAAGAACTGGATCGCCCTCCAGCTCGAAGTACTGGGATGCGAGCCAGCGCCTAGACCTCCCCGTAAGCTGCCATTGCTTCTTATTCCTTATATATATACACCTTATTCATGACCAACAGTGGTTAAAGTAAAGTAGGTGTAGTATACGGTACAGTGAATTCAGGCTACATTTCTCCAGATTATACCAAGAATAATAACAACAATATACACAGCTGCAGTGTGTACAGGTAACAGAATATTCTCCGGTTTATGCCATCTCAGCCAATGTTTCGCGGAAAAGCTCGCCATCCAGTGACGGTTCCGACCCTTGGGGCAAGGTGGATTCAATCCTGAGATGTACGGGAAATAAACAATTGAAAGGCAGACTTAGTGTGACAGTAATCAATTCCTAACTTATTATAATGAAAATGGTTTGAAATGTACATTTGTCAGAGTATGAGGTTGTTAATAAACGTTGTATGGTGGAAGAGTTTATGAAATGGCGAATGACGGGTCTCTTTGCGTCGCTGGGTCATTGGAGTAAGTGATACTTCGTTTTTATCTTAGACTATACTGGCATGTGATTTATTGCTTCCCCGCCAATAGCACGGAAAACACGTGTACACAAGATATATTTATTCAGGCGCTAACCTTCAACTGACGTCTATTTTCAGATATTTCACATATAAACGTATACCTCTGGCCTCGTGCGCTGACTGTTCAGCCACTAAATATAACCCACAATTTACTTTTCCCGCTTAGTGCCTGTCAATCTGCAAAAAAACTAACTTGCCCAACTTGAAGCGTTACTAGAAAAATATTTTGGACTTAAATTTTGAGGACTAAGTCAATTTAAAAAGAAGAGCCGTCGTTCCAGCTTCAAGGGCACTGACAAACATTTTGGCCACGTGTTTTTTTTTTTTAGCTGCGATGTTTCTTTTTTTTTTGGGGGGGGGGGGGGCTGTTGGTCATAACATGACACATTGTTTTGCGCAGCACGTGACAGCTGATTACAGGCTCATTATTATCGCCCGGTGTCTGTTTTGGTTTCATAAATGACAAGCCATCGGGTGCAATAATTGCCACCTATAGCGGGTGTAACGCTCGACCGTGTTAGCACGTAGAACTGCGACGCACTTCCGAGCATGAAGTTTTTTTTTTCGAACAGCAAACGAGACAGCACGGTCGTCGAACACAAAACTTTCAAATCTTGCATCTCGGCCACAGACTCTCCAGCAGCTGCCGAGTAATTGCCTGTTTAAGCAAACTTGATCAAAGAAAAATGGCGGTCACGATGTCGTCATAACTTGCTGCAGCGTGGTCACGTTATATGGGGCCTCCGTCGGCTCCCTTTCGGGGTGTCAGTAGCGCCATAGAGTCACTGGCTCTCGCAAACTTCAAGATATATTAAAATACCTTCCAAAGTATATTCGCTGCCGAGATTACAGCGAAAGCGGTTATGATGTCACAACTCGGGTCTCGCGCAGCGCCGTAGTTGTCCGCCACCCCCGCCGTTGGCGCCGGTGTCCATAACCACATCGCGCGAAATTAGAAAAAAATGTACAAATCACACAATGGGGTTCAAACCCGGGTCCGCTGGGTGCCAGCCCAGTATTCTGCCACTGAGCTACGCCGGTGCTTGGAACTTGTTGGCAAACTTACCTTAGGCAGGCTATATGTAGGGAAAACAATCGCGGTAATACGACTTATAAAGCGCTTTAAAACAGCGAAAAAACAAGCAGTCGTCGCACAATGCGAATACCGTAAGGAGTACGTTCGAACCCATTACAAAAGCTTGATTTTGTTCAGCTATTAACTGTGGTGAACCCACTTCAGGCATGATTCCTCATCGTCGTCAGCCACTGCATGAACAATTGGCACAAAGTTCCTCGCAATAGTTTAGCGGATATCACGCTTCTCAAAAGAATGACGAAAAAATAGCGTAGCGAATGACATATAGCCGAAAATTTTTATTTTAATGCCGTAGTGGTTATCAAGCAAATAATCTTGCAGCAGTTACCCAATGAGTGCTTGAAAAAGGCAAAGAGATTTTGGTAATACGACCTATAAAGCCTTTTAAAACAGTGATAGAACAAGCCGTCGTCGCACAATGCGAATAGCGGAATGAGTAGGTCGTCCAATGCTCGAACCCATTACAAAAGCTTTTTTTTTGTTCAGCTATTACCTGTGGTGCATAGCCACTTCAGGAATAATTTCTCATCGTCGTCAGACACTGCATGGACAACTGGCACTAAGTTCCTCGCATTAGTTTAGCGGATACCATGCTTCTCAGAGGAATGGCGAAAAATAGCATAGCGTATGACAACCTACAAGCCTGACTTTTTTTATTTTAATGCCGTAGTGGTCATCAAGCAAATAACCTTGCAGCAGTTACCCAATGAGTGTTCAGAAAAGGCTCTGAAAGGCCACTCTCCTAGCTTTCGCTGTGACACTGCTGCGCCTTACGCGCAGACCTGGCATTTTTTGGCCTATCATATAAGCAAATTCACCGGAATCGATCTCTTAGGCTATCTGGGCCTCAAAATTTTGTGTCAGTATCCCGTTAACTACATGCTTGATAAATCTAAGCAACTAGTCGCTCTACAACGCGTAGATTCTGTACGAAAAACTTTTAATAATACCTTAATCGAGAAACACGGATGACGACCACTAGCCCATGTTAATTTTAAGTCAACCGCAACGCATCTTTACAATATCGCTAACGTGTTTTGTTTCTCTAAAGCCAACATTATGGCTCGTGATTAGAGCAATAAACATAATGATGGCGTCAAATTTATTCTTTTTTTAACTGAGGTGTACACAGTGGGCAAAATTTCCCCCTTAACTGAAGGAATCTCCAACAAAAGCTGTTATACGGCACTGACAGGTGTATTTTCTCATGTTATAAGCAGAAGCGCAATTATACTATAGCGTCCCGAGAATCGCCCAGTAACTACAGCGGCTTCAATCTGAATGAGCAAGTTACTGTAGTGAACGTTTAGAAGAGAAAATGATGTGTCTGCGTTATAGATACTGTCCAGGTGTTCCAGGTATTGCAGATTGCGTATAGTTTGCGACAAGAGCGCCCCAAAATGCGCAAATCAGGTGACTTCAGGGCGCAGGGCTCTTTTATCGTGACCCGTGGCAGTCCCTTTACAAGCAAAATATCATTCAAACCACCAGTCGAGTTATAAATACCAGCCTTGGTATTTATCGCTTTCTGCCTTGGTATTTATCGCTTTCTATATGCCAACTTTCTCTGGCATTTTTTTTGTAGTTTCGTCCTCTGTTAGAGTTTTATGAAAACAGCGCCCATTCCGAATTTTCCGTGCGTGTAATTAATGCTACGCATGCAATCGCTCATTAGCCTCTTTTTGATAAAAAATACTATTTAGGCTTTAGGCGAAGCGCCAGCACTGGTGTTCATGTGTGAGCTCATTATTCTCTACAGAACGCTTTGAATAACAAGAACTAAAAAAAAAACAGCGTGAATTGAGGTCCTAGCACGATCATCATACCGTGAGTAATTCTGCTCCAGCGAAAATACTGAAAGTAGCTAAAGTTAAACGCACGATTCCAGAAAAGGTACGCTCATCGCGAATGATGGCTCACACAATATATTTTTTTAATTTTTTTATTTATCACGGCTGGAACTCAAGATCGACGGTGTGGGACTTTATCGTTGTTCATAATTTTGGTGGCTTAATGAAAACGAATTGCCGCCCGTCGAGTTCTGAACCGGTGTTTTGTGGGAGCTTCACAATTTCGTGGGAGCCTCATGTTCTTTAATTTTATGTACTTCTATATCTGTTGTTCACAGCTTTCATTTTAAGCCTTAAAAAAACAAAAAAAGAAACCCTGTGAGTATACGTACTTGGAAGGTGTAAGCAGTGTGAGAGTGTGCAACCTAATCACAGCCAGCATATACAGCTCGATTAGAGCAGTAATTTGTATGGCGCAACATTAACTTGCAAGAATAAATGTTGTAATTAAGTTGCAGTGATCAGGTACTTGATAATATGAGCGCCTGATCAAGCACCTAGACATGTCGACGTCGTAAGCTGCACGACAATATATTACTGTGAGAAACAACATGACTCACTGTGCGAGGTGGTCTGATTTTAGTTGTATTGTGGTTCCATTCATTGAAAAGGTGCAATGGCTGCTTATACTGCTGTGAAGGTATAAGTAGTAAAAACTCGCAGGGTTCTTCACAAGTTCGCCAGCTTCTTTTTTTTTCTTCTTCTCAGCCAATGTACCAATCCTACCCCTACTTACATCCTATAGCTCGTTGCAACTAAAGTGGTATCGCAGTGCTCCCAGGATCGAATGCGTTGCAAGATCTCTGTCCAGCACCTGGTTTTGCGTCGCCTCAGCTACCTTTGACCATTCGACGATGTCGTGTTATGACGTAATGACGACACCAAGGTGACGTCACAGTAACGTGCAAGTTCTAGCAGTTCGCGACGTCATGATGACCTCGAATGGAGATGTCATCACGTGATAAATATTTTGTGTCTTTTATTACTTGAGCAGATGGTTCATTTTCACATTTTTTGTGAAGCAGCTAAAGCTTTACCCAGAAGAGTTTTTCAAGGCAATTTAAAGTGACTGTTTTATGCTACCGTTTATACGATTACAGCCGAACGATCCATTTCTTGGGGCTGGGCTACTGCATTTCGTTATCGTCAAAATAAACCTGAATATAGCGTGAGGTTTTTCGCAGGAATTATTTGCCCGTATGTTCGATAAGCATTCCCTGTTCCAAGAGTACCCCTTCCGTCCCTTCTCGCAGTGACAACACCAACGCCAACTACGACGGTTAGCGAGGGACCAATCGTGGTGGAAATAGAGTTTCGCTGTCCGGAACCGAACGGCTTGTTCCCGGACGCGCAGGACTGTCGCCGTTTCTACCACTGCTCGAACGACCAGCCTCACCACAAGTGGTGCCCCGGAGAGCTCCACTTCAATCCGACACTGCTCGTGTGCGACTGGCCTCACAACGCCGGATGCGGTGAGTACGGAGCGGAGCACGCTCTTACAAGTACGACTGCTGACTCAGCGAACTAACATTTCATATCGGTTAATCCTATATATGCCCGATTTGCTTTTTTTTTTGTCGTTTACCTCGAGATTAGAGCTTATTTGATTAGCTGACATCTATAACTCTCATTATGAGGGAATAAGCGGAAGCACTAGTAAACTGCAAACGCAAATTCGATGCAAGCTAAAGAGAGAAGGAAAGTAAGGGAAAGCAGTGGGGTTAACGAGAACCAGGTGCGATTCGCTACCGTATAATGGGGCAAGGAATAAAATGATGAAAAAAGAGAGCGAGATGGACAGAACCACAGCATACTTACTGGAATCCCTCGTGTCAACAGATGGTCGCACAAAGCAGCTGACCTGAATTACGTCCGTAACGCCTTCGTTCCTTCCGCGCCTTCGAGGCACATGTGGCGGAATTTTCACGGCAGGAAATAGTTGGGTCAGAAGCTCGTTAGAGAGAAAGAAAAGGAAGGCTGAGAGGTTAACCAGATATTGGCATCTGGTTTGCTACCCAACACTGGAAGTGGGGAAACAAGGGCAAGAAAAGAGGGTATAGAGAGAGTGGAAAAAAGGAGGGGACGCATGAGCACTCGGGAAAAAACGAAAATGCACCCAGGAAGGGCGTTTTAGCTACAACTATTCAGAAAGGCTGGTCAATCGCAAAAAGTGCAGCAGCTCTTGCTGGGCCTTCTTCTGGGACGTTGCATCTTGATGGTATTGCATTTTTTTCTCCGACAGAGGTTGATTATCTAATTTGCTGAACTCATTGCGAAGGCATTGTCGCTGTCCACTGTAGTGTAGGCAGTCTCAAAATATTTGACGGGTGGTTTCTTCGTTGCGACAGTGGTCACAGGCTGTGGTGTTGGTGATCCCAATGTGGAGAGCGTAGGCGTTGGTAAACACGGCGGCCAACCACAGCCTACATAAAAGGTCGCGACATAAATAAATTGCGTCTGGTCGGTGAAATTTTTTATGGGACTTGAGACTTAATGTAGGATCAAGGTAATACAGTCGGGCGTCCTTGAAGTGCGGTTGATTACATGTTGAAGTGGCTTGTTGACAAGCGAGCTGGCAAAGCTTCCATTCAGCATCAGTCTTATTGAAAGTTGTAGTGGCAATTCATAGACTCCTACGTGGGCTGAGCGGGCAGCTTGATTGGCCCGTTCATTGCCGATCATTCCGCAGTGACTGGGTAACTAGAGAAATTTAATTTGGCACCCTATCTCGGAAAGGTTGTGTATAGCCTCTGATATCTCTAGAACCGGTGCTCGTGCGGTCCACGGCGTAAGACTTTCAGTAGGTGCTGCAGTGCCGCCTTCGAGTCGCAAAAAGTAGTCCGCTTGCATGTAGGTTGATTAATGACGAATTGTAAGACGGTACGAAGGGCTGCCCATTCTACGGCCGTTGATATTAATGTTCAAGACTGGGTGCATTGGTGAAATATCACCGTAGTTCGTACAGCGGACGTACCTCACAGGCCATAGGAAAGATACGCACACAACAGAGCCTACCTCTCAACAATAATTTTTATTCCCTTTCCGACAGAATCCATGCAGAAACATGAGCGGGCAAAAGCGAGTGATCGAAGATAAACAAACAACACTGCACAAAGTGATCTTCCGCCAATGCCTTGGCGGAAGATCATTGGCGGAAGATCATTGGAAGATCATTGGCGGAATGCCAAGGCATTCACTATCGTTTTACTGCAGTGAATCAAAACGATGAACAACTATGGCCAGTCGCACACATTTCACTCACTTATGCACGCTTTTTTCTAAATTGTAATAACTGTATTTGGTATAATCACGTTCTTTAGTGCAGAATATTGGTATGCTGGTGTCTAACAAATGAGCAAAGCGAATGTGAAAAGTATTGTGTTGGTGCAACTTTCCTGGTCCTTAATTTTTTTTAGACAACAGTGTATACACAATAGGTATGGTGGTGCGCTACCAGTAAGGCTTAATTACTCTAAAATTCAGTACAAAGCGTTAATGAAGTCCTTTCCTGGTATCTATCGCAATTCCGGGGGCATGAAGGCGGAACACTCTAAATTTCATGGATAAAGTAAAATGAATAAACTAAATGAACGAGTAACTGTGGCTCATTCAGCCGCAGTTTCTCGCTGATGACGTAAATCATGGTAAAGCAATGTGTTGACCAATACACACTTGTAGAATGTATGTGCGCATTTAGTCCCAATAATGGTAAAAATAAGAATTTTTTTGGTTTTGTGGGAATTAAGTACCCGGTAAACTTCAGAGCCAGTGCTAGACAAGCCAGAAATCAAGGTAAACTTAGTTTATTATACGCTTATTTTTAGTAAAGAAGGAACAACCTTTTATTTTTAATTCGGTGGTACCTAAGCTCATATGTGTATTTTTTTTTCTTTCTTCCAACAGAACTAGGAGGGAAGCTGGAGATAACGACACCAACACGTGAGTTCCCTGCTACCATTACAGTTGAGGGCAACGCATGCTTTCTTGAAGCAAACAATTGTACATTTACGAACTTGTCTTCCTCTTTCTTTTTTAACCACAATACTTAGGGGAACTGATAGGCAGAATCATCGTTTTTTTTTAGTTTTCACTAATACTGCGTCTATCAAGTTTCCTTCCTCATAACTGGAGCCTCATGGGTGTTAGCCAGTTTAGCCGCACGACAAAAGCCCGGAATAAACACAATAAAAAGCAAAAAAGTAATAAGGTGGTATACATTCATACAGTCATGCACAGTGGTCAAATGAAATGTATAAATTTGGTTAGCTCTTTTTATGGGCATGAAAATTGAAGAATGCTTTGTGATTACTATTGGGGGTACACTAAAACAAATCTTACTTAACTAGTATTAATTAGGCCACCCTTCCTACAGCAGTTTGATCATTAGACACATTAGAATTTTTAGAAATAACATTACGCTTCTTAAAATCGTAATAAAATATATTATGCAGCAAGGTACTGATAATTATTAGCTATATGTGGAATAATTAGCTTTTACAAGTAGCATTTAGGACAATATATTAAATTTCAACAACATTTTGGGCATGATAGTGCGACATAATGGGAAAAAATATCCCGTCGTTTTCATTCCTGTGGAGTTTATTATTTTTAGCAATGCGAAAGTTGAACTATACCCATTTTAAATAACATTAACTAAAGCATGTGAAAAACATAGCCAGTGATAGTAGCTTGTAAACTGGAGGGGTGGAGTGCCAGCATAGCTGATACCGAAGTTTTAAAGTGAACAACACAAACAGAAACCTGCGAATTTTAGTGGCTGAGAGTAAACGAAGCTTTCATTTAGTATGCAGCCCCGGAACTTTGCCTCTCCAATAAAAACCTATTGACTGTTCACTCTGAGGATGAACTCTGAGAATGAAGCAAGCTATGAAATTTACCAGTCTAGGAAACAGAAAAGTGCTGTAGATGGCGTTTTCAGCTAGCAGTGCACATGCAATGGGTCGAAGAGAAGCAGTTAGTCTCGAAAAGACTCTAGATCGAATATCGCCTTTTAAAAAGACACTAAAGAGAAACGCATTTTTTGTGTATTAGCAAAGTAGAATTTCACAACCGTAAAAACACCGCACTTTGAAAAAAGATAAATTAAAAAAGGCATCTTTTTGTCCCCCAACAATAATCGCCATCTATCTTGCGCTCGTTTTATTGATTTATCGCCGCACACCCGGCACAATCCGGTCGCGAACGACATGCGAATTATCAGCGTCACATAACATTCGTTGCAGGAGAGTGGGCAAAGTCGATTTTTCAAGAAAGGAAGTGCTATGAAGTCAGATGATGATTATTGTTGTGGGAAAAAAGGCTCTGTTCTCACTCGTTCTGTTTTTTTTTTTAGTGCTCTTACCGCGAGAAGACTCTTGGTAAGCGAGAAAACACGCGAAAACAAAATGTGGGCTGAGACACCACCTTGGTACTTCCGCGCCGAATGCCATGACGTAGAATGTATCTACGGTGCCTATTAGGTTCAACATCGTTCATAATGGGAAAAATTAAAGTGCGTAGTCATCTGTGGGGGCCATATACTTAACGTACGAAGGTTCGCAAAATTTCATCGAGTCAATGTTGTGAAAATAAGAAAATACATTTCGAAATTGGCGACATCACGTGCAGATACTTCAGCGCGAAATTTAAAAATGAAAATTTGACCTTAATTTGGTGACACGTACGGCACTATATAGAATTCTTAGAGTACAGTTCATCAATCTAAACAAAGTCATTGTCTAGCTTCATACTGTCCCTTTAAAACTCAATGCTTTGTCTATTATTTTTACGGGCCTAATGGTATGTCATGTATTGATAGCCTTGGTTTAAGAAAGTTGTTTTCATCATTCCGTCGAAATGTTTTCATAATGCATGCACATCTGTGTTTTACTTACTTTACTTTCTTGGAAACTTGAGTTCACATACGAATTCATTTTTAAGCTCGACTGTCTTTCTCGAATACCTTCTGGTGCTTTTTCTCGCTTAAGCTTCACGTTCTCACAGCACAGAAGTGAGCAAGCAGCGGTGGTACCTTCATCCCCACTTCATAGATCACGTGGCTTTACGAACCATTGTCGTTGACGCCCACTAAGATTTTAATTAAAGTCGACCGAGCAGGGAGACGTGCAAGGCTATTGACTTAAGAAATAGGGCTTATCAGTGATTTTGCCTGGGCAAGCTTGGGCGACATTTGCGAAGCTAAGCAGCACGAAAGACGTCGAGACGAAATACACAGTACAACAGGACAAGTGCTGAACTACTGTTGGTACTTAAGCCCTAATCCTCTTATGCTGTGTCTTTCGGTCAGTCTCTGGTAACTGATTTATTTTGCACATAAAAAAGGAGAATGCATTGAAGCTATTCCATGTCTCAAGTTAGCACTTGTCGATCACCTGTCGTGGATTTGTGTGATTGCTGACAAGCATTATAATCCGAATAGTCTGCTCTAAAGAACGCCGTCCCTTCACTTTGCTTCTTGCATAAGTTATAGCGAGAGAGAAAAGGAGCGGGGCACAGGGTAGCACAACACGCACCCGCGCCAATGGTTGACGTCAGGAGCCCTGCTGCCCTTGCCCTTGCCGACGGCCTGCTACTCGCGCTGAAGCGGACCGGACACCCCTCCTTACACACCACACACTATTTCTCCTATCCTCTTTCATCCCATTCCACCCCACCCCAAAGGCACTGCGCCGTGTCGCCTGCAGGCAGACAGAAATTAGGTGCCTTCTTCCTTTTCCTCATGAACCACTAACAACAATGGTTGACGAGCTTGAAGTTGGTGCAGTGCGTGCAAGAGATCTACACCAGGAAATCCTCGGCCGAAGAGAGACTCTGGTGAAACTTTTACGCGTTCGCACAGTAACTGTAGGGCAGCATGGTTCAAAACAACGGAATATGCAGAGTCCACAGACACCAGCAATGCAAACAACATTAGCTGCGCTCGCAGCAACGGACCAGCCTCGGTTCATTAAAATTTTATAGCGAGGGCCCTGAACGACGCACTCTGAAATCGGTGTTGCCAAGTGTAGGAAGGAAAAAAAATGGGTGCTACATTACATTGGATCCTACCTTGTACATGTGCTCGTTTGGTCATTTCTCCTTACGTACGTCCACTTGCACGAGCATAGGGGTGGAACTTTTCTTGCAGCGGGGGAATAATATCACCTGGTCATGACCAGTGGTGAGTACAAACGAGAACACAAACGTGCTCTCGTTTAGTTCTTTTGGTTTTGTCGCAGAGATATTGTGAGACCTGCGTCGGTATTTCGTAGTCTCTCCCTCGAACTCCGTAGTATTTCTTGCCCAAGGACCTTCTTTTTTTGCATGTGACAATATCTAAAAGAAGTGTTTTCATCTATAAAACTCAATTATGAAAGTTGCAGAGCAATCATCAGAAAAAAACGAATGGTGCACTCTAGGGTATACTGCAATTTTAAAGTAATACTGTTCATTCGGCAATTTTGAACATTCCAATGTTAAATACAAGTGGCGTTTGATATCGACCTCTAGGTTGAATACATAGAACTTGACGATAAGGACATATTTCAATATCTGAAGCCGCCACATTTACGTTAGTGTGTGGTATTAGGCAAACAAACAATGTTTCATCGCACCTGCAGTGTTCAAAACACGAAAGAAGCAGCTGTTTCCCTTAGGTAGCCCCACTTTTTCGGCTAAGAAATCTCATTTGCGATGAAATTATTGCACCCCCAATATATGGAACTCTCGCGGTGGGTTCTCGCCATCGGGGTCCCCATCACGCTCATGGCAAGATGAAGTTGACCCGTATATACTCGGGCTTCAATTGTCTATGCTACCCACAGCTACCGAGGAGCCATGCGTGGCGTATGGTCCGTGGGTGAGCACGAGTGACCCAACGCCGGAGACTGGAGGTGACGTGGAGGACGTGGCCAGGGTGGTGGCTGAGTCCGGGCTCTGCTTTTACCCTATTGGCATCGAGTGTCGTGAGTACGCCACCGACGCCGACTACAGCAAGACGGGGCAGGTCGTCAGCTGCGACTTGGAGCGGGGTCTGCGCTGCGTCGACAGTGACCAGGCAGACGGCCGCACTTGTCTGAACTACAAAGTGCGCGTCAAGTGCTGGACTTGCGGTGAGTGCTCCGATCACACTGTAAACATATGTGCGGTATCCGCAATCTTCATGAGCCAGGTTTTTTTTTCCTTATTCGAATCTACGGAAAAACCCGGAACGCAGAAACGTGTAAAAAATAAGAACAGCTCGTAGCTCATACACTTCCCGCTACGTCAATTTTGCGTTCAATTCAGTGCAAACTTCTATTTATTCGATGAAATATTTTGCCTGGTACATATTTGTTACAGTCACTTTACAAACAAGTCTACCCGGTTATCAACAACCTCTAACAACTATAGATGTAACGTAATAACCGAAACGTAATAGTAATGTTGCTGTGACGGAGAAATAAACGTAGTTCAATACTTCTGACTGATAATCTGTCATCGCGGAGGTACAGTGATTTGTATTTTGACGGAGGCGAAAATGCTGGAAACCCGCGTACCGAGATTTAGGTGATTGTTAAAAACCCCAGGTGGTGGAAACTTCCAGAGCCTTCCATTAAGACATACCTCATTGGCATATTGTGGTTTAGACCAGGCGAGATCCCAGAAGTTATTATTATTCGGACTGGCTGTGCACTCTGTTGAAGACTTAGCTCTAGCGATGAAATGACACTGACTTCATTGTACTCAAGCTGAAGTTTGCGCATACACATATACACATCATTTTTTCGCAACACCCGTATATATGTCCCGTCCTATTTACTTTCACTTAGATTACGATCACTAATATTCATTAACTACGTGCGGTATATTACTTAGCACCTCCTCCGACGACCGAACTTCCCACCATCCCGCCGGCCGTTCCATGTCCGGAGGTGGAGATTGCAGACAACGCCACTTTCTGCCCGCAAGGATGCGCCAGCGGATTCGCCTGCGACGGAGACCAGTGTGTGCACGTGGCGGACTGCCCATGTGTCCGCGATGGCAAGACATTTCCGGTGAGCAAAGTTTAATCGATGACTACGTTTTCGTTTCACTGACACCTCCCGGTCTCCTCATTGAATCACAATTATTTACTTGTGGATACTATAGCAATGAGACTTTATATGTGTTGCAATGAAATCATTGATCTGTGGTGAAAATAACAAACACTCAAACATCACCCAACTACACGTTTAGAAAAAGTACAAATTAAAGGGGGTTTCCTTCAAGCTCTGATTACAGTAAATATTTGTACTCAGAATTGTTTCGTGTGGACGACATTGGCATCTTCTTTCGTTGAAAGAAGCTTGGACCAGTATACGAAAATGCGACCATCGCTGCAACTTATTAAGGGCGCAATTACACGTCTACGAAAGAATAATAAAACAGCTCTGTCTTCCAAAAAACATCAAGTTCTTTTCGTTCGTCTCATCAGCCGTCGCAATACTACGTAAAGCGCGCAATCAAATAATAAAAGATACTTCTTTGGCCTCTTCGGTTTCCTTAAGGATGCTGATATAGTTCAACCGATGCATGCTGCCAGAACAATCAAACAATACGCCCAAAACTGATAGTTGCGTGACTTTGTATGTATCTGTATTATAACTTACATTAGCGGGCACAACAGGGGCAAGAAAACGTAGCTGTCGCTTAAAAAAAGGAGTTCATGAAATGCCATGAAGGGGTCGTATATCGGATACCACTAACCTGCGGAAATAGCACAGCCTGACTACCGGATCAATACACGTCTGAAAGAGCACGCTAACTCACGGGGAAAAAAACATTTTCACACTTCCCCGTGTGCTGAGATTCAGGTGCACGTTAAAGAACCCCAGGAAGTCGAAATTTCCGGAGCCCTCCACTTCGGCGTCTCTCACAATCATATGGTGGTTTTGGGACGTTAAACCCCACATATCAATCATGGTCATGGTGAATCATGCCATTGTGATCCCGTGTTTTATGATACAGATAAAGATAAACTAACACGCGAACTTACGGAAACCTTTCATGTAAATAGGTGTAGAAATAAATGCATAAGTCAACCTTAGGTGGCTCTGACAAATTGGCATTACAGTTTTTCAAGTTTTGTTTAGCCCTATCTTTTTATGTTCACGTGTCACATCACTTGCACATGCGCTATACTGGTTCCCAGGTACACCTATATGTTTTTTTTTCAACATTAATTAGTTGAGAGATAGCCGTCGTCTGTCTCTTTCTTGTTCAGTGTTTTGTGCTTTCTAAAGAAAGTTGTAGGCTTAATTTCCGTCACTAGAACGATGGCTATGGTAAAACAGTTCTGTTGAAACCCGCAAGACAGAACGAGGTTCATGAAAAGAAAAAAAATGTTCTCGTGTACCTTGTTCTTTATTTCTTGTTTATTCATTAGATGCACCGCAGATGCCAAATGCTTTTGAGCAGGGGGTTACAGCATTTAATAAAATACATCTTCATTCCCACTATGTACTTTCTTTTCAGTAAGCTTCTTCCACTATTCGATTACCCTAGAAAAAAAACTAGTTGGCAGACATCTTCGTTTTTGCTTGGTATTGCACGATTTCACATCTATGATCAAGAAGTTTTGAAGTGTTAGTATATCTGTGTAAATTTTCTTGTTGATTCCCGTTTTATTATAGAAAGCATATAAAGAAACTTTAACCACTGTTTAGAACAATGGTAAGGAACATACTCCCATTCAAACTCAGCTTTCATCGCAGCACAGCTCTTTCTCCTTTTGTACTATTCCAAAATGAACCTGGCAGCCCTATTTTCTAATTGTTCAAGAACAGCAATGAAGCTAGGTTACTTTGGCGGGCTCTCTCACTGCGCAACGGTATTCCAAGATTGGTCTGGCAAGCAGTGTATGTCATACGTTTTGAATTCCTGTGCGAACATCACAGGTTTCATTGAATGAAGTTCAAAGCTTTGCCAGCTTTGGCGATGACAGTTTTCACCGGAGGTTTCCAAGAACATTCAGATGGTAGTAGCACGTCTAGTACTACACTGTTTAAATTGTACATTGTTCAAGTGGCAAAGCGTTCAGGGCGCAGCTCCAAGTGTAGCTGTCACTGTATTTTGTTAAAAGATAACCCTTGAAAACCAGGGTTCCGGAAGCACATCTTTCCGTCGGTCATTCTGCAGTAGCACATGTCACATTTGCCAAGCTGTGTCACGGTATGAATCTACGATGCATCGAATCGTGCAGGTGGGTGGCATACTGGAGACGAGGACATGCCATGAGTGTCAATGCCACCTTGGCGGCCGGTCCAGCTGCCTTCCTAAGACCTGCCCACCCTGCCCCAAGGTACGACGTAATGTTATAACTCTAAATTTACATAACACTATTTTTTATTGAGACTATCAGGATGCCACAGAAGAATGCTACACAAGCAATACGTGCACCGAACGTGAGGACACATCGCTCAACGCGGCATGTCACTGGAGCCGATTGTGATTTCTAGAGTTGGCGGATGCAGGAAAGTATTTAGCATTAAATAATTACTTAGTTTTATATATAAATAATTAACAATTTTTTGAATAATTTGTTGATTGATTTCGCTAACACGCATTACATTTTTAAATAAAATTGCATACAATTATATTGTACCTTCCTATCGCATTACCTGAATGCCACGCAGTGATTCTGATGATCATCTGAACAATAAATCATTAACCCACATATTTTAACGCGACAGTGTTAAAATATGCGGGTTCAAGATTTCTAGTCCCCATCTCTTGCTTGATAAATGCTATTGAGGTACTTCTATCGTGCTGCTGTAGCTTTTCTGCCAGCGAGTTACCCTATCAAAGAAGCTGGCAACTGTTTCAAAGAATTGCCTACCAACTGCTCGAAAAATATTTGAACGAGCTTACCCGATCAGCCAATTTAGAGTTGTTTATCGTGCAGGCACGTGCGCTTGCACGCTGCAGAAGAATAATTCACCTACACGAGCTGTGCGAATCCTTAAAAGCTATTTTTCCCACTCGCAGCTAGTCACTCATTGGTTTCATTGGTTTTAAGAGAGAAAAATTTAGGCATATACAGAATCTATGAGACGATATGTATTCGCGATTCGAAAAGGCCGCCGTCGGTATGAGCTTTTGTAACATGTTTTCGAAGTCCTCAGTCAGCACCATGGTTCTAGCAGTGATGTAACGCATGAAATACTTATTGCTTATAATTATCATCATCAGCGGTAGTAGCAGAGCAGATATGATCACTGCTGCGCTAAGGCATTCCATAACATTATTTAGTTGCTCGGTACTACCATGATCTACAATGATCACCGGAATATTTTCCAATTTGACTATATTTGTCATAGGCATTCCCGCCTCCGCTTTTTTCTGACTACAATAATATGAACTGTACACTAAACAATCAAATGCAACAATAGTCCACTGAATGCAAGCTCGAACATTTGAGGACTCATTACTCAGCTATATATTGTGCACGTAATCAATGTTAACCACCCTGCAACCATTCACGAATGTGGAGGGTGATTACCATTCAACATCTCAACTGAAGACCACATATTATTGAGCACGTGGAAGGACACGACAGAAGACATATGTTTACTGAGTACTGCATTCACACGCCTCAAAACAATATGCTCATTTTAAAAACCGCAAGTCACGGAATCGAATCCCGGCTACGGGGGCTGCATTTTCGATGGAGACGAAAATGCTGTAGGCCCAAGTGCTCAGATTTGGGTGCACGTTAAAAAAAAACCCGAGGTGGTCGAAATTTCCGGAGCCCTTCACTACGGCGTCTCTCATAATTGTATGGTGGTTTTTGGACGTTAAACCCCACATAGTAATCAATCAATCAATCAATTATTCATGCTTATTATAAAAGTGCCTCATAGCGAGCTTTTTAATGCATGCTTCACTTAGTACGTAGCATCTGCCAAAAGTTGTCAGTCAACAACACTCTCAAAAGTCTTCTGAAGAGGTACTGACAAAGAAAATTTTTATTTCTAGTTATCCTGCATATCAAATGAAATGCCAAGCAAACCAAGCCCAGAAGAGTATAGAAAGTGTGTCGCTAAGCATAAAAGCAATCTGAAAAAAAAATAATTACGGCAGGTCTTCGAAAGCTAGTTTCGGTTGCTATACAGTACCCTGACGTCAAAACACGGAGAGTTTTCTGGTTACGTGTTCATTAAAGATTAACTGATGTTCTTACGGCCACCCACAGCATGTTTCTATTGGTGACGAACAAGTGGCCATTCAGAATGTCTCCATGACGCATGGTGCCTGACGTCATGGCAATTAGCCTGACTGCTGCGTGAAGTCACCATAATATGTACTGAGCCAGACTAGTGTCGATGTTGGTAGATGTGAGACACATTGACTTTCATACTAAAATAACAAAAATATGTCGTATCAGCTTCTGCAGAGCTTCTCACTTGCTTAGCCGTCTCTTTATACAGAGCATTTGTGCGACAAAGTGAACTCACTTTCGAAAAATGGTGTCAGTATCCCTTGAAACCAAGTAAAAAAAAAAACTGCGAGTGAGTGAGATCGCAAAAGAGATTCAAAATGGTGAGTATGTTAGCCATCTGCCATTTCTTCTTGCCTTTCCTTCCTTCTTTCCTTCTTCCTTACTTTCGCTGAGCAGAAGCGCGCAAATAGGAATGAAGCAAAAAGAGAGAAAGACAATACAAACGCCGCGTCAGGTTCTCCTCTTTGCAATACGTGTTGGCACACTTCACTTTTTTTTTTCAGTCGCGTAGCAAAACGTGAGGATGTCAGCTGCAGGAGTTTCGATAATGAAAGAAGAAAATCGTGCATGTTTTACTGCACGTTTCAAGGGTGTTTTTTTTTTTAGCACTGTTGTCTAACCACACAGGAGCAGTAAAAGCCAGCCATCGATTAGGCAAATGTCACTGCTTGAAAACAAAAAAAAAACAGTTTCTCTTAAGGATAAAGTTTTGGGTATCCCACCAAACACGAAAATTGACCATTGGCGAGTGATGCGAAACGTAATCATGTCGTGATAACGCTACTATAGGACGTTAATTTCAAGTCGCACATGACCGAATTTCATGACTTTATTATGATGCGTTCACGACGTCACTATAAAATCTTCGCCTGACGCCGCTTGATCAAAGACAGGCCGATTCCGGAGGCAGTGCAGTACACCCGACCCCGCAGGCCATGAAACATAAAGCACGTTAGGTGCTGAAAGCTTGCCGAAGGGGGCGCGGGAGAATAAATAAATCGTATGAGAAGAAAAAGATGGCATTCTCCTTCAAGTCGTCTCAGGTGAATCCATAAGAGACCCTGTGAATTTTTCGTTGCAGCACTAGCTTTATGGGGTGAAGAGGGTCCTAAATAGCAAAACATTGTAAAAATTTTCATTTTAGGTAATCGCAATTGCGCAATATGCTATGAAAAAAATATTATGTTATGGGAAAATAACATTTCGCTGTCTTAACTATCAGCACATTAAATTTAAAATGTTTTTTTAACTTGAAACCATTTTCTCTGCTTTGTTATTTTTGTGAAGTGAATCTGTCTAACGCAAGTTCTGAGGAAGTTTGGGCAAACGTACCTAAACAAACTCGGCGTCAATCTCCTTGGCATCACCTGAAGTTCAGGCCAGAGGTTTTCTTATTTTCTTTTCTTTGATGCAATTTGGAATATTTTATAACCTTTATACTGCAGCCTAATTTTTTCCTTTCCAGGTATGAAATTTATTTTCTGAGGGGAAAGAAAAGTTGTTTTGACATCTGATTTGATTTACCCTGTAGTATGGACCTTTTAGAAGGACCACGTGGTTCTGAATAATGACATTTTCTTTATTATACAGACATCATATCCCGCAAAAATGAGCTTGTTACAGTGGGGGAAATGGTCATCACTTCTTTACTGTATATAGTGCCACACTCGTTTGTCAAGTTTTCTCATCGACCGATGACACATGTGAGTGCTGCTTTGCGCAAACCGCGCCGTTGGAATAAAAACCATCGAGGTAATTGTAGAACCTCCCGGTACACAATTACGCGCACAACGTGAGCATTACATATTGTTCTCGAATATACACAACCGCTAGTGATAACGCTGGATCATTCGGCGGAACATGTATGAATATCGACGCGCATCACCGCTTGTCAGTCGATTGGTGGCCAATGTTCGTTGCTATCTGTGCCCTTGCTTATCACTGTAATTTCACTTTCCTTTCACCAGCCGCAAGTTCGGCCTAGTCAACACTTTCATCTTGGACCTACAGTCTGCTCCTTTCGTTTACGTCACGGCCCCGTAACAATAGAATACTTGACGTCTATTTGCAGATCTGAAATTTCGATTGAACGATGCACGTGTAGTACTTCAACCTTCATAAAGATAATATAACAGATATACCTTTTTAAGCTTTCATTTCTGTTTGAGCGTTGGCATTTGGGCTAGTTGGTTCTGTTAAACAATGTGAAACGTTATTCTACTGCTGAACGGGGACACAAACGGACTTAGGTTTACCCCCAGAACTCGGTCCTCCTTCAATGTGCAGGGCCGACCTCAGACGATGAGCGCAGATTGCTCGTGTGAGTGCGGAAGCTGTCCGCAGGACCATAGGCTCTGCCCGACCTCGGGAGAGTGCATCGCCGAAAAGCTCTGGTGCGACGGGGTCGTCCACTGCAACGACGACGAGACGGACTGCGAAGGTATGCTGTCCCACAAAATCGAACCAGATAAATATTTTATGAAGGGTTTTCTCTGTACGAGGCAATGTTTTTTTTTATGCGGAGTAAATTGCATCGCGTAAGACAAGCACGAAGACAGAACAAACAACGCCAGCGCTTGTTTGGCGCGTTTACTTCAAACTATGCAACACCAACTAGCTGCTCAACGTCTTGCTCTGTTGGCGTGTGGATTGACCTACAGGTCATGGGTTCACCCGCAGGCCGCGTGATCGCATCCCGGCTACGGCGACTGCATTTTCGATGGAGACGGAAATGCTGTAGGCCCGTGCCCTTAAATTTGGGTGCATGTTAAAGAACCCCAGGTGATCTAAATTCCCCGAGCCCTCTGATACGGCGTCTCGCATACCTATATGGGGAATTTGGGACGTTAAATCCCGCATATCAATCAATCAGACATTTTTCTTTCTTTTCTCGGACGAGGAGGGGGGGGGGGGCACCTCCACTATTTCAGGAAGAACGAGGGGGGCTGGGCAGGCGGATGTGGTTGTGTGTCCTTTTGTACTCGGTATGTCATGGCAATATATATATATATATATATATATATATATATATATATATATATATATATATATATATATATATATATATATAAAGGGGGGGGGGGGGAGCGTGGGTTCAGCGTGCCGTCTTCTGGCTACCCCAGCGAGACGCAGTAAAGTGTTTGAGAAGCACATACTCGTTCTTCGCCCTCCCGATTTTTTATCGTATCCCTTGTCCACCGGCGTGGCCTAGTCATCTCGGTCGGAGAGATCGAAAGGTGATAGGAAACCTTTACCATGCACTGCTGCATATCGGCAAGCTTTGTACAACACTCTCTCTCTCTTTCCGCAGTGACCACGACTACAGCTCCGTGTCCTCCTCTTCTAAAGAAGTTCTGTGCCAAGGGTGAAACCTTAGTCCTCGTCAGGGATGAACTCGGCTGCGAGCAGTATGCATGCGGTAAGGCCACTGCTCACGCTATCCTCATGTATACGCAAGCTTAATTGGAGAGCTCTAGTACACCGGTAACAGTAAACGTAAATAATTAGCGTTAGCGTTGCATGCTCCAAACTTAGCACGTGCAGAACGCTAACGCAGCACGTACTCTTACGTACAAACACTATTTCTGGCGCATAGTGTTCAACGCTAACGCACGCAAGAAATTCTGTACGTAGGGCAAGATGGCGGTGCCTGTTGAAGCGAGAGCCGTCCACTTCAAAAGTTTACAGTCATCAGCCTGCATTGTTAAATTCCTTCACTGCCAAATATTAGTCTTATTTGATTTACATTTGTGTGATGAGGCTTCGCCAGCTCTATACTGCCGATAACAGTGCTGCGTTTTTGAGATACACACTCTATTTAGGGTGGAGAAGGCTTAAAAAATTGTCTACAAGATTCACTCACATTTTCGGTAGCAAAGCTGAGATGGCGACGATGTACTTATTAGCTTGCTTTCAAGACAAGGTATATGCGGTCACAAGACAAGCTGAGCCAAGTAGCAGGAGTCATGAAAAATACTCAATTACAGCATTTATGGAAGGGGGCGGGATGTGTTTCGGACCGTCAGACGCCGCACAAAACCCAACACGGCACGGAGACGTAGAAATGTTGACTTCGGTTTGATTCGATTTAGGGGCGAACTTGAGGTTTATACAGTGCATATAGTTTTTTTTTATAACTAAATGGCGCCGTAGGTGCTTCCATTTGCGTGAGCGGGGATGCCTTCCAGTAAGCTAAAAGACCACTAATTGACAGTCACTGCGTTTTCTTTTTGCGCTAGCTACTTATTTTCTATCACGAAACAAACGAGACACCTTTGTTGTTTCACTGCCTCCCCCTGCCGTAGGTGTTTTTTGTTTATTCTTTTTCAGCCCTCAAACCAGTGTTATACCACTCGTCTTTGTACATCTGTACCTATACAAAATTTCACTAATAATATTATTATTGAGAAAGTTTAACGTCTTAGAACTATGACACGGTTATGAGAAAGGCCGTAGTGAACGGCCCCCAAAAGTTCGTTCCATAAACAGCACCTAAATCTAAGTATATTGGCCTCCTGCATTTTCACCTTCATCGAAACTCCAGCCGCACAGCCGGGATTCGACCCCTTCTCCCTTCGGCTCAGCAGTCGATCACCATGACCACTGGACTACGACGGCAGATTAAAACTCAACTCATTGTATGACTCCATAAGCACATATACTCGTAGAAATACAGCTTTTTTGTAATCATCGCAGTGCATTGATCTGTGGTATTTGAATACTGTATTTTGGTAGTCTTGTACTTGTCGTGGTGGTTCAGTGGTTTTGATGCCCAGCTGCTGAACCGAAGGTCGCGGGATCGAATCCCGCTCTCGGCAGTCGCATTCTTTGATGGAACATAAAATGCTTGAGAGCCGTGTACTAAAATTTCAGTACACGCTAAGGAAGCCCAGCTGATCGAAATTTCTGAAACCCTTCCCTACGGCGTCTCTACTAATTATATCGTGGTTTCGGGACGTTAAAGCCACCCTCAAAATTATTATTATTATTATTATTATTATTATTATTATTATTATTATTATTATTATTATTATTATTATTATTATTATTATTATTATTATTATTATTATTATTATTATTATTATTATTATTATTGTTGTTGTTGTTGTTGTTGTTGTTGTTGTTGTTGTTGTTGTTGTTGTTGTTGTTGTTGTTGTTCTCCCTATACATGTTCACAGTTTCATAGTTCACAGTTTGAAAAAAACGTGCTTCTGCTGTGAATGAATGAACTCTTACAAAAAAAAGCGATTCAGATTGGCCTTCTCACAGGCTGCTTGAAGCATTCTGACGCCATAGCGATAGAAATACGTGCGCACTACACTAATATTGAAAAAGCTTTGACCAAGATGAAACAGGAAACAGGGTGGAACACAGAAGAGATGGACCCAGTGTTGACTAACAAAGAAAGCTATATTCTGTGCAATGTGGTATATATAGGCACATGGATCATGAAATGATATGCGGGAGAGGAGAAAAGCGACAAGATATCTTACTTGCAAGTTTTTTCAGCGCATAACTTAGGAGAAAAGGACAAAGAAAGAAAGAAAGAAAGAAAGAAAGAAGAAGAAAGAAAGAAAGTAAGAAAGAAAGAAAGAAAGAAAGAAAGAAAGAAAGAAAGAAAGAAAGAAAGAAAGAAGAAAGAAAGAAAGAAAGAAAGAAAGAAAGAAAAGGGCGCTGAAAAGAAGGTTCGCAATGTATGTCCACACGCCAAAACAACTTGTAAATATGACTACGCAACAACTAGCCAAAGTTTCCACTCTTGCAAGATCTATGCTAAGAGTAATCATACGGAAAATGAAAGAACCATCACCCACGTGAAAGATACGCAAGTTACTTGGTGAGTAGCGCCATCGATGGTACACTCACACCAATTTCCCCTTCTTTGTAAATGGCCCCACCGTGGTGGTTAATGTACTAGGCTGCTGACCTGCAGGTCGTGGTATCAAATCCTGGCTGCGGCGGCCGCATTTTCGATGGAGGCGAAAATGCTGTAAGTTTACGTGCTCAGATTTGGGTGCATAGTCAAGAACCCCAGGTGGTGGACATTTCCGGAGCCCTCCTCTACGGCATCTCTCATAATCATGTGGTGGTTTTAGGACGTTAAACACCACATATCTTTGTAAATGCTAAGTGCGCTGTATGTTTCGAGTGCTAATTGGTCACTATAGTGGTTAATTACTCTGAACTGATCAAATATATCATTACAGCCGCACACTAAGCTATACGACGACGTGCCAACGGAATTTCGCATTAAATTGCGGTGTTCTATGAGGCGGTCATTTACAAAACGCTCAGTTTGGCCGATATATCAACGACTATTTGAGAGCAGAATTTTGTACACCCAGTTGTAGCAGCATTCAACAAACGTATATTCGCTTGTTTATCACAGCGCTTCTCACCAAAGAATACGCGTATCTTTGTTGTGGTTGATAGGTTCTTTTTACTTTTTTATGATTACGTAAAATTGTTACTAGATACCTTAGTTATGCCTTCGTTCACTTTTCTTTCTTCAAATTGAAACTGCAATTATTAACACTTCCAATAATTCCCTTGGATTTATTATCGGTTACTTCTCACTATTACTGTTTCTGACAAATGAAGCAGTCCCTTAAATGTACATACCGTTCCTTTATTAGTAGATGCCTTGTAAATATTCTGCTCTCTTTCACATCCTTCCATGATCAGTGTGCGTGTGTACTTCCTTCGTACAGGATAAGGCTTTGGTTGTATGTCAGCGCTTGGTCCCTTGTCATTATTCTGTGTATTGCACTGTTTCCTCGAGTATGTAGCAACCGGCCCAGATAAGCACTTCAGTGTTGCTTGTGATCGTCGCTCCCTATCTCGGCAGCAATCTCACTTGCTCAAACAGACGAAGACGGTAATCTCTATGTTTCAGAGTCCGGTGTCCCGCCGCCTGCAATCGCTGCGCCCCCAGTCGGTAAGTGTCCCCTTCACCATTCACCGAATAGGCCTCCTCGGCTACTAATCTCGGAGAATTATAGCTTGCCCGTAACGACCCATCGTTTAGAGATTACTTGTTAACCATAGCTGCGTACAGCAGTAACGAAGCTGGTGGTGGCTCCTCATGATAATTTCGCTAACTACAATCTGAACTACTTTTCGCCGCGTAAGTGTTCTCATCAAAGGAGAATACGTAAGGAACTGCACATGTGTCATTACGCACTTGCCAAATCTTCAAACAAGCAGTTACGAATAATGTGGTATATAAGTGCTCTCCGTGATATAAGTGCTCTCCGTGTTTGCTCTCCGTGACGTCTCGTTAGACGTTGACGAATCGAGTGACGAAGGATGCCGCTGAAGCAGACCTTTCGGGAAGAGTTTCTCACCAATACGTTGTTTCCAAATTTACATTTTTGTACGTGGTTTAATACAAAAAATGAGGATATATAATTATTATTCTAGGCAGCTTGGAGAACAACGATGATAGTCCTACGAGGACCATAGGACCATAGGAGCAGCGTTCACTATTATAAAGTTACACAACGTATTGACATTCCATTTTCTATACCAGCGGGGACGTGATTTGACTAGAACATATACGAAATTATTTTGCAAAGGCGCACTACCGACCGCATGGTATGAATACGACATGTAAGAAATGAGCGACAGAGCTTCAGTTGACACAGTACCCAAACCTGTGCCTGCCGATGAAGTAGCCACGAAATTTACAGGTGGTTTTGTGCGTTAGTGAAGCACCAGGGCCTCGCTAGAGCTGGTAATGGGCCACAATGCATCCTCTTCTCTTAATTAACCATGTCCCAGAGTGAATACGAAATGGGAGCATGCATGTGAATGATGCTTACATGAGAAGTAGTTGGCTAACTGTGAATAAGACCGTCAATTCGCTTCTTGTTGAATTTGTGTTCGCTTGAGAAGAAACTGCTTCCGTTTAACCAGTATAAGAAGATGAATTACTTGTAAGACTATGTTATTAACTACTGGTATGAAATGGTCATGTACTCTTTGCGCGTATGTTTTCAGTCGAGTCTGAGTGCGAGCTGGTTGGTCACCACTTCAAGACTTTCGACGGTAGCCACTTCGACTACAGCTACTGCAACCACGTGATCGTTCGCGACGCCGGAAACATCAGCATTTCTGGTAAATCTCAAGTGGTGTGTTTTTTCTCGCTACATTTTTGGTTAAAAAGCAGCATTGAGCCCTGAGTTTGCAATCACATTTCACGCAATTGCGTCAAGATTAGTGACGGCCATCTTTGTGTTGTTTTTTGTTTCACTATGTGAACGAACTTTGGGAATATCCAGTAATTTATATATATGCCTTGACTGATTTAAATATACTCTCTTTGGGCGCACATTTATGTGATTGTTTTCCCTCCTTTAGGCTTCACGTAATCTACTGCCATTGAAAAGGAGTAGCTGGTGCTATATAACAGCGCTAACATGCCCTAAACGACATATAACTTCAAAGATATTGAATACAAAACAGTTGGCGCCAATCAGGCGAGTTCACCGCCAGTCTTACGCCACTCTGGCAGTCATATTGCTTCGCAAAAACATCAATAAGTCACGAAATAGCATCATTTCGCTTCTGAACACACACTTGTGTTTTCATTTTAATTTCGCCAGTAGGTTCATTGCTGACTGTATACAGTATCAACTTGTGTAAAACGTGAGCGACCCGTGAAAAAATATGTATGTCAGCCAAATAGAACTCATTCTTCCGTACACGCTTGATCTCGTTGCACTAATGTGTTACAAGATAAAATTGAAAAGGTGTGGGTGTAAGATAACCTCGTTTTATGTCTTTTGTTCGCGCACATCTCCTAAGCAATTAAGACTCAGCGAATTGCTCTTTTGTAAAGACAGCATTTAATTTGACAGGTCAAGGAAACACTGCAAAACGAGCCTACAAAGTGGCTTGTCACCTTAACCATAGTGTTCTTGTCGTGCTCATAATTTTTATCTTTCAGGCAGGGACTGAAATATATCGATTCGGTATATTTTATGCATGATTGTCTTTCATTCCTGCTGCTTTGCAAACTTGCAACGGGGTCGGGACGTCGTCAACCTCTCAAGCTTTTAGGGCTGTACTTTTGTTATCAAGATGAAATTAATTGATTGATTGATTGACAAATAATTAATTAATTGATCAATCAATTTATTGATATTTGAGTGTTCCTCACATGAAAATCGTGTAGCTTAAGGCAGGGTAACATTGTCAAAGTTGAATAATCAGTTAAATAAAGAACGCTTCAGTGATATCTTCGGCTGTCCTTATACTCCGCCATTGCTTAACAGTGCAGAGAAGCTGCGCGCTTGAAGACGAGACGACGTGCCCCAAGCGAGTGACGATTGAGCAGCGGAGCCATCGCATTGTGCTGGGCACGGACTTGTCGGTTCGAGTGGATGACTTCGAGTACACCGCGAAGCAGCTGCCCCTGCTGGCTGAGCGCATTCCGGAGTTCGAGATCATGAACATCGGCGAGCAGATCTACTTCCGCTCCCGAGTCTACAGCATCGAACTGAAGCTGGATGTTCGGGGACGAGTTGGCGTAAAGGTAAGCCCCGTGCCAATCATGCCCGATGTCGAAAAAGCGCGCTTCTTCTCATGTACTACAGCCACGTCCGTGTCTTTGCTCTGCGTGGTGACACCTTGCGGCAGTTGCGGGTTTTGACATTGTGGGGACAAGAGCATGCATGGCCCAACGGACATGCTGACCTGTTTTGCATGAGCGGCAGTGTTGAAAGGTGCCCTTGCTTAGCCGTAGGTGCCCTCTCCCCCAGAGTGCTTTCGGCATCTCGATTCCAAAATATGACGCATTTTCACTGGTAACACGTGTCAGGCGCGTGTTAACGTAACCTTCACGTAATTGCGATTGAAACATATTTTGTTATTTTGGTGTTCTAGCACCAAGAGAGAGAAAAAAACGTTTATTTATAAATTGTGTACCGAGCAAGGCCCGGTATTGTGCACCCTAAGGTGAGAGGGTCCCCTAGTCCCGAAACGCTCTGGCTTTCACTGCCCTCTTGACCCTGGCGACGAGTTGTCGCTGGTCTTCCAGGTCCTCCAGGACGAGCTTGGCCTCCATATTTCCATTAGGTGGTCGTCGTTTGTTCTTGGGGCTTGGTCCCGCTCCAGTTGCACGTCGTGGTTTGCATGGCACGTGCATTCCAGGAGCAAGTGTGCCAGAGTGTCTGGTACGCTGCAGAGCGGTCACATGTAGCTATGTGCCGTTGGGTAGAGGTGGTACATTAATATGCCATGTATGTAATTATTGCTTTGTCACGCTCTCTTCTTTGGTTAGGCTTGGATGGGGTGGATGGTACACCCATCTCTCGAGTTTGTAGTGTTGAAGTAGTGACGAGTGGGTGTTTTCTACTACTTCCATATCTGCAGCCACGGAACGGGTAGCACCAAGCCAAAAATGTTAACTCTTTGGCGACCGATGACGACTATGCTCGTCGTCAACAAAAATTGGTTCCGCACAAAACCAATGAAAACTATACTCGACATATTGTTTTTCTTGACAATAGATGACCCAGTTGTTCGCGGTAAGACATTTTTGTGTCAGCTTTTATTTGTCACTTTTAAATCTATTGCCTTGCGGTGAAACCATCTTCAACTTCTCTTTTTGTACGTGATTAGAGAAATAAAGCAGTGCGACTGAACCAATAGAATGATACCGTTTTATAAATAAAAAAAGAAAAGTATGCGAAGTGCGTGAAAAAAATTGAGATTCTGGCTAGTTTTTTTTTTTCAGCCACGAAAGGGTTAACTATTTTGGTGCCAGAAATTCAACCACGCAAGTGGGAAGAAATCAACAGATGATTGCATTTGGTAAAACGGTTGCACTTGACTAACTGCCACTGTACGGCAAATGTAAGATAATGTCGTAATAAAACCGCTGAGCTACGAATTTAAGATGCATATATTTCTAGTTTGACAGTAAATACAAGTGCATACGTTCAGTTTATGTATGTCTAAGTTTCTCATATCTCACAGTTATAGAGGGCGCATTCGTCAAACCCCTCGCTATGTGACTATTTCATTCATTTCCACCTTTCTTAAATCAGGTGAGCACATCGTTGAACGGCACCCTGGCTGGCCTCTGCGGATTTTTCAACGGGGAACCCTCCGACGACTTTCTGACGCCCACCGGAAGTCAAGCACCGAGTGTTGCAGAATTTGGCAACAGTTGGTCCACTCCCGGTGCTGGGGAGGAGTGCCGCCCTCTGGAATGCCCAAAAGAAGCCCTGATTGCAGCTGCCGCCATCTGCAACAAGCTTAGGTAATTGAAATCGTTTTACGTTAAACGTTAAGAACTCAGTTAAAGTGGGTCGGAATTTTTGGAGCCCTTCATTATGCTCTCTAATAACCACATCGGGGTTTCGGGACGTTAAACCCCATCGATTATTATTATCGCTCGTTCATGCAGGGAGGAGCCCTTGTCCGTGTGTCCAGGGCTGGACACGCAGCTTTCCAACTGCCTCAGCGCCACGTGCGAGTGTCTTCAGCGTGGGAACTCCACCAGCGAGTCTGAGTGTGCCTGCGAAGCCTACCTGGATGCGGTCACCCACTGCGACATTGAGAACCGCGACGAGACGCTGAAGGGATGGCGCCTGCGACACGGATGTGGTGGGCAAACAGCCTCGCTATTACTTCTATTTTTTTTTCTTAATCATAGAAGCGCGACACCATCACCCAAATCTGGACGAGCCGGCTACAGCCATTAGGAAAACATGTCCGAAGCAGACTCAACAAACAACACAAAATGGAAAAAGCTGAAACCCATCCATATTGTTGTTTCTTGATGGTTCTCACGTTTTTTTTTTTTTTTTGCAAAAAACAAGTCTCAGAAAATTGAACAAAGAAAGTCCTTCATCATTTTCTAACTAAGAGACAGCGGATCAAAGCATCCACCTCCACACTTCCATAGACACCCCTAGATTGAAAGGTTTCTACTCCACTAAATCTATTGCTTGGGTGAGCTGGTTCATGATTAAAATGTTCGGTTTGTGGAAAAGGTGTTTGGCGATTAAGAGTACTTGATACTCTACTATGAGAGAGCATAAAGCCATCTCCCGTTACGCAAGATCCATTGAAATGTGTTTAGAAAATGTGTTTAACGATTTTGAGTACTTTGCACTCAACTATGGGAGAGCAGTGAGCCGTCCCGATCAGGATACACTAGATTGATTAGCGCAAAGAGAGACGGAACACTGCAGAAGGAACACACACAGCGCTCGCTGACTAATTAACAAACGCGCCCATATAACTACACTCTTTAAAGAGCTGACAGCAGTCAGCCAACAGTGACCCAAGACTTTGTCTACAAGAGGTTTATGTGTCCACTCCAAAATACTTGATAGAAACGATGTTTGTTTTTTCCAAGGTAACTCTTCGCTTCCAGAAGCACCATTAAACTAACATTTCAAAGAGCAGTGACTAGTTGTTTCTGAGAACAAGTGATGCCCCGAAATAAGCAATGAACAGTGTTTTAAGGTATAATATAATCAACATGTGAATTATTTATTCACACACTGCCTTGATGAGAAGTGTAACCATCGGTGGAACATGCACGGCTTGAGATGCAGTTTAAATGAAGCAAAAATGTACTTATGATGTGTATTCGCCTCCAGTCGCCAGACTGATTTTTGTTTAGGCTTTAGTGACGTGGTGGGAAAATGTTGATTATTATGTCTTTTTTTTTCACATCGTACAGTGCCCGATTGTCCACCAGAGATGCAGTGGCTTGACTGTGGACCTGAATGCCAGCTGACGTGCCAGAACTTTTTGAGTGGTGAAGTTGGCTGTGCCAGCAAGAAGTCCTGCAATCCCGGCTGCTTCTGTCCACCGGGAACTGTGCTTGACGGCGACATATGCAGGAATCCCGATGAATGCGCTGACAGTATGTGGCCCAATCTTGTTTTGTGTCTCCAGCTTAATTAAATGTTATTAGTATTATTATAGTTAATTTTCTGATATCATCGGCGCGCAAGCTCTCATAAGAGAGTAACCTATGGATGTTTGTTGCGCAGCCTATTTCGTTTGCTATCACCAGAACTGCTTATTGGTAGCAGCACGTCTATAATAGCTTATTCATTCACAAACGAAGCAAGTTCGTCAGAATCTAATCAGGAGGTAAACTGGTGTGCGAGTGTTAACCTCTGTTGATGGCGAGTATTGAACTCTCTTTTTGCTGCCTGTTGGTGTAACATACCACGTGATTTTATTACAAGCCATCAGACACTCTCTATCTTCCCAATTTTCGCAAACAATGTCCTGAAGGAGCACAACAGCCTTCCGCACCAGACATCAATGGCATAAAAGAATTCAGTCAGTCATATTTATTTCGAATTGTCATGTTTCTCTGTGCAGCCCTACATCCAAACGCCCCATAACGCTTACAACGAAATAAAAAAAAACTGTAATACCCTTCGTGAACGCATGACATGTTCTAGTGACTAATACAAAATAAAAATAAGAGTTTGTTTAAAAAACTGCAACTTTGTACTGAAACTACGTGGTAAAGCTTCACAGTTATACTTTCCAGTAAGATTAGTGCACTCCATCTCGTAAGCAGGACCATATTTGAAATAATTTTTCACCTCCCCGCCCGCTCATTTTCTGCTTCCTTTGTTCTTTCCTAGTCAAAATAAACTTAAAGCATTAACCTCGCTGAATGTCTTGTCACAAAAAAAAACTTACGCTTGTTCCACGCTTGTGTGTTTTACGCTTGCGTGAGCTCCACTATCAATCGTACAAGGAAGGAAAATAGAGGAAAAAGAAAGGCAGGGAGGTTAACCAGCCTATAGGCAGCTGGTTTGCTACCCTGCGCATGGGAGAGGGATGGGGGAGATGAAAGATGGAGAGCAGAGAGGGAAGAGAGAAACAGCACATTCGGCAGCACACGCGCGCACACTCAAACATAGTCCAGTCTTGTCTTTCGCGGTGAGTGACATTGCTGTTACAGTCGCTTGTTCAAGTCGGTGTCGCGTAGGAATTTCAACAGAGCTTTCGTCGCCTTCTGTTGCAATGTCTTCTCTCGGGCACTAGACAGAATAGTGTCCACAGACATTTGGCTGTTGTCGGTGCGCGCAAAAGTGGACGCCAGTGACTGTCTCTGGATTTCATACAAAGGACAGTCACACAGGATGTGGTGTAGCGTCTCTTCGCAATGACAGGCATCGCAAAGAGCGTTGTCGGCCATTCCTATGACAAAGGAATAAGATTTTGTAAATGCCACTCCTAGCCATAAGCGATGAAGAAGGGTGGCTTCTCTTCGGTCGAGTCCAGTGGGCATGCGGAGAGCCATCAAAGAGGACAGGTGGTGTTGACGATTCGTATCGATGCTTGGTGGGCACCATAGTGAAAACGTGATTTCACGCGCAAGTCGTCGAAGATTACTGGCAGCATCGGTCCACGAAAGTGGTATGGCTTCTTCTCGTGTTCCTTCAAGGGCTGCCCGCGCGGCAGTATCGGCATGTTCGTTCCCTATGATGCCGCAGTGACTTGGCAGCCATTGAAGCGTCACATGATGCCCTTTCTCGTGTGAAGTGTGGAGAAAGCATCGAATTTCGAAAACAAGCTGTTCGTATGACCCGCGACGCAGTACTGAGAGCACAGATTGTAGGGCAGCCCTTGAGTCGCTGAAAATCGACCATTGTACAAGCAACGTGTCCGGTTATCAGCAATCAGACTTGTGTATTTATAAGTAAAGCGCACGAATGGCTCTTCGCATCTGTACTCATACATTTTTTCCCAGTTAGTTCATAATTCAAAAGAAACTTGTTGGTGAGGAACGACGCCCCTCATCGACATTGTTCTATGTCGCCTACACGAACTCAATAATAGAACATACTATTTTTAGCGGGAACACCACAGGAAACTGTCCTTCCTTCACAGCACCAAGAGAAAAATGACAAATGTGTTGGATAGACTTGACCATTGCTCATTGTCAAAAGAAAACACTTAAGGACACTGCCCGAAACTATCCTCTTCACGGAAAGCTATGAGAGCGTTGTTGCGTTTCTCTCACACAACAAGTCTCAAAGACAGACTTTAGGCAGTGTTTTTCATCGCATTTTTCTTCTTTTTTTTCTCTCTCTATTCATTTTTGTAGCATCTTTCATATAACATTTATTCCCCTTTCCCCCGCACAGCGTAGCCCGCTGCTCAAAAACTGGCTAACATTCCTGTCCTTCCGTTCCTATTTACCTCCTCCTCCTCGTATAAAAGGTTAAGCTCAGGCCTAGTGTCTTGTTTTTTTTACATTTTTATTATTATATTGTGCATGAAAAAAACTAGCTAGCTTCTATCTTTCCGTCTTGCTCGCTCACTAATTCTCTCTCACTCTCGTTCTCTCGCACGTTCACCCACATTCCTGCAGAGGTATGCACGGGCTACGGTGATCCGACCATCGAAACGTTCGACGGTTGGAAGTTCCAGCTACAGTCGAGTGGCCACTTCGACTTGGTCTCGGACTCCGAGGGACGATTCACCGTGGATGGTGTGACCGGAAAGTGCGAAGAGCGGCTCACCTGCATCGTGGGACTCAACGTGGAACACAAGAGTCACGTGGCACGCATCAGAAGGCAGAAGCCGGTAAAGCACAAAAATTCCATTATTATTATTATTATTATTATTATTATTATTATTATTATTATTATTATTATTATTGATTTGTGGGGTTTAACGTCCCAAAACCACCATTTGATTATGAGAGACGCCGTAGTGGAGGGCTCCGGAAATTTTGACCACCTGGGGTTCTTTAACGTGCACCCAAATCTGAGTACACGGGCCTACAACATTTCCGCCTCCATCGGAAATGCAGCCCCCACAGCCAGGATTTGATCCCGCGACCTGCGGGTCAGCAGCCGAGTACCATAGCCACTAGACCACCGTGGCGGGGCATTATTATTATTATTATTATTATTATTATTATTATTATTATTATTATTATTATTATTATTATTATTATTATTATTTATCTGGATACACAGAAAGCAAGAACACACAGGGTAAATGGGGAGAGGAACTGTCTGACCACCGCCACATAGAGGGGCACAATGGTTCCTTTGGAAAGAGGAAAAAAACGGGGGACATAGGAGGAAAGAAAGAGAAAGCAAAGAAAAAAAAACAGGCGTCAAAGTTGTCACGTAGAAAAATGTCTACAAACGCGGGGCCAAACTGGCTGTCTTTAAGAAAGTTAGTAGGGCCCTGTGGGCCTTCTCCCGCCTAGCAGCACATACTCCCGAGGAACAGGCAATGATCAATGGCCGTGCACGTAAGCCCAGTAACTTCGTATTCCTTTATGAGCAGTTCTCATTGCATAACAAATGCGAGAGGCTTTAAAAGTAGGTGCTCTGGTGCTTCACAGGAGCCACGTGATGTACATAAGGAACGACCCAAAAGTCCTTCATTCAGTTACTTGCCGCACGCTTACGCAAACAGCACGCGTACTTTCTGCACTTCTTCTCTATCGCTCTCCTCGTTCTTTTTTTTTGTGCTGCTTCAAGGTTTACAGAAGCTGAGCCAACCCACGTAAGTCAACAGGCTATTCTTGTTACATAACACATTCAAGGACCTTTGTAACAAAACTTTTGGGTAGATTTGGGACAAACACTGAATAGTGGTTCCCATTGTGGTAGATAATCGCTTTTCATTAAGTAGATACGAAATCAACCTTTGGATGCGTATTTATTCCTTTATCTATGAGTTAATGAGTGCGTGGATTCAGTAATTCAGCATTGCTAAGCAAACATTATCACTAATAAAAAAATACTGGCATAACCTTTCATGTATGTAGAACGCGTTTTAGCGTCTCAATGACGCAAATATATATTTATGCTATTGATTGGGTTTCTGCCTTACAAAAACACAAACATCCACGCATGACTTTTATGCTGTTTTACAAAGTTTAACACAGCGCATTATGCAGCTTGCCTCACATCACGATCATCATAAATGACGTTTGAGTTCCTATAAATCCTTTTGACCACTGGTAATGCCAAAAAGCCACCTAGATGCTCCAACAAAAGAGCCGCAAAAAGACTGGAAGCAAAGAAAGGTGTAGGTCCATCGTTTTAAACCCAATCTCACTGTCTAGTTAACTTCTTATTGGCTCAAACTACTCGCAAAATATATTTCCGCGCACTGAGTTCTTGATGCTCTTGTTTATTTCTTCGAGCAATCACACCTGGAGACTAAGATGTTTTCTTCCGTAACTACACTTATTGTGGCAAAGCACACTTTACAGAAAGATCTATTTTTTTGAAGGCTCTTAATAAAATAATAGAAACAACACTATATGAGAGGCAAAAAACACACAGAAAGGGGATTCGCTTAGTCATAGTGTAATAGCCCTCCAAATTTCAAGGCTTTTTGATAGCTGCTTCCATATTTGAGCCCAGTCATCTTTTGCACACTAACGCAACGGACCCCTAACTGTATTATTTGGCACCATGATCGAAAAGCGTTACGTACTCTGCAATGATGGCACAGTCGTCGTGCACAAGTATAGGGTCGAATGTAGATACGATATGATGCTAATTGAGATGTGTGACAAGGTGTGACAAGGCAATAAGAATATGGGCAGTGACAATACTGGTTCGGCTGTATCACATTTTCGAGGACTTAACAAGTACTTGAAAGACCCGTACATTGATTACAAATTTCCCCCGAAGGCACTCACAAAAAGAGTTTGTGAGAGTGGCCAGGTGTCTCCTATGATCCTTGTGGTGCAGATTTGAAGCAATTTAATTTTGAATGGCTACTTAATTGCGCTGTGAAATACTCAAGACTGGAAAGCTAATAAAGGAATATGTCACCTCGTAAAAGCAACGCATGAACTTACGTCTCTAATCTCACAAGAAAGCGACAACGCTGTTTCAACACTAGTTACGTAATACGTCGACTCTCCGAAATGGGCACTGTGAGACAGAAGGTTGAACAGGTGGCTAGACGTATTCTACGAATGTATCGGTAAATATGTTTTGAACTGTGTAATGGTTATTATAAAACTACCTGTGAATATACAGAAAGGTAAAAGCGAATGTATGAAAAAGGAAGTCAGAAGAAATGCGTCAGCAACTCTTCACTCGCGCGTGATGGGCTTGGCCGTTAGTTTGTCACAAGGCAGTGCGCGCGTTTTATTGTGGTCTGGGCCACGTCTGAAACGGTCGTTTGTAGCAGCTCCACGTAACCTTTTCAAAATAGCGTCAGTGCCACAAAGCTTAATGTGATTACCTCTCCTCTGTTAGCGGAGTATGTCGCTCTGGTTTTATACAACATGTTTAGTTCAGGACAGCGAGTGCCGGTCTGAAGCTAGAGCACGAGCGCTGTGGAAATAGCGTATTATGTAAGTAGAGCACGGTTGCGTAATGAGTAGAAAGCTGAGATAAGTTAGGTTGAGGAAACAGACAGCAGTAAATAATGCTGCTGGGAGATAAATGCAAAATTAATGGCTGAAACCTACGAAAAAATGGCTGGAAAACAGTAAAAAATGACAGCCGAATGAAAATGCTTAAAACCATTTTTATTGTTCCAGTATGTTTATTGTTCGATTAATTTTTCTTACTACCATGTATATTCCTTATTAAATTTCGGGTCGTTTGAATTACTATAGAGTTTTCCTTTAGATAGATTTTTCTCTATAACTTCCAAAGCGCAAAACAAAGGTATGTTTACAAAAAACAAATATGTAGAACCACACGAAAAACACAAAGCATGTTCAACTTTTTCAATGCTACTTGTGGAAAGTGACCATGTAAGGCACACATTCAGCATTTTATTGCTCCCAAACATTCTTCTTGCGCAATTCCTTGGACCGTCACATTACAAGCACATCAAACGCGTACTTATATATGTTCGTCCAGCTTCTTTATATATGTGATACTATGGTAGTTTTGCATACGCTTCCCCCTGTGATACAAGTGTATATAAATAGCGGCTGATTAATTAATATGTGGGGTTTAACGTCCCAAAACCACCATATGATTATGAGAGACGCCGTAGTGGAAGGCTCCGGAAATTTTGACCAGCTGGGGTTCTTTAACGTTCACCCAAATCTGAGCGCACGGGCCTACAACACTTCCGCCTCCATCGGAAACGCAGCCGCCGCAGCCGGGATTCGAGCCCGCGACCTGCGGGTCAGCAGCCGAGTACCTTAGCCCCTAGACCACCCCGACGGGGTTATAAACAGCGGTGCAATACGTGGATATTTCTAATGGGATTAGGGCCGATTCTGATTAGGTTCGATGTGAATTATGTACTGCTGATTTTGCTTCATTACTCAAGTTGGCACGGGTGCCCACCATGGTTGTTCTGTTCTTGTGGTGCTCTACGGCTGATCGGAAGGTCGCGGAATCGTATTCCAGTCACAGGGCCTGCATTCAATGCAGGCTAAATGTGGTCTGTTTGGTTAGATTTGGGCACATGTTGAATAAATAACACCAGATGGTCAACATTTTCGGAGTGCTCCACCATGACGCCCTTCATACTCATTTCGGGGTTTCGGGACGTTAAACTCCAGCAACTATACCGCAGCAACACACGTGACATAGCAGAGGCATACCACATGGCAAAGTATAATAGTCCCTGTATAAACCAGCCGTCGGTGTCACTACCGGAACAAAAGATACTTCTCATTGGTCGGTCATAAGCTTGTGTTTCGTTCTCGTTTTGTGTGTGTATATATATATATATATATATATATATATATATATATATATATATATATATATATATATATATATATATATATAGGAATTTTTCAAATACAGCCTTTCATAATTGAAAATTTGGTTGAAGCACACCAAAAATAAGACGAACAGAAGAGGCTGACAAGGAGAGTGCTTGCCAACTGGCCCAACTTGCTAAATCTTGCTAAAATCTTTCAGATGTTAAACCAGCGCTTGTCCAGTTATTTTCCTTTGTGTCTTGTCTGCATTTGTGCTACTCAACAGTGAATTAGTATAGTGATGACGCGGACATTATTGAGGAATTTTCTGTTTTGATGAAGCATCCAAGAAAATCTTCTTAATGTATTCCGCTTTTTTTTCACACTTTACCTATGTGTACGTGGTCGGAAATTTCATCCATTCGTTCACACTACCTTTATCTGATAACGAACCGGGGAACTTTGCAGGCGGTAATCGACGGTAACGAGTACGAAGCGAAGGACCTGCCGTGGAACGGTGATGGTCTCACCGTGTTCGCGATGCCCGGACAGGTGACCGTCGTTCTTTTCCGGGAGTTGGGCGTACAGGTGCGCTACAACGAGATAAGCGCTGCTTTCTCCATCCACGTGCCTTCCAAGAACTTCTTCAACAGGACTGAGGGTCTCTGCGGTAAGTGTTGAGATGGCGACAATGTCAATCACTTAACATTACATGATAATGTTCTTGTGCGTAGAGCTGTCGACAATGCGATTTCTGTTGCATGAACAGCTATTACATATCTTATGTAAAAGACGGGATGTGCAAACACTGACACAAAAAACATGACATCACGAACACCAAGCACAAAAAGAAGTCAATACATCACAAACACTGTGTCTATGTTCGCATGCCCAGACTCTCAGAATGAGCGCTTATCAACAAGCTCAGCTATCAGTTATCCTAATACGTATCACTATCATATCACGTAAGCCTAAGTGGCGTTCTCATGCATGTTCTCATTCTTAGGATGAATAAATTGTCATTACCGTTTTTTTATGCTGCCATTTATCTCAGTGGATCTATTTCTCTTTGTTTTTTCCAACTTATATTTGCAATTTCGAACTATACTCTCCTAATCTCCCACCAGCCCTCACCCCAGAAAAAGATGTTATAAGCCATCACTCTCTTTAGAAAGTAATTCCTTCAGTTTCAGGAGAAGAAAGTTGTTTAACTGTCCACAGTACGGTAAAAAAATGATCACGTCCGCTGAATGTATGTTCACACGTTTGCATCCCGTGACCATGCATGGAACGATAATCAAACACCTTGTAACTACGTGCCTTCTATTCAAGATATACGTTAGCACAGAAAGCTAGTTTGATCTACATTTCACACACGTTGACGCATCTGTACCATATGAACACAGATACAGTGACGTAGAAAAATAATCGCCTATGGTGGCACTCCAACGTGAACATTTTCATGACGAAATCAAAAGTACATGGACATCAAGAAATATGAGCCTAAACTGGGTAAAGATGCAGCTCGTTTAAGTACTGCTTCGTTATTTTACTTCACTTCAGCGATATAATCATCAGTTGACGTTGACAACGAGCACAATAGTTTTTGCACAATTTTGTGCTTTGATTGACATATAGATTACACAATCGGAAGTGTGCAGTAGTTACTTTTCGTACAATAAAAAAAAACTTTCGTTATTGTTCTCATGCATGCACTTGATTGATAAGCTTGAAAAAATGCAAAACAGAGCTGCGCGGTTTGTTTTAGGGCGGTACGAGCGGAGAGACAGCTGCAGTGCTATGAAAGCTGAATTGGGTTGGGAATTGCTTTCTTTACGCAGGAAAAAAACTGCGTTTGAAGTTTTTCTTTTCTGTTTTTCAAGGGCGGACTGGGATTGACCGTCATAACTATTTCAGTGAACCCAGCTACATATCTAGTCGACATGGCCACCGACGCAAAGTGAAAGAGTATCGAGCAAGAACGACCATGTTTTATAATTCCTTTTTTGTGATGACCATTAGAGATTGGAACCGGCTGCAAGACAAGCAAGTGTGCTGTATAAACGAAGAATTGTTTTATTCCAGTCTGTAACCCCCCTGCTGTAACGCCTTTTTGAGCAAAGCGGGGCACTCACCGAATAAAGAATAAAGAATAAAAAGGCGAAATTTCCTTGTGCTGAAATTGAGACACATGTCTCTTATTTATCTGAGTGTCGTATTATACTGCTCGCGTCATCTAGGATATTGCACTCTACTGTACTGAGAAACGAGGTCCCAGCTTAATATAAAAACTAGTAGTGGGAACACTCTTTCAGTGCATAGTATTTTTAATACCCTGAGCATCTGTGAAGTTGCTGTGAAATAAACCAGTGACTTATCTCACTGTAGCATTAAGGCGCAATTGAACAATATGTTGTAACAACTTTTGTCTTTGCCAATTTGCAAAGTGGCATGGTATTATTGCGATCCGTCACAACAGACATAAAAACGTGGTCATTGCTATAACACGACTGATTTCTCTGTGGGGATAATTCTAAGAATGCTTACCCCATTACGATCAGCTAGTGCTTGCTTGCGTTTGTGTCCGGGTCATTTGCGCTGTTTTCTTGCTACATCAAGCCTATCGGCTCAGCTTTTGTTTGAGCATCATGATTTTTTATGTATTTTTCATGAACATCACCTTCACCTACTCATCGACATTTCAATATTGAAAACTAACTGGCAATGCTGCTAAACGAGGAATAGGGGATATAATAGTACTAATTGTAATGTAAACTACGAAGAAGAATAAGTCGACGAAAAGATAACTTCCCGCTGGCTGGGACCTGAACCTGCGACCTTCGAATGACGCGTCCCATGTTCTACCTGTTCTGCTCCACTTCATCGGTAGATCATCGGACTCGTTATTTGATGGTCGCGTGCTCAATGCCTGCCAGCGGGAAGTTATCTTTTCGTCGTCTTCTACTCTTAGTGCATCATTGTCTGTTACTCCTCATTGATATTGTGCTTAACAAAAAAATGAGTTCTTAAATTTTTATTTCTTTCCCCCACGCTTTGTGTCGCAGGTAACTGCAACGGCCAGCCAGATGACGACAAAAAGAAGAAGGACGGCACTATCTCGGAGGACATCATCGGTTTCATCTGCAGTTGGGAGACGCAGCTTTCGCCCGAAGAATGCGTCATGAATTTCACTGGCGTCGTGAGTGTCCTTGCAGCGTGTTTCCTTGACAGGCGTCTATCCTTGTGTGAGCCGCCCATGTAGCGCTGAAAGAAGTCAGCTTCACCGAAAGAAGCTGACTTCTTTCAGCGCTACATGGTGCAATGAATGCGATAGCGATAAATTGTAATGTTAATCGAAATGAGACTGGCGGCTAGCTCTCTTTAATCAAATTTCACGCAACCCTACAAAACGCTGATGGTTCTCCAGGCACACTTTTCGCAGTCTGTTCGTGTCGAGAGCGCCGCACGTGGAACAGTAACGAGCAGCCACCTGGTAGTCACCGAAATAGCGAGATAGCTCGTGCGCCCACAGCTGCTGCTCGAGCAGACCCCCCATCCCCTGATTTTCACGTATTCTCATGCTTGTTAGAGACGGGAAAGGTGTTTCCTCTCTGCTTCGAAGGCAGGCCTTCTGACTGGGCGGATGTTATCACATGCGTTCTCCGTGTGACGGAGATTAGCCAGCTCGGTTATCTATTGCAGCTGCGTTCATCCTCCCCCCCCCCCCCGTTCGCGCGCCAATTCCCGTGGGTAAAATGTATGCTACGGTGGGGAGAAATTTTATCAATTTAGACATGACGGAGACGACTGCGCTGACGCCAAACATAACTCGAGAGCATGCATATAATTTACATTACAATAAAAATCAGGGCAACCATGTGACATTGGGCGTTTTCAGCTGATCCGGTAATACTTGAATCTTTTCAGGAGCCGACGGCCCCACCTCCACCGGGAGCCTGCTCGGAGATGCTGGACCGATCAGTTTTCGGCGAGTGCCCCAACCTGGTGGACGTGTCCAAGTACCTGGACCAGTGTCGTCACGACGCCGCCCTGAGCTTCACGGAGAACGCAGCAACGTGTGCTTCTCTCGTCGAGTATGCGCACGCCTGCTGCCGTGCAGGAGTGCACGTCGACGATGCCTACATACAGCGGTTTTGCAGTGAGAACCTCATGCCTCCTTGGTAGTTAAGAAGTGGTTTAGCCTGTGGTTGGATGCAACTCATAAAGTCCGGAGAAGCCTTGCCTACTAGACCGAAGCATAGTAGCTGATCATGCACATGTAAGAGAAATGCCTTCTGAAGAGGGGGGGGGGGGGAGGCAACTGTCATCCAGCTCGTGACTTCAGTCTGAAGTGCACGTCAATTGCTGTAGGGGCTTGTATGTATCTACCTTTCCGTATAAAACACCACGGACATTTAAAGTTGTATCCGACTGTAGTTATGAAGGTGGTTCAGCAGGAAGCAGAAACCTCGCCATTTTCTCTGTGTCCCTCTCATTGCTCCATGCTGCAACACCTTAATGTATATCTGCTTTTGACTGATGTCATACAAAGAAGTTTTCTCGCTATTCTAGCACTTAGGCGTCATTGTACCTACAATTTTCTCGCAAATAGTGAATCTGTTTAGAACGAGGTATGAAAGTACCATTTCGTGAGGCAAGCACGAGGCGAATACACTGTACTATTCAGAATTCACAATGACTTTAAATGACCACTGCACTATTTTGAGTCGAAAGACCAGGGGGGGGGGGCAGTTTTTTTCTCGTCATCGCTACTCTCTCTGCCGGCAATATCTCCTCCTCCCTCTTCAATTCCTAAAGCACATGTACAATGTCAACACTGAGCGTAGAGCCTATCAGGATTGGTTAAATCCTGAGGCTGATAGGCTATCAACCATGGTTAAACGCTCTTCCCTTTTGACAGCTAGCTCAAAACACCGTACGTTCAATCCGTACAGCAGGCAGTGCATTTTCCATGTCTTGCACTTGTAAGCCTTCAATAGGCACCATGACTCGAGTAGTACCGCCATTATTATGTTTGTGGAAAGCTCTACAATACGGCTTATAATGAAAACTGCAGAAGTTGTAAAAATCTTACTCCACAGACATAACGTGCCCCGGTGACACAGCCTACATGAGCTGCCACGACGGCTGCCCACAGACCTGCGATGCCGAGTATCGTCAAGAGAAGGGAGTCAAGGGTAAATCCGCTGCCAAGAGCCACTACCACAAGGCCGACTGCAAGAAGCTTCTGGTCGATGGATGCTTCTGTCCGGAAGGGTCGGTCTTCCTCGACGGCATTTGCAGGCCACGAGAAGTCTGCGGTGCGTGAATTTCTCGTGTTCTGCTGCTTGAGTCTAAATGCATGCCACTAGTGATGACGTAAGTAGTTTTCAGCCATCTATTGTCACCGATTCACTGGGTAAACACGTACAGATTTTGTCGAGTGGTTGCAGCTAAATTTAAATGTACGCACGAAGGCGATAAGCACCAAGACAGTGGTGAACAATCGTTTCTTTTTTGTGCGTACGTTTAAATTCAGCTGTAACCACTCGACATGCAAGATCACCGACTTTCCCAGGTGCAAACTATTCTAACATACAGAGCTATGTGAGTGAAACGCTATACAGAAATCGCATGGCTGCCAGTAGTTTTTACGCCACCCCACAGAGCGTGTCAAGGCAGCACGGTACATGACGGAAGAAAAAACACTCGTGCATTGTCACTGTTAGATGTGCTCCACCAGCGCTTTCCTGTGTCTAAAAAAGATTTGATCTCAGAGTAATGCCTTGCCACGTATTGCTTTCAACACGGCTAGGCTCTTACCTTTCCTTCAAAAGGGGAGGTGACGTCTTTCAACACTCAATGGCCACTTCGTAGTCATTAATGTCGCTTGTTACCGTCACGGCTATGCTAACGAGAAATCGTGAATTATTTTCTCGGAATTTAACTATCGTACGAGAGTCACGTTGAACCATGTAGCGTGTAGCCACAAGTCGTGAAGTGGTCAAGTAATACTGGTTCTGTCACAATTTTTTTTTTCACAGACCTTTGTGATGAGGAAGGACATAAGGTAAGCCTACGAGTTTTTTTTTTTCTCATTCTCTCGGATAAAATGTTTAGATAACCATATGCCATATGTTTTATTTTTATGGTGTACTTCTTCAAGAACACATGAACCATGTTTTATTTCTTGGTGTTATGCTTTCTAATGAAGTGGTCACCCGCAAAAACAAAAACTGTATGGAGCAGATGCTTTAGAGTACACAGAGCCATGAAGAACCCCCCACGACGCGCTGAAACACTCTGCTCAGCTCAGCCTGTTAGCGGGTGTCAGGAAAATCCATCACCTCAAATCTCTTGCCTCAGGAACATTGTGAGGCCGCCATAAAATTGAAGGCAAATACAGAGTAGATATTTTCCCGAGCCTAATTGGAAACGCGGCCGTAGAGCGTGTGAAGCTTGTATATTGTTTGGTTAGTGATAGCAAGTGCTTGCAAAGGCCACCTGAAATTGCTCGCTATGTGGGCTTTTGTTTTTCTCAGCTGGCCATTACGAATGGCAGTCAATGTTGGCACAGGTGGAGTATAGTCATTGCAATAATTTAGTGTAGCGCCGCATACAAAATTGTAAGAATAAGTAGTTTACAGGAAAGAGACACACTCGCCTCTTTTCTGTCAACTACTTCTTAAAATTTTATGCGTGGTTATACGCTCAATTATCGCAACGAAACACCACCTAGCCTTCATAGACACCCTTGGGGATCATAGTGTCACTTACTATACTGCGGTTGACAGTACGTGACGTTTGTGTAAGCCTGCACCATCTTTTCATACCCATTACGGTACAAAATATTCTTTGTGACACGTAAATTTTTTGCAGCCGTTACGCACACGTAGGTTTAAGTGCCAAGCTACCCAAGTTGAGTCAGTCTGCCTGCTCTTGAGGTTTCATCATCTGCAGCTACAATGCTTTCATAAATACCAAGTGAAACACAGACAGACAAATCTTCCACAAGCGTTCCCACCGATGCCACAAATCTCAATTAGTTGAACAGAATACTTCAGGACCTTGCTAGCCATCTATTCAGTCTTTTTCACTGCAGGCTTCCTATTAACAATCAAGATCTATTTTGAAATTTCTCTCAAAGCATTGCAAGTTTATAAACATCTTCTGTTATTTCTTTGAAACTTTTAAGCCCATGTGAATCGGTCTCAATTATTACTCTGAATAACAGATGTCATCTTCCCACTGGCTATATGATTTATATTCATCACTTATGACACACATTATTCGATTTGTGCTCTAGCATCATAGGGTCATTTCTTTTTTTTTCGTTTCTTTTATCACTTGCCAACTACCTGTTCTTAGCTGAAAAACTTTTTTTTTATTTCAACTGCGATACATTATACACTGTGTAAGCTAGCACAGGCTAATACTCAGACAAAAAATTGCTAATTCAGAAAATAAAATGTACCAAACCAAAGCATCATTCACTAAGTCCCCTTTAAGCTGGCTTAAGCTGCTTGCAAACAATAACGTCAAATATTATTTTTGTGAGTCTTTACACCACGTACTCGAAATAGTTCTCTTATTATTATTCTTCGTGCTCTAATACCCAAGAAACGTCCCGATGAGACGCTTTCATTTCCGTCCACTTCTAAAAACTATGAGCAAGTTAACCTCAAATAAAGCAACCTAAGGATTCATTAGAAAATTAAGGAAGTCCTTGTTTTAATCAAGGGTCTTAGTACACTCTCTCAGTAGCGCAGAAAGCAACATAGCTAGAGAACGTAGACAGAGCAAGCGCTTGTCCTGTCTCTAAAGCGAAACATCAATATTCTTTTTGCTCGTCGCCGCACCAGCTTCCTTGAAATGGCCCGAAAGGTACTGCTTCATCAAGCGTTAGTTTTAAAGTTGCGATATTAAGGACTGCTTAAAAGCTGAAAAACTTTACTCGCGCGTGTCGTTCAAGAAAAAGCGGCCATCCGAAGCGTAGCGCCCGGTATATAAGCCTCTCGGTAAACATAACCTTTTCATCCAGAAGCCTCGCTGCACGTTCAAGTCACTTTCTTTTCATCTCCCTCGCCCCTTCCCCCCATAAAGGAAAGCAAACCGGACGCATGTCTGGCTGACCCTGCCTACCCTCTCCTCCTCCTCTTCTTGGTGCATGACGCACCTTTAGTTTAATTAAGAACGGCAGCATGTCTTAGGTGGACGGCGCTGCAAAAGAAAAAATTAAGGCAGTTTCGCATCAGCGGTGCCAAGCTCGGGGAAGTGTGGAGCTGGTGTTTCTCTTCGGCCCTCTCCGTCTTTCCTCTACTTTCTCCTTTTTCTTTTCCTTGCCGGTTTTTTTTATATTTATTTTCTTCTCCTCATTTCTATTTATTTCATCATCGTTATCAAGGCACTCCTAGAACAAAAGGAAAAAAAAAGACTTTTTTTTTGTCGCGCGCTTGAATGGTTTTGCTTTATGTGGTTTTGCCAGCGTTACAAGAACTACAACAGCCCAGCACCTCTAAAGTGCTGCGCACCTAATACAGAAAACATCTGCACACGATCAGTGGTGTTCGCTGAAAGCACGCAGCTTTGTTATGATTTACGCCATTTTGCATTTATATGCATGAAACTTCTGCTCTTCGGACAGACACAGCAGGCCCTAGAATAGGGGCCTTACTCGCTCGCTCACTAGACAACTTTTTTTGCTATTTTCTCTTTTCGTCGTCAAGAAGTAAAAGGAAGAGGGCGACATAAAAAAACCTAATAACGGACGTTTGGACTCTCACCCGGGTGCCGTGTCCGCAATGGAGCAATGATTCGTTGCTTCATAGTGAACAAGGCCCACGTATGGGAGCCGAGACGTCTGTTATATTAAATCTTTGTGTGTGTGTGGTCGTCGTCTTCCTTTTACTTTTTTCATTTTGATTATTCTTGGCCGAATGAGTTTTCGTCAGACTTCGGCTTTTTTTTTTCCTTAATAAACGTTTGGACAATGCAAGATGGTTGGCAGACAGCTAAATGAATGCTGTGCTCATCTAAAATACACACACTTTTTTTTTCATTTGTCCACGTGGTGCAGGTGGGCGACGAGTGGCAGCGCGACAGGTGCACACGCTGCACCTGCAAGAAGGGGGGCCGCGCCGACTGCCAGCACGAGGTGTGCCCGCCGGACCCCGTGTGCCGCGAGGACCAGAAGCTGGTGCGAGAGGGCGACGAAGACCGCTGCTGTGACGAGAAGCACTGCCGTGAGAACCAGCTTTGCACGAAATTTCGGCATTTTTTTATTGTCTGTGCTCTATAAATACGTCTCTTGTGGCACCCTCAGACAGGAACCAGAAAGCATTTATAGAAACACTCACCAAAATACAAATACACTCATATGAACTTGCTGAAAACTACTATATACAACTATAGATACCCTTCCTCCCTGCTTCAGTCCTTACAGTCCGGTACACGTACGCGAGTATCCACGTGTCCTGTCTAGTACGAAGTTTATGGTTCCGTAGACGTCTTTCACGGTACCAACGACAGTGTGGCCGACGCACGCCTGGAGCAGGGATTTCGCGATCAGTCGCTCGCGAGATCTCGTGCACACCCGAAACATCTCGCTCGGGAATGCATGGGACGACGACGCGTGCGGCGTAGAGCAAAGTCCATGCCCTCAGCAGGTGGTTTTGTTGGGTCCAAGCCGTCTCAGCACCATATCCACGACTTCAGTAGCTGTTCGCGCTCGGTCCACCACCGGCCACGGGATCAGCTTGCCCTGGCTCGCACGCTGGAACAGCCACCAATGCCCGGACCGGAATACACATTCATCGCAGGAAACGCTAGGCTCGTCTTGGCTGGTCAGGTGGCACTATCTCGGTCCGTTTGGTCTCCTCAGGCCGAACGTACTACGTCTCTAGGTTCGCCGACCTCGCTGGTTTTAACCGACCACGTTCCGCAGCTCACGTTGATATCCCTCACGCACACTCCGTCGTCTTCTTCGGTTTCGTTATTCCTTTAATCACATTTTCTTACTGCACTCTGTTATGACTTCATGCACAATCGACGAGCTCGGCAGCACCGATTGAGATGTTCTGTATGCTTTCGACAAATAGCAAGTGTATGGTTACATACAGACCACGATCTCGAAGAATAACATTGAGAGCTGGTAGGACACCCAATGCAGTTTAAAAATGAGCAAAACTATTTATGGACAGTATTTTGGTGGATAACATTATGTGGGATTTCACGTGCCGAAACCAAGGTACGATTATGGGGGACGCCGTAGAGTAGAAATCTGAAAATTTCGACCAACTAAGGGCCTTTAACGTGCGCTGGCGTCGCATAGTACTCGGCCCTGTGGCATTTCGCCTCTATCTGAATGTAACTACAGCCGTGGCGGGAACAATTTTGGGTCAACATCTATCACACAATTAGGCGGGTTGAGAGCGCGAACTATAGTCGTAACGCTACTGCAGCTTACACTGCCTAGGACCATCTCGGGTGTGCACCGCAGATTGGTCAGCATGGCTTGTACTACGCTCATAGTAGTGTCATGCGTAGAATGCTAGACATACCATACAGACCCAGGCGACCCCCCCCCCCCAACACACACGCACGGTGACAGATATTACGGCAAGATTCGGAGTGGTGTCCTTGTTCGGTCGCAGACTGAAATTCAAGCTGGTGGCAGCACAGCGTCTAATAAAAATACAAACCTCCGCTTCTAAAGAAATGCTTGATTGAGTACGCATGCATTCCCTGGTTTTACTGAACGGAAGAAATCTTCGCGGGAAATTCAAGGTGTTGCGGCAAAAGTGGAAAGATGTTCTTCAAATGTTTCGGCAATTTGTGACGAAGATTTCCCATTCAATTGCGGCTCTGCTTCTAAATGTATCGCACATTTAGGTCAGCCTTTTCAGTTCAGCCTTTGCAAGTTCAGCCTTTGCTTGTTCTTGAGGCAAAATGTAGATTGAGAAAAGATAGTACTGCTTTTGTAAGAGAGGTAACCAGCATCAAGTATAATCGTAATCGTGTAGGCGTTAACTACAATATAACGGAGCTTACAATATAACGGAGCTTACAATATAACGGAGCATATAACGGAGCTTACAAGACCCTACGGCGCCATCTGCTATAAAGTGTACAGAAGTTTTTTTTTTTAAGCAATTGAGATGGGAAGTCAACGCTTTACAAAAAAGTGAACAGAAAGCTTTTTGAAAATAGCATACATTTTTCGCACATTGCATTTTATCATTTATATATTGGCCCAAAAAAACAGCATGAAAAAACCAACTTCTCTTTTCAGAATGAATTTTCAAAAATCAGAGTTCCACGCCCTAACTGCTCGACTGTTCTTCGATCAGTGATATTCATAACAATATCCTTACAGGCCCTCCCATCATGCTCTATGCGGCATTCAGTTCTGTGGAAAAGCGCAATGATGGTTGACGCTCATAAAGACTATAGAGAGGAGCACTGGCCAGAACGACAAAAAAGAACGAAAAATAAGTGAAGCCTCGATGTAGATAGAGAGAGAGATAATGATGCAAGTAAAGGCCGCGATGTAGAGATTCGCGACAGTCATTGGCACTGTGTTTCGAGATATGCGTTTTTGTCCTGTTTTCATTCACTTATATAGCAAGTACGCGTTCTGAGAAACAAAGAGGAATAGAGAAAGGCGCCACACTTTTCTGAGAACCAGTGGCAGTGGCTGTATTTGATGGTGACAAGACACGTCGCTGTTTCGAACAAACGGACGCAGGTCCCTTTATCGCCGAGGTCGTTTCAGGGCAGCTTCACCGGGGCACCCCATTCATCGAGCATAAGAAATATTATCGAAAATTACCAGGCTCGGGTGCAACGTTGTAGAAGAAAGAAGATGTACTAAGAGAGTTTTTCTTCACACACACGCAAAAAAAAATGAAGCGTACTTTCATATTGTCGATACGACGGGCGCGTTCGTCCAAGTAATGACGTGATTACGGTGTTGCCATTCATCGGCAGAGCTCGTCGTTAAAACTGAGCAGTGTTGTGGAAGCTGTGGACACCCTTTAACTGGAGAATTATTCAGGAGAGTAACGCTGCCGCGAGCGTCGGTGACTCGCGACACGTCTTGCTCTTCTTCTTCCGGTGCAGTCAAGGCGTGGCTGGTCCCGTGTCTTTCTGTAACGTGTGAAAATTCGTGGCCCGATTCGCAAGGCGTCGAGTTCGTAAGACGTCGCTTTATTTTGGAGGCCCGCCTTCTCTAATAACACGTGTGTCATCAACATTCACTTGCATCCTGTTGTGCAAACACAGACCTTGATTACCATATGCGCCATCAAGTAGCGAACGTCAGCCGATATACCGAGAACGTTTCACGATATCAGTACATTACTGCGTCCCGCTCCTAAAAGGTTGAAACAGAAAGGAAAAAAAGTGTAAGGGATAAAAAGGGAACAAGAAAAGATCGAATAACGGCAAATTCCTGTTTCCTCGAAACGATGGGGAGCGCTCACTCATTGCACAGCATAGGAGATATTTTACCGCTATTTGCAGAACAGAGCTATACAACAGGCTGTCAGTGAAAAACAAAACGTTTCACGGTGTTTTATATATATTTTTCCTGTACCTACCGTTCTCAAATCCAAGCCTACGAGTTCTAAGAGATTTTGATAACGACGTACGGTGCGTGTTCTGGTGTAGTCTGCGACCCTTTTCACTAATAATGTTTTCCATAAACTTTAAGCCAGCATGGAAGTGGTAGGTAGTGCACGGATTTGTCTAAGCTTCGTTCTTTCGGCTCCGCTTGTCTCCGTGTGGCCTAGAGCCACATTGTCGCAAGACGAAGTTCAGCAAGAGTTCAGTCAGTTTCATTTCACCACCATGACCATTTTAGGCTCACCAATTGAAATTGGCTCACCAAGTTTTGCAAAGCACCATTATTTTATCCGGAACAAACGCCAAAACGAAAAAAAGAAACAAGCAAAACCAGATGTGCGTTCAATGCCACAAGCACGAATATTAGGAAAATCCGTGCCCTACCCATTACACCCATTGTTGCTGAACGACCACAATGCCAGAGCTCTCTCAAGTAAATGTTTCAGGAAACTGTTTTCACCTACTGCTCGGTGACAAAGTTTTTGTAGCATGACAGCGACATGATTGCGGGCAGTAATAAATGTGAGCTAATCAGCAGCTCACTGGCACAGCCGAGAGCAGCAGGCAACGGTAGTTTCCTGAAGTTGATTGAGTCACCGCTGCAGTCGCCTTGTGTTTTTACTTCGATTCGCTGGCGTACCATTGTCGACGACTATTCACTGATGTCTCTAGCGAGCAGCAGATATATTTCAGATGTAGGCACAGATTACCTTCCGACACGACCTTGGCCTTCATGACGATGCGTGGTTTGCCCAGAGAAGTGCTTATACGGTTGTGTGACGGGTGACCTCTGAGCAGCGAGGAATGACGTACGCGTACCCGTTTCATTATGGCAGCCATTTTTTTTTTCGGCTGACGGAGCGACGAGACGAGATAACGCAACCATGTCGTCCAATGAAGGATGTTGATGCGTTTTGATGTATGTGAGGAGATAAAGAAAGATGGTGGTTTGTGTGCTGATGGGACACAGCTGAGTTGAGCGGTCGTGGTTGTAATGTTGCAGAAGGGATGGGCACTTTTAGCCAGGCATTCTACCCTAGCTTTACCTAAAATAATGTGAAATTAGCGGAGTAGGGGTTCCGTTTTTGGCTCATCCGACTGGCTATTCAGAAGTTGATGTCTATATCAGCTCGACTAAAGATGATTACTATAACGTCTGCCGTGAACACAAAAAAAACGAAACAAACATGAATCAGAAAAGAACAAATCACATAGAAAAGTGAAACAAATAAACAATTTAGCATGACAATGGACTGTTCACGTGCAGGAAACGTTCACACGCACACATTTGTGCCCAAGTTGTACCCAGAGTATACAATTTAACAAATCACTTCATGTGTAGCTCTCGGGATGAAATGTATAAGGTGCACTAAAAATGGCGCGGAACTAGGCGTACCTTGTCTTGAATACATGTGAAAATTTTCGACAATGCGTCTCTAGAAAACACGCCGCGCGTTGCGCTATTTCTAAATTGCTGATTTACAAGCATTCTATTTGCGCTGCGCAACACGCTCTCAATATAACTGCCCCTCGGTGGGGTCGAAAATAGTCATTTGACGCTAATTACGGCTTGAAAACAATGGCCTTTACTGATGAACTGTACGCAAAAAAAGAATAGCTTCCAGTGCTAGCATTGCACTTTAAGTTATGCTGCATGATGCCATAGTCGGTTTATTAGATCTCGACGAACGAAACTTTCTGGAGGCTATATTTCATCTCTTCTAGAAAAGTTCAGGGTTTCTTGAGATTGTGCTTGGTTGTATAGTACAACGCCGACACTACGATTTCTCGCGGAACGAGCTTTTTGACGTTAAAGCGTTACAAGAGCATGCAGGCAAAAGTAATGTTCATCATAATGGCTGTTTCTCTGTCACACTTACAGGGCTATTTCGTCATAACAAACGCAAATCAACCAGCCCGGCTCACAGTCTACTGTGAGATTCCATAACGCCTGACAGTGTTACGTGCGAAGTTTTTATAGAAGAAAACACCGAGCCTTATTCTGCCCCTGTCTTCGATTTTACTCAGTAAAACGAACGCCTTCTGGCACGTTAAGATTACTGTCTGTAGGTGGCTTTTCATCCAGGTGCTACTCGAAAACTGTCCCCTTCTTTCGTCGACTGGCAAGGCAATGAAGGCACCTTTGTGCTTCCTTATCACAGTTTGCCCGGGGGTGTTCCTATATGAATAAATGATGTAGCCCCGTACGCGTGCACAGATTGATAACATATTTACTATTTCTCGTTTTCTTTTTTATCATCTATCTACTCCTTTTTTTTCTTCGGATAAAGGCTACTGTGTTTAGAATTAGGTAAAAGCTCTAACGTACCCGAAGATATTACGTTTTTGTTAGTTTTAGGTCCACGTTAAATAACCTAACAGAATCGACATTTCCAGACCCCCTACACACCACGTCTCTCGTTATCTTGTCGTGGTTTTGGTACGTAATGCCACAACAATTACTGTTAGCCTCCTTTCCAATTTTTCAAGCGCAGATTGGCAAACCACATATTTTCTTAGTTATACCTCCGCTTTCTGCGTTTTTGTTTGATTCCTTTTGTATAAGACCAGCACGTGAAAAAAAAAACTGGGATGACAAAAACTGAACTCGAGTGGGTAGGACAACCTAATAGTGGGTAAAACAACCTAAGATTGTAGGACAACCTAATTAAATAGCAACTGACCCACCAAAAAGTCTCATTACGCTTCTTTTTTCTCGGTGACTGAAAACAAAGTATTGATTTCTGGGAAAGCTCGTCCCGCAATTCACGGCGTCTTGTTCTTCGAATGACAATAACATGAACGAAAAAGATGGAGGTACTTCTTTCCAATGAAAGAATGCACGACAAAAAAAACGAAAAATCCTGTTTAAGTGTCAGGTCCACTTGCTTCGACGAAAAAAAGCCGCCTTCAACTGTGCTTGAAATAATTGTTGAAAGCAAAACGTCAGCTGGGATCAGATGTGATGAAAATGAACGCAACACCAAAAAAAAAACTTTTTTATTATCTACTTTGTTTCTAATTTCCGTCGCATGTGTTTGTCTGATTTGGGTGCACGTTAAAGAACCCCAGGTGGTCTAAATTTCCGGAGCCCTTCACTACGGCGTTTCTCATAATCATATAGTGGTCTTGGGACGTTAAACCCCACATATCAATCATGTGTTTGTCTGGCGGGTGTCCATAACACGTGGGGCATGTTTTTTTTTAGGTGATGAAACGTTGTTTTGACTCCCTCAAACCCCCATGCGCACTTGATATGTGTTTATAGCGCCTTTAGGTTTGCTGCGTGCATTACTGCGTGACATGATGAAAAGAACAAGTAAACGTTTATTCGAAACATTAGAGCCCTAAAAATTAACGTGAGCAATGAGTTCAACAAGAAGCACCAATACGAACTCTCGGAAACAGAACGAACACTTGTTATTTCTCCGTGCAGGCGCCCAAATCGACTTGTTGGCGAGAATTATCACCTTCTCCATCTTCCCGTTGGATGTATCTTCACGCTTTGGCAACAACAAAGTGACCGCGCAGCCAACGCTCTCCACCCATGCTTGAGAAAACACCTGACTCTTTGCACCATTCGCATCGATGCCATGGAATTGTTTTCTAAATCAACTGAACGATCAGTCATCTAAGGTTGCACCTTAAAAGTTTACGCATGCTAATACGGAAATTCTCATGGATCTGTAGTCAATGCTTGGTGGTCACAATCGGGGGACCCCGTCTTAAATCTTTCATGGCCTGAAACTTGTTAACACACTGTTTCGCCTCTAAGACTTATTTGAGTTGATTTCATTTTTTTAAGCACATGACAAAGCACATTGTATAAGTGGTTCAGTGTTAAACGAAAACATTTACATGTCACAACTGACATTCAGTGAATAAAACATATTTAAGTAGCAAATTTGCAAAACTATTGCAAAAATCGAAAAGCGACAATACAGATAGAAACGCGCATGTGGCCCACAACAGCAAATAATGAGATGGTAACTGCGAAATACATACAAGACAATTCATAACAACGCAATATAAGAACAAATGAAACGAAGTAACAATAACGAAAATCACCCGGCATTCATGGGAAACACAATCAGCACATCCAAGTTAACATATCAGTTTTAGACAGTGTACGTAGATTATCAATAACTATTTTTCATTTATTCAGCACACTTGGAAAACACTTAGTGTTTTAAATCGATAATTAGCGCGAGGACGTGTTACATGCCAAGTTTCTGTACATCGAGTGCGTCGACTCGCAGGATTAGGTTGCAAGGCAAAAAACGTACGTGAGAGGGTACTTTCTCGGCGTTTTGATGAAGCAATTATTGCGATAGCAAAAAAAAGTAGAATATCACACAAAAGAGGACAAGCCGCCTGATACTTTCAGCACATCGCTGAAGCACAAAAAAGGACGCTCGAACAACATTGCTGCTGATCAGCAGGCACACTGCTCTCTAGATACTAGACCTTCCATTTTTCCCCTTCCATCTCAGACCCTAAACTCACTTCGTGCCCGTAAAAGTGTTATCCGGAAGGATACACCCTCTCTTATCACAATGTGTGTCTGTTCTCTCCCACCTCAGAGGATTTCAAACTCAACGATCGTGCCCCCGCTATCTCCGGCGACAGCGTTGCTCCCACCGACTGGTTCGTCCTCCGCGGTCTCTTGACGCCGTGAAGCTCTCTCTCTGTGGTGCACCGTCCTTGTAATTTGTCGACCGACTCCCAACTTTCCTATCTCCTTCTTTTACCGTCTCTTGCCTTCTCTATCTCTTCACCTATTTTCTTCTATTCTTGTTGTGGGCAGTACCAGCGCACAAATCACGGAACGAAGAGAATAGACACAAACAAACGCCCGAGAGGTAGACAGAAATTAGGTGCCTTTTTCATCTTCTCAACAACAACCACCACTACCACTGGCACAAGCATTGGCGCCACAAAATTAAAGAGATGCGATTGGATGAGCCACCATTGCAAATGTTTTCGTGGAGGGCGAGTTGTGGTTGTGAGTGAAGCCTACACGTATTCTTATGTTGTAAGCGAGTATTGCTAGTGTATTGAGAGACATCGTGAGTAAGAAATTCAAAAGACGCGTGGTTGTGTTGGCTAGGGAAGCGGGCTGCCGAGAAAGAAATTGCTGGTTCACATCTGCAGCATTTTGCTTTGGATTTTTTATTGATTTATTTTTATTTATATACATATTACATATATAAGAACTTACACATATTCGGGACATGACGGTGACGGCAACGGCAAAAATCAGCTGAGAGTGTCCATATTTATTCACAATAGTTTAATTACTATCGCAATAAAAACCTGTTTTACAGAAAGTTTGTCGACAAAATAGTATGCTCATGACGCAAATAATTCTCACTATCGTTATCACGGTATCGTTTTTTTTTGTTTCCACTGGGATTGTTCAAATCCATGATATCGCGTCATAGCCAAGAAATCCCTGAATAAATATGCAGCTGAAGGCCAAGCAGTATAACGTCTATCCTTGAGCGTCACAATCTCTGTCCTTGGCCAACAGCGAGAAAACACATAAAAGGGAACAGTCGTAAGTGCCCGCTACTTGGTGTGTTAGCGTAGCAATAATTCTGAAGCAAATAAGAGCTAATGTGCGAGTGACTCTAGCCTACACAATGATATCACTGCTTTCCACGCCAGGCGAGCTACGATCGAACGAGGTGGTCGTTAAACGTGCCGAATGCACCGTTATACGACGGCCTGTAACACTCGCTCCACTTTATCCACCACGAGTTTACGGATGTTGCGAGCAACTTCCGTTGTCGCTGTGGTCGTGCTGAATAGTATTTAGATGGTGGCACTGTTATTAGTAATAAATGACTGCAGTACTCGTGCATGCGATGCTTCTTCGCTGCGCGCTACAGAGATGCTTCTTGTATTGTTGTGGAGCACAGAACTTGCTTGACTTTCCTCAGGTTCTAGATGATTCGAGTTCCATGCTGGCCTCGGCGGTCGCACTTCGTGAGGCGAAAAGGCTAAAGACCTATGTATTGTGTGAAGTTAGTGCATGCGTATGAGTGTGTGTGTGCCCGCGTGCGCATGTGTTGAGAGAGACAGGGAAAGAGGGGGATATGAAGGTGCGGTCAAAGTACCACAAAGTATCTTTGTGTGCATCTACCGGTTCGATTTTCTGACAGTTCTTAAACGGAACTTTCACGCAGTGCTGCCCTCATTGTCGACCATTTTATTTCTTCATTTCAGAGGACGTTGTCGAACTGTGTCCCGAACTGAGCCTGCCCAAGTGCAAGAAAGGCGACGTGGCCAAGACCAGGACGGACGAAAGGGGTTGTCCCATGTACTTCTGCGGTAAGACGACACACTTCCGAAACAGTCTTGAAAGAATGCTAAACAGATTTATGAAATAAGTCGAGAATGTAACAGGATTTTAGATTGTTAATTGACATTTCTCGGTGGTAACTGCTCTTTCAATGAAGAGAGGACATCCTTTTGCAATAAGAATTTCCCACAGACACTTCAACATGGTGTTCGAGTCGTAACTTGCTTTTTGAAGAACGATAACAAATGTTAACATATCATCATAGGCTTCTATGAACACTCTATGAGTAAAAATGCATACTTAGTACCTTCGTTTCTCTTTCCACAATCGACAACTCGAAAATTTTGGTAGTATTCTCCCCAAATTATGCATCTATAAAAATATAATGTGAAATCCTGGCAAATATATAGAGTCTCGAAGGATTTTGTTGTATGAGATAGGTAATTACTCATCCACCCCCAACAGTACAAGCGTATTTTCTTTATCTTGCGTAACTTTCGGATCATGCTAGGATAAAAGAGGGGTCGCATGATTAGTATTGAGTAATTAACACAGCACGACCGGTTAGTAGGAGCGGTGTACCTGCCAACAAGGAAACCACTTAAGCTTCAGGAAAAAGACTCCAGACAAATGCTTGCCTGAAGTCACCCCAACCTCGTAGCCCATAACTGCTACTTCCCGGACCAATACCGAAACATATTTAACCGTTGCAGTCAAAATCAGATTAATTACCCATGATGGTCGTGCCTATATCAGTAGATCACGGCTATCAGGAAATGGAACTGTGCCGTCGGATACGCAGACCTGACCCTGATGTGCAGGCTATGGGGGTTTCAAGAGAGCGGCACACGCCGCCAGGGTCTCGTGGCCACCCAAAAAATGCTCACCCAAATACGTTGGGTTAAATATAAATTCCAGACACTCGATCTTATTTAGTTTGTTTGTACTACTTTTGACTTTTCCAAAGGTTGCACATGCGCTAATGTTCATAGCTGTACTTCATAATATATACCACTAAGCCATGTTCTCACAGCCGCATCGTAAAGGATATCGTTAGCACCGACATCATCATTGAAGTGAAGATGACGAAACACGACCGAAACAAACTGAGCGGGTCCCTTGGACATTATTATTGCATGTATACAAGCTCGACTGAGTGTTCTTTGGTGCTATCTAAATAATGAGACCGTGCACTTTGCCGGCGGAGCTCCCAGTGGAAATCATGAGAAGGCGCGCATCTATCCTCATTTCGTTCTTTCATTCCTCACAGGCATAAATTGAATCTGTCGCACGCAGTTAGTTTTTTCCCTGTGCCAGCTTCTTCACCGGCTGGGTTTCAGCCACCAGGTACAAAGGGAGCAGACGCTATGATGCGTGTATTATAGTCAAGCATATTTTGAACATGAGAAACGAGCCTCTGTATTTTGGTTTCCATTCCCTGCTCACAACCACGTAAAACAGAAGCCCTAGTTTTGTAATTTTCATGCGCCAGTTTAGTTGAGTTGACTAACTCAATAGAAAACTAATCCTCCCTGCCTCTTCATGTAGTAAATAATGTGGAACTCTATAGTTCCACTGGGCAGTGGTACCATGCGCAGATGGCACTTCCTTCCTTTCTTTTTTAAACAGGTATGTTAACCAGGTACATGATATCTGAAAAAAAAAAGGTAAAGCATCGCTGTGCAAGCATACGGGCTCGAGTAGAAATACGATAAAAAATGCTCGAACCGCTACACCTCGATCATTAAAAATAGGAGCTCCCTGAGTTTCGCCGAGACGCTTTTTCCCCTGCTTCTACAAAGGTATGCAGCGTAAATAGAACTCACGAGGCATCCACCAAACAATGTTTTTTTTTGTACAGGTTTACACCACGTCGTACTTTTATAATACACTTGTATAAAACCAATAGGTGGCAAATGTATTTATGATGTTGAAATTTTTGTGTTATTTTGCTCGTAAAGATATTGACCATGCCCAGTTGGTACACGTATACATTGGTCACAATACAACAAAGTAGTCAGACTGGGAGTTTTGGTCTTCGAGGGTCTCTTTACTGTCTCTATATGAGTCTACGAGATGTCTAGTGTAAGGTATATTTACATACAAACAAAGAGTGTCCTTTTTTTTAAGCGCATCCTGACTGCTCTGCTCGATAACTTTTTGGAGGTCATTATGCTCTTTTGGAGAGTCGTTGAAAACCCGATTCCCCGAAGGGAGTTATTCTGAGTTTAAAGAGAGTTAAAATGTGTCAAACTAGGGCTCTGCAATCAGGGCTACTTTTTTTTCCCTTAATGCATTATATGAAGCGACAAGAAAAGCTCACCTAACTCTCCAAACTTTCTGCTTGCTTCTTATAGCTCCTCCCTTGCTCGTTATCACAGCGAACTAACGGCACAGTTTAAAACGAGCCATGTAATGCATATAATTGACTGTTATTTGTTTTCACTCACGCAGTAGGTAATTATAATCAGAACATTCAGAGCCAGATTTTTACCGGATGTTCACACACATGTGAAGCACACCATCACATGTCTGTTGAACAGCTACGTACTCTGTCCTACAAGTTTTGCATTTACACGAGAATCAGTACCTGGTTTTCTTGGCGCTACAACTGTATGTGATAAGGATCACATTTCTTATGGAAAAATAGGTCTCTTTACGCTTTATTTCTGAAAGCTTGCGGTTTGAGTCATCTTCTTACTCCTTCGCATCCAAATGCGGTGCAGTTTAGTATTGCGTCATCACCAGGATCGGCCCGCTCTCGAGGCGACCACGAAACGCCATCATTACACGACCCTCCGACAAAGGTGTTTACGTATGCGGCCATTGCTCGCCTGATGGTAGAGAAGTGTAGCCCAAGCATTTTACTCGTTTTATTTTCCGAAGAAGCTCGCAAAACACTTGTGGGCCTCACCAGAATAGCTCGTGTTCGTGCGGTCTGCTGCGCAGATTCGCACCCCGGTAATTTATCTGAACCTCATCCCCCTCTATTAACAGTGGACCTGTTTACGCTCTTCCTTCTGTCGTTTTGAGTGACCAGAAAACTGAGTTGCGCCAAGCACGTGCGGCGCAGTAGCTCGGCCGGCGCCTGCTCTCTTTGTCCTCTCTGATAAGGACAATCTGCTCTTGGAGGAAGAGAACAAAGAGGGGGAGGCCAGAGTGGTTAAGCGGAACAAAAAAAAAACGGGTACGTACTAAGCAGTTCCAGCATAAAAATGCCACAAATAAAATATAGCAAGAGGGTTAAAAAGGAAGGTGATGATGAGGAGAGAAGGAGAACGGAAGAGCGTATCATAGCCTTGCATAGCATAGTTTAGCAAGCGGGTAGGAAAGGGAGGGAAGGGTGAAGAGGACTGATGCTCGCATGAATAAGAGGGAAAGGAGCAGTGTAGAAAAAGACGAGGAGACAAAGATGAAGACGCAGGAAAAGATGAAGGAAAGGAACTTGAAAAATTGCTAGTAGAAAACTATGAAGAAGAATGACGAACAAAAACAAATGAAGTCTACCTACGTGAGTGCTAAGCGTTAACCACTGAGCCACGAAGGAGCACCAAATAAGTCTATCTTAAATAAGGAAGAGGACGGTGTTGAAAAAGATAAAGAATTGTGCATGAAAGGCCAAAGAACTCAAATCTGTGTTCAACAAAAAGTGGCACTTAAATGCCAGCTCGGCTTCTTGCTTCGATTATACAGCCATGGAGCTGGCCTTATTTTTTTTTTCCTCGAGAAAGTACCGTGGAGTTAATGAAGGGTGTTTACAATAAATATTTAATAGGGAGTGAGAACTCATCAGGCTTTTAGCCTTCAGTCTCTGCCTTTCGCAGGGAAATTCTGCATTTTTTTCCTGCAAATAAACAATGTCGATGTAGAGCGCGAAGCACTGTGGGAAAGTTGTATGCCGTATGATACATTCACATAGTTTCATTAGGGCCGTGTTTAAAGCTGTACCGTTTTCCAGATATCACTTTATACACCCTACAGAAATAGGATAGTTGCAGTGATTGATTACGTTAACACCTTGGGTCTAATATTTACTTCATTCGGATGTTTTTGTAGTAAGTTAAAAATTTTAATCGTGTTGTATGACTTTATTCTAACGCTATGAGTGACATATCTGGAGGCGTGGTGCTAGCTTGAAATGTACTAAAATTTACCAGCTTGGGTCTAATGACTACTTTATTCGGATGTAATTGTAGTAAGTTAAAAATTTTAATCGTGTTGTATGACTTTATTCTAACGTTATGAGTGACATATCTGAATGCGTGGTGCTAGCTTGAAATGTACGAAAGTTTACCAGCGCTTTCGGCCTTCTTAACCAAACTAGTTGCGCTGAAGCACCAGTCAAGCAGTCTCAGACTGCAAAAATTACCGACTTAGAATGCGCAAAGCGTGACAGGCAAACGCTGATTCTTCTTCGCTGTCTAGTAATGTTTAATAGTAGCTAGTGTAGGATGGCGGAGGCGTGTCTTTTATTTTCAGAAATGCTCTCTACGTCATTACCGTTTTTTGTTAACCTGTTTGACGAGAACACTGAGATGAGTATTTTAAATTGTGTATTGGAGGGAGAAAGTTTGGTGGTACGTTAAAAAATTATAAAGTTAGCCAGCATGCTCTTAATAATGGTGTAAGGCTGGGTAACATCGGAGCTGGTTGCCACGTTTCAGTTCAGTTGCTTTGCTATCTTCTTAAGTCATATGTACAGAATGATTGAGTGGTTATTATTGAGCATGCGTTGGTTAATGGTAGCGAAGAATTTATATCTACGACACACACAAAATCTGAACCATCATATTTCTGCAGTCAAACCAAGACGTCAAAAACGTAACAACGTAAAAAAACGTAAGAAAACGTGATGCACACTCTGAGAATGCCTGTGCATCTATATTTCAACGCCCAACGAAGCTACGGGCAGTTTTATCAATGGTTGTTGAACTTCTTTTAAATGACCGATTCCTATGAAAGAAGCCTCGGACAACTGTTTTTCTGATAACCTTCCTTCCTACAGAGTGCGACCCTGCACTGTGCCCTCCCGTGGTGTGGCCCACCGACTTGGAGATCGGCCAGGAGGTTGTGATGACGCCGGAGGGATGCTGCGCCACACTCGAAGCCATCTGCTACCCGGAAAAGTGTCCACCCGAGCCTCCTTGCCCGGCTGGCACGAAGCTAATCGCCACTCCTGGGGCATGCTGCAACAACTACAAGTGCAGTGAGTAACTAATCTACACTCGCATTGACTGACTTATATGAAAGAATGTCTTAGACGTTTTCTAAAATACCAGAACTGACCACTGATGGCTTCGGCGGCGTCAACACGACTCCGGCACAAACCTCATCATCGCAGGGGGACGTCACCGCATGGGGCCATCATTACGTCACACAACATCATGACATATCATATAAATGAGTGCTATAAGACAGGAAACAAAGCAGGAGGACAGGACGTGTGCCTCATTGAACATAATAAAGCAACTTGTCCTAAAGGTTGGTCATTGATGAATCGAGTGATATGTGAAATTTAACGTCCCAAAACCACTGTATGATTATGAGAGACGCCGTAGTGGAGGGCTCCAGAAATTTTGACCACCTGGAGTTCTTAGGCGTGCACTCAAATTTGAACACATGGCCTACAATGGAAAATCCAGTCGTCGCAGCTCATATTTGATCCCGCGACCACCTGCGAGTCAGCATCCTAGTGCGTTAACCACTAGATCACCACGGGGGGCTAAAGTCTGGTAATGCACCAAAAACTTGAACCACATGGCAAATTTTATCGTAGATTCGAACATAACACCTCACTAAAGTTCTTTTGTTGTTGGTAGTAATGACGAAAATTCATTTTTAGATACACGTAAAGTTTACGTCAAGATAAATTAACGAGGCCAAGCAATGAACACGATAGCAGCAAATTGGAAGGTGACGTGCTGAATGCGAAACAGATCGAAACGTACCCCGCGTTTCTCATGTACATATGACGAACAAAACGTACTCACAGGTACAGATTCACGTGAATAGGCGTCTCAGTTGTTACTTCGCTCTGTGTGAAAAGTACGCGCATTTCGCAAACCAAGACTGCAATGAATGCAGTGGTCTTTGTGCACCCGGTAACTAGAACGGAATCGTTCCAGGTAACGCCCGAGACCAGCCAAGACGTACGATCCTTCCCTCCTCCCCACCGCGAGATAAGGGCACGCGAAGGAGCATCGCTCACATCCTCCAAGCGGGGCAATGACGCGTGGGAGATAAGAGCACGCGCGGCCGCGCATTGTGGCGACGCGCGCTCATTGCACCATCTTGCTGGTAACGCTAAAAACACAATTTCCCCCGAGATGCCCGTAAGCAGCGCTAAGTGGTATTATAAAACTAGCTTGCCGTTTGAACGTTAAAGGATGTGCTCCTCGGTGGCGCAGTAGTGAACGCCTTGCATTCACGATTCAGAGTGCCCAAGTTCGATTCTACACGCAGGAGTCTTTTTGTCGGGTTCCTTTTTCTTTCTTGCATTTTTATATATATAGATCCGTATACATATACGGTGAGTGACGTCGACGCCGGCGGCAAGATTTAGCCGGCAGTGTACATATAATTGCTATCGCAATAAAAGCAAGCTGTGCAGAAGACAAAAAAAACTCGGCGTTTACCTAAGCCCAAAAAAAATACTTTTTGTTCAGAAGGAAACTAGCTTACACGTTTATTTTACCTAAACGATTGACAAGCGCGCCGTAGTATCTCGGGGGGAGCTTTCATTTGTTTTTGGGTTGTAAACGACTAGTGTTTTATTCAAATATTAGTTTCATTTGAAAGCGTGAATATCGAAAACGCAGATCACCTTCCATTTTGAAGATATATGTTGCGTACAATTTATCCTGATCACTGTCGTCGGCCTACGAAAGGCTCTCCCAATAATTTACACCCCTGCTTGAGCTGATGCGATGTCATGCATGCGAATTTCTTGATTTTGTTCACCTACCACTATTTCTTCCCGCCACGGCTCTTTCTCATCTTTTATATTTCATTACGTTAATAAAAGTGCACATACTTCTACAAAACTATTTTTATGAAATAGGGATCTAGCAGTTTTTCTTTAATAAAGCATAACTATACTTCATCGTTTTAAATTGTTTTGTCAGTATGATTACCCACAGTATCAGGACTTATTCATGTGTTGATACTGTATCTTGACATAATTAAGATGAACAAAGCAAGCTGTGCAGAAGACAAAAAAACTCGGCGTTTACCTAAGCCCAAAAAAAATACTTTTTGTTCAGAAGGAAACTAGCTTACACGTTTATTTTACCTAAACGATTGACAAGCGCGCCGTAGTATCTCGGGGGGAGCTTTCATTTGTTTTTGGGTTGTAAACGACTAGTGTTTTATTCAAATATTAGTTTCATTTGAAAGCGTGAATATCGAAAACGCAGATCACCTTCCATTTTGAAGATATATGTTGCGTACAATTTATCCTGATCACTGTCGTCGGCCTACGAAAGGCTCTCCCAATAATTTACACCCCTGCTTGAGCTGATGCGATGTCATGCATGCGAATTTCTTGATTTTGTTCACCTACCACTATTTCTTCCCGCCACGGCTCTTTCTCATCTTTTATATTTCATTACGTTAATAAAAGTGCACATACTTCTACAAAACTATTTTTATGAAATAGGGATCTAGCAGTTTTTCTTTAATAAAGCATAACTATACTTCATCGTTTTAAATTGTTTTGTCAGTATGATTACCCACAGTATCAGGACTTATTCATGTGTTGATACTGTATCTTGACATAATTAAGATGAACAATCAATCAATCAGTTAGTCAATGAACTTTATTCATGAATTGTTTTAAGAAGCATTATTATGTTCTTTTTCATTTACTGCATGCAATCTCTACGAAATGCTTGTGTGCTGTGCTCTATGACGGGCCACGGAAGCACGCATACGCCCTTTAGTTTACCGAGTTTTTTTCACTATTTCATGAGTTACTGCTTGTTTTTTTAACTTTGAGATTGCTTTCTGCATTTCATGGCTTTGTTGAAAACTGGCTACACAAAATCTTTCATAAAGGTGATATCTATAGTTCCTGTAGTGCCTGTAACACTACTTTTCCTGCAGACAAGTTTATCGTGAAGCGAACAAAATTGACGGAGCCAGTGTTTATGTGAGGACGTTATACCTGCGAAGAAGCTCAGAAACTCATAAGATCCAATGGAGCGTCACAATTTAAAAATGTGCGCTTTCGGATTCATTCAGCAATAGAGAAGCTGAGAAAGAAGATCACGTTGCAAACTGTGAAATCATAAAAGAAACAGTCACGGTTCTGCACGGTACAAAGAAACAAGCAGGTTTCGCTGTTCAACAGTGCCCAACTTCATTCTTAGACTAAACAGATTGAAGTGAAAACGGGATGCCGTAGCTTTTAATAACTCTGACGGCACGTGGTGCATGAGAATGCTTTTGAATGCGACAGCACGAAGACTTGGAACATACGAGACAGTAATATCCCCCAATACTATTCTTATTTCATGTGCGAACTCTTTTCAGCATTATTTTTTTATCTTTTGCTCCGATATTACGGAGTTGAGGAAATAACGCTTTTTTCAGCATAGTTTGATTTCACATATGTTCCTGTTTATGTGGCCAACTCTAACGTTGCGTGCAACCGGAATTACAGTCAACGTAATGACAACGTTTAACAAATCGGAAGCAAAACAGAAACTGAAGTAATGACAAAAAAAACAACTTTATCCAAAGCTGAGGATTATGCGGCATGCAATGAAACGTAAAGTGATAAAAGTAGCATGGAAGGTTGGAGGACGGCAGAGTGTGCAACGGAACCGACTGGATTCGCAAATATACTAGTCGACATATAGCGAAAAGAAAAAATAGATCTATGCTGATAGCGTAGTGCTAGAGCAGAGAAACGGTAGAAAGAAGCCGTATCAGAAAGGCTACGAAAGAATGGGAAACACTGCCTGGGAAGGCAAATAGCTAGATGTGGTGACGAAATCAGGAAGCTGACCGGGATGAAACGGAATGATCTGGCACAGCATAGGGCACAGCATAGGGCCTTTGTTCTGCAGTGAAATAAAACAGGCTGAGAATGATGATGATAATAATGATGAATGACAGCGTAGTCTGCGAGTGTGCGTGTTTCGAACAAAAATTATGCAATTCGCATAGTGCCGTTTTCTATCGTTACACTGCTGCCTCTCATGCTCTGCTTAGTGTACGCCATCACTGTTATGGTCTTCACGGTACGTGAAATTGTTGTAAATCTCCAGAGCGACACAGCCCTTCACATAATCCTATGTGTTAGGGACTCACTGAAGGTCCTTTGTGTGCAACATTCCTTCTCTGTGCAACTGTAGTCTATGTGTCTTTTCAATGATACGAGAAACGACCACAGAGGATGTTTTATTACTGAATTGTTGTTTAATATTAACGCGATAACGTTAAAGAGCTTGTTTCGCAGAAACTCCGGTGTAGGTGTGACTGTCATTAGTTGTGACGAAAAAATAATCTTCTTCGTGACTGAAAATTATTAAAGATGCAAATTAAATAAGAAATAAAAACGTCACTTTGAGCGAGAATCGAACCCAAGCCGTCTGCGTGGCAAGAAGGTGTTCTGCCAAAGATCTATGCTGCTGCTTGAAGCTGATCCCCCCTTCCAAAAAAAACAATATGAAGGTTATGTAGTAAAAGTAGTGTCCTTAACGCTCGTAATGTGGCATGATAAGAACACTAGAATAATGTCAGACGTCGAAACATCGAAACATGGGAATCGTGCAACTAGTGAGTGTTTTAACAGCTCGTTCATTACACGCGCTCAAAAATATGTTTTCGTAGTGGGCGCTTCACAGATTCGCAAAAGTAACAATTATGGCGTGACAAGTGTACTTGGCATAGACGGCCAGAGTTGCGCGCAGATTCATTTGCTTGTGACATGGTTGCGACATGAACCTAGCACCGAAGCCAGGTCAGTGGTTGAGAAGATCGTGCTCACGAGGTTCTCGATCGCGTTGCGCTTTAAACCTCGATCATGCTCCCATATTTTATGCGCCTGACTGTACAACAATGAATCTGATGTTTATGCGTTGAAAAAAGTTGTGTCATAGCCCCGAGATTATCATTTACGAGCACGAGTTCGCGTAGAAACGGTTGGAGACGGTGTTTTTTTTTTCTCGCGCTATGTGATGAAGGAGTAGGTGAAGATAGGTGGAGGACATTTCTTTGACAATCGGCTTCCTCTGTGCTACACCGAGGACCGAACGAAACAATCACACGACAAACTGTGGCCGCCAACTTGTCTTTAGAGTGGGAAACTTTATTCGTGACTTCGCATATCGGGAAGGTCGTTTGAAGCACCAAACTTAACTTGAGAAAACTGCCGATTCAGCATCGTAACAGCGTTGGGCACATTTTCAAATCAGTTTTGTATTTCCACGTCTGCGTATTTCAAAAGTGAAATCATCATTTTTCATTCTCTCTCCTTTTCCACCTGCTCTTGCAGAAGCCCCAGAGGGAGTTTGCCTGTACACGCACCAGTACGAAATCAACGACGAAGGACGGGAGGTTCCCGTGGAGATGCATCACCAGAACGTGTCTTTCTACGAGGTACGTCAGTTCAATGCCTGGTCATCAGCGTTCTTTGCCGAGCCGCCCGCGGTTTCTTGGCACGTAAGGCATCGTTTCTCACGAATGAATTGAAGCAAAATTCATCGGCCCCTCCTAACGTATCTTCCGATACGTGGACTGAAAATCGCTTGAATGCTTCATTTGGAGCGGCGTGCAGCCGATCGCAACCGTGAGACATAAAAGAGGCCGTCATGCATGGCTTCAGATTAATGAGGAGTCCAAGATGTTACTGTGTGTTTGAGCATCCCTCATAAAATTTAGCGTGCAAGAAAAAACAGACATAGGAAAGAAGGCGCCTGACAGCGCCCGTCCTCTTATATTCCCTGCGTCCATCTTTGATTGTGGAACATGGTGAACTTGGTTTACAGCGCAATACCAGAAAGAAAGGACGGCACTGACTCCCAACTGATTTTTATTATTTGAGTTGTGAAACATGCACACACACATATTATATATATATATATATATATATATATATATATATATATATATATATATATATATATATATATATATATATATATATATATATATATATATATATATCAAATTCCAAAACCGTGATACAGATACTCAAGATGAACACAAGTAATCAGATTCTTTCTCATGCAAATGAACGAATGCTTCACTGATACAGCTTTCATAAGCCCCAGCAATTTTCCTTGTCAATTCATTCGCGTGTTTAGCAATGACGGTGGTTTCGTTAAATATAGGACAACACCCACATAACCCACAGTGAACCGGCCGATGAAGTTGCGCAACGCCTCGAAGCGAGAGCTCATGCTCTCTCAGCCGAACATTGACATATGCGCTCCTGCCGAGACCCGTCTAACCACTTACACTTCTCTTGTTCGTTTTAAGCTAGAATACGCAGCTATCTTATGGGGCCCTTACACTAAAAGTAACATCGATGCGATGGAAAGGATTTAACGTAAATCAGTAAAGTAAATATCGTTTTAGTCGCTCTCCTAGAGTCCATCACAACATTCAGTGGTTGCAACTAAGAAGAAAAACTCCCAGGCTGTTCCTACAGTATAGTAATAAGTTGTCTCTTTCTCTTGAACTTTATGTTAAGCCTCTCACTGCTCGCCGAATAAGACATTGCCACACTGCCACATTAAAGCCTCACAATGGCAACACCAACATACTTAAGCATTCCTTTTTCCCTAGAACAGTGGCTAACGGGGACAGCCTGCTCTTAGTGCGCTCAGCAGCACCAGCTCTATCGCGTTCATTACATCTTAAACCCAGCCTTTTCTGATTAAAAAAAAAGACTTTTTTGCTGATACCCCTTTTTTACATATACACTTGTACATTGATTATATAGTTGTGTGTTGTTGATATTTTTCATTATGTATGTTCTTTTTCGTTGTTTCACAATTTGCAGGGCTTGTTTACTTGTTGGTAGATTCACTTTGTTGTTAATATAATTTTTATACCTGCACACTTTGTACTGTGTGTTAGTGCCCTTCCCCTCTTGCCTGCGCCTTTTCAGGGCCTGCAGTATTTCTATACAAAATAGAAAAGATAAGAGCAGTTTAGGGTCTACGTTGTTATCTATTTGAGAAAATAACAGTTATTTATAAAAATCGCTACATAAAATTAAGCATTAATATTTGAATCATAACAAGATTATTTTTAAACAAGAAAGACTAGTGTCAGAAACACCTTCACGGGAAAAACTATAGAGTGGGGCGAAGTGAAATGAAATATAAGAAATTAACAGCGTGCAATAGTAATGTATAAAACAATTACGAGAAAAGTGAGCATAAGAACGTGAAAGGGTAAACTGAACACAAAACACTAGGCTCACTTAAAGGACGCTGTGAAGATTTGGAGGACTTCTGAAACCGTTCGTGGGATTGTGGGGGGGGGGGGGTGTCAAAGTAGTCATTACTTGATCGTTGCACAAAAAAAAGGGCGGGGGGATAATGACAAGTTACGGTGGAAAAGTTTGATTCGTTGATGTTGTTTAGTGTTACCAGCGTATTTGACTCCGGAAAGTTATTCAAACAAATATGATAAAGCTGGCTTGAATATTAGGCTGCTATATTTGCTACGAAAGCATCATAGTGAGTGAAGAAATGACTTCATAGCCATGACATGAATGTCATGATTGTTATCGGCGTGACTTGAGAAAATTCTTTTTACCCTTAATAACGTTTTCCATTACTGAACTATTTATTCGCCTAAACATTGCTTCGTGTTCACTTTAGTAGAGCAGAAAAGCTCGTATGTTTGTTTCTACATGTTTTTGTTTTGTTTTTGTTTCTCAGGCTAACAGCGTTTGGAAGGATGGCCTATGCCGTAACTGCACTTGCGACGGATCCGGATCTCAGTTCATGGCGCGATGTACGCAAGAGACCTGCTACGAGAGTGCCGAGCTGCCCGATGACAAGGTGAGATTGTATCGATGTGGTAGTCATTGGGCTGACCTTGTACCTTAACTATGTCGGACCTGCCCATCTGAGCTTCCGGGATATGGCCGCACTGGTTTCTGACAACCATGGCGGCCGTGCAGTCCAGCTGATGTTGCTCTCAAAGCTCTCTTAACTTCACATATTTGTGTCGAAAAAGCTGGGAACCAAACTTTTTAATAAGTGCGGAGCAATTTAGGGGGACGGGCTGTCGTAGTGAAACGTGACCCAGGCAAAGCCGCACATTCGGCCGGGCGCTCGCATCAAGGAGAAGTCTCCTTCCTCTAGATCTTCGAGTGCCTTGATGGTGATTGAAATAAATTGAAATAAACAGAAGAAAATATCCAAAAAGGTAACAGAAAGGAAGAGAGAAGCAGAGAGAAAGCTGCAGAAAAACAAAGAAGGCTGTCCAGCTCTGCAATGCCTTCAGGCTTGGAACCCTCTGTGCAAGCTGCCCTTTAAGTGCAGAGGCCAGGCTGTCGTCGTCACTAGAAGTGATTCTCCATGTGTATTGTGTTTCGTCTCCGGCTTTCTTTTTTCGGACACGAAAAAGCAAGGGGAGGTGCTGCGGCAAATATCGACCCCTCCCTCAATGAACCATCTTGCGCATGCCTATAGTGACCATAAGGATTCAGCTTTATATAACGTGATGATTCACGATAGTGAGCTCGCTTTTCATACAAAGTTCCTTTGTACAGTGGTACGTGTTCGAATGTCTAAAGAAATGCGTTAAATGCTCACCGCACTTAGTTACATCATACGCGTGAATGTGAACTTTATTGCGTTTTATCCCTTCCTCTTCCACCATCTAGACCGATCTGTACCAACTAGTCTTATCTACTTGTTTATTAGTAGTAATTGTCATGTAGATGTGAAGAGAAAAACGAGGGCGAAAAGATAACTTGCCCTCTGTCAAAAACTGAACCTTCGACTAACACTCACAGGTTTGAACGCACGTTTATACCCTATAAATTGGACAAGGGGAGCGCCGCAACAGTAGCTCAGTTGGTCGACTTTCGGACGCGTTATTCGAACGTCGGAGATCCGGTCACTGCCTGCGGAATGTGATCTTTTCGTCTTTTTAAAATTTATTTTATTATTACCCTACTACTAATAACATCTCCCGTAGTTTTCTTGGCATCATCAGTTGTTAATTCTCATCCATCGAGAACATGTATTTGTGTTTATTTCTAGTGTAGCCTCCGGGTAAATCTTCACCGAGTTTTGACCTTTCATTTCTGCCAACACACTTGACCTTGAGAAAGTTACTCCGGTGCTTACGTAGAAAAAGGTCACCAACACGTGTCGTTCGTAATATGAGCGTGAATTGCGTTCACTAAATAAGCAGGATACACAGCAAGAACTAAGACGGGAGAAAAACACCTGAGTCACATCCAGAACATAGGCGCGCTTTTCTTTTTTAGAGCAAAGTGGTGGAAATCGAAGTCTCGCCAGCCTAATTACTTAATCTTACTTTCTTGAGCAGGTCACTGTACTGATACTGAGTGTGAGGATACAGCAGAACATGATCTCCCACCAGCTCGATCATTAACGTACTCACTCTTTTCATCGTCAAATTTCCTCAAATAAAGAATTTCAAATATTTACACCACTCACTCCAAAAAAAAACTTTTTTTTAGTTAAAACAGATGTGAGTGCAAGAAGAAAGGCAAAACACCACAGTTATAACGATTGATAGAGGGAAAAAAACACCTGACCACATTCAACAGCGTATTCTGAAGAAAGGTGAATGATGCAACCCAGGTAAACGAAACAAAGTACGAAGGGGACATGATAGAGCCTCATCCTGTCCTGAAGCTTTGTCCTGTCCTTTTTTTGCCTACCCACGTTGCGTCATTCACCTTTCTTCAGAATGAACCAACTAGCCCAACAACACGTTCTAGTAAACAGCACATTACTGCGCGTGTACGCGTCCCTACGGTTGCATATTAACCTTCTGATTTCATTGTCAAACGTTGTTATTTCCCGATATTGAATGTATCATTTATAGACTGTGCTTCTGAGCAGCCGCAAGTTATCTAGATTTTTCTTTAGGATGCAGTCTTAGATTTTTTCTTTCTCTAGTACTAAGCTTTATACGTGCATGATTATGTGCATACAAGGAACCTATTGAGCGGATTACGCAGTTGTTACAAATAATCCATTTCCATTTCACTATGGACGCCATTTCACTATAGACATCCATTTCACTATAGACGCCTGCTACAACATGGTGATTAAATAAGTATCAAGACAATGCATGAATTCAGTGAGATGAAAGAGAACTGAGAAGCATGATTTTTTTTTCAATCATGACATCTGAACGGAATTTCGTTATTGATGTGAGTGTAGGAATGAAGAGCTAATGCTTAACTGAAAAATACCTTGCCAGCGACAATTCTTTGGAAACAGAAAACACGGGACCTTGAGCTTGATGCATATATATAATAAAACGCGACTTTCTTGCACTAACAGTGCAGATTATGATGATTTGATTATTAAAAATGAGGAGAGCCACTGCGAGCAGCATTGTGCCATGAAAATTCAGCCTTTTCACCAGCTTATTTTCACTAGACACCTGACATGATTTGCTAAGTGTGATAAGATTTTTGATGAGCGAGAGATGACGCAATTAATGGCTAACTTTGCCGCGAACCCTCGAACGTAGAGCTCGTTGTTTATTATTCACGCAGGACTACTACTTGACCGTGGTGGACGTACCTCTGCGCTGCTGTCCCACCATCGTTCGACTCTTCTGCAAGGATGACTACGGTAACATACGCGAGGCAAGTATATAGTTCGATTTAGTCAATAGGATTATATGTGAGAGCAACAGGACTGCTTCATAGCACGAATAGCACACACAAAGTAAGCGCTTCACCAATGCTTTCTTTTTCAGCGCTTCCCTAACATTGCCGTATTCGTCTGGCTGAAACACTTCCGGGGAAGAAATTTAGGTTATGAATATGTTGGATAATAACTTATGCACTTGGAATACTTTTTTTGCGCTGCTGTCGATTTCATCTTTGAAGTGCACTATGCACGGTCACATACACTCAGTTGTTTCTTCGAATGCCAAAATCTGTCACGATAGATTTCCACTAGAACCATCTGTCGTACAAGTGAATTCCACATTTTACACAAGATATGTCAAACTTTCTGGCAAATGGTGTTTCATACGCTACATACTAACTGTAATGCACTGTCAAAAGTATTATTGTCCTGATGCTAATGCCAGTATCATGTTTGCTAGGACTATTATTTATATATAATTACATATTCAATTAAGTCATTACATTGTCAGTGCATCACTTGGTAACATTTAATTATTCTCACTGAAATCAGCCCGAAAGTCAGACTGTACATAAAAATAATCGTAATGAAAATAGTGGAACCAGTGAAAATCTGTATTTTCCTGTTTATTATGCGTGATTATATTTTTCATGACCCGCTGTGTATGCATACTGAGTGCGGAACAAATCAAAACTACTGATACTCCGCCGAACTGAAATAACGGTACTCTTTCTTCAGTGTATGTGTGCTGCTTGCGCCATCTTTATGTGCGTACATGGTCACCCAACGTTATTACATTGCCTCATTGTGCACAACGACGGCGGCTGGAACATCTGGTATGTTCCCGTCAGGCACCGATCATCATGTACTGGCTGCAAGTCACGTGGCATAATTCCAAGGCACTCAGTATTACACTTCAAGTAAGAAAATGAGGGAATGCGAATTTGTGTTTCCGTAATTAACGTTAATTAGCGTAAGATGAAGTACTTATTACCCTGCAACGAGTTCGCTTCAAATCTTGCATAAAAAAATGGCAGCATATCCACGGAGTGAATGATGGAGAGTGGGGCGAAGCATTCGTCCGTCCATGCGTCCGTCTGTGTGACCGTCCATGCGTCTGTTTGTGCGCCCGTCCCTGCGTTCTTTCATGCATCCGCCCCTGCGTCCGTTCATGCGTCCATCCATGCATCTGTTTGTGTGTCCGTTCGTTCATCTATTCAACACTCCAAGTCCCACCATTTCGCATCTTTTTATCATATATTCCCCATATAGAAACACCGCCATCCAGCGGACATTCCAAGGACTAAACGAGAGGTGGCACACGCACACTTTCTTACGGCCTGCGCTTTGGGTCCACTTCCCACCTTTAACCACCTCGAGTTCATGGTATATTCTAGTTCACTGTATTCATGGCACTGCGACCAAACGCTCGCTAAACCTTTCGAAAACCAAGGAGGTTACGCCCAGCGAGTATAACGTAGCAACCTTTCCCTGTCAGATAGGGCTCAATTTACATGCCAATGGCTGCTAATGAGAAATGAGAGACAGGAGAATTCGGCTTTTACTTTCTTACGGCTTGCGCTTTGTATCTACTTCTCATTTTTAACCACCTTGAGTTCATTCATGGTATATACAAGTTCATTGTATTCATGGCACTGCGGCTCAACGCTCGCTAAACCTTTCTAAAGCTAAGGAGGTTACACCCAGCGAGTATAATGTAGCATCCCTTTCTTGTCCGATAGTGCTCAATGTACATGTCAATGGCTGCTAATGGGGATCGCAGCGTGCGCGTTGACTAAAAGCCGAATGCTCATGTCTCTCATTCCCCATTAGCAGCCATTGGCATGTACATTGAGCACTATTTTTTATTGTTAAACAACGCACAGAAGAAATCTCTCACTGGCACCACCTTGGAGGTCAAGTGTTATACCTATTTCGGGTATGTGCCACTGGTGGTTACATACGAGGGACGCCCAAGCCACGCCATAAGGAGCTTCGCCCCTAAATGAATCAAATACAGTTCACAAAGGCAAGCCTGGTTTCTTTTTTGGTTGTACTCATTTCGAGCAAAGATAAAGAGAAATATTGAGGCTGTACTGTTAAGTTCCGCTGCGCAAGAGCAACTCTGGGTGGTCCAGCTGGCCGGAAAAGCCGCCAGGACCCAAGGGCTACTGGCCTTCGAAAGGAAGGAGGTTTAGGCTTCTTCTTTTTCGTCCTTATTCATAAAACAGAGCGCACATAAAGAACATGGGGCGGAAAGAGATCAGGACAAGCGTTACTGGCCGCCGTTTAGGTGGAGACCAGCAGTGTTCCCCAAAACGCTGAACACAATGAAGTTATTACTCTCTTGCCGTTGGTCGTGGAACGTGGTACGTAGAACGATCGTCGAACACGGTGGTGTTTTGAATAAAAGAATCCTTTCCATGATGCTTAATGACCACTTGTCGTCCACTTGGGAAGCCTGCATGAACGCGCACACTGAGTTTTAAGCCATGTGAATGAACACTCGTTGCGTGGTACGACTCCGAAGTTTATCATACAATTGTGTGTAAAGTGCTTCTTGGTCGGCGTCTTCTTTACGCCTTTTCACCGTCCACATAATCTTATTTATAGGTGTCAGCGAAATACACAATCGTGCACATAATGATTTTTTTCCTTATCTTGAGCTGTAGCTGGAAAAATGATTATATTTTGGAGTGTTGCAATATTTACGCAGCCCGGCGACGTGTGGCAGTCTCGCGAGGACCCGTGCCAGTCGCATGTTTGCGAGAGAACAGCGGCGGGAGAAGTACACAAGGTGCTTCGCTCCATTGTGTGTCCGAAGTGCCCGGAGGTGAGTCCTCTCCTCTTTGCTTGCTGTGTATTGTGGCAAGGATAAATACCGGGAAGGCCACATGGCATATCAGCAAAGCCTTATTTATTTACTTTATTTACTTTATTTTATTTATTTATTTATTTATTTATTTATTTATTTATTTATTTATTTATTTATTTATTTATTTATTTATTTATTTATTTATTTATTTATTTATTTATTTATTTATTTATTTATTTATTTATTTGAATACTGGTGATGTGTATTACAAGCCTGAGGCAAGAATCGGTTACAAGCCAATGACATGAATAAAAAGTTATACACTATACACATGAGAGGCGAAGATTTCTGCAAAACATTAAGTGAATTACATGAAGAGTAATTTTATATATGGGCACCAGGACGAGCATTGAGTCAAAACAGAAAGCCAAATGATTACAACGAATGCTCGGTCTTCAGTCAACGGCACTATACCATGAAAATAGTAATATCAATTACTACGCAGCATTATGAAATTTTCTTTCAAAATGAAAACAAGAAGTGCTAAATTAATGAGAACTAAAAACAACGAGGCAAGAGTACGGGATGTTAATGAATGCAATGTAAATGTGAAGCAAGAGAGGTGGACCAAAAGATACCTTGCCGCTGGTAGGGACCAGACCTGTGACCTGCGAATAGCTCGTCCCACCCCCATAAAATAGACGGCCGGAGAGATGACCGTCGCTGTAGCTCATTTGGGTATGTTTTCATTGCCAAAAGAGCGCTATTGAAGTTTATCCCGCGCGAAAATGTTTCGGAATGGTCAATAACGATGTCCCGTCGCGCTCCAGAATTCGCAGGAGATCGGCCCGGCCAAGGGCGAGTGCTGTCCGCGCTGCCAGGTGGTGGCTTGTGACGAGGCCGGCACGCTGCACCCGGTCGGCACTCGCTGGAACTCGACCATCTATCCGTGCTACACCGCTTCGTGCGAGCAGCACGGCGACAGCGTGCGCACAGTCTACAACAGCCCTTCCTGCGCGCCTGTGCCCAAAAAGTGCCCCGAGGTAAGCACTTTGTGCGAGTCGCATCGAACCCCTAAGATACAGGCGAAAGGAAAGTAAGTCGCAGTAAAGTCCTGTTATTGATATGTGGGACCCTTTGCAGGAAAAAGTTGCGCCGATAACACCCGGCGCCGCACTAAGTTTTTTAGGAGGCTTGTGGATTTCCCGATTAGTCCCGGTTCCTCAAAATACCGTGAGAAAACAGGACGTGGCTCGCTCTGCCAGCAGAAGGAAAACATGAAAAAAAAAGTCGCTCTTAGTTTGGGCTTTTGTTGATTGCACCGAATGTGCACTCTAATGCACTACATGACCAAAAACGCGGATTACACTGCTGAAATGCGCTGACAGCGACGATAAGCGGACGTACAAAGAGTAAAGTCAGTGACTGGACAGTGCATATTTGGAGAGTCATCCGCATATACAACCGACCATGGTATTATGACGGCGTCCACGGTGCCTTTATTGAAAGGCTGCATTGTTAAGGTGTGCATGCCATATGCGAGAGAACACTTTGTATTGAGAAAGAAACATACAGAATCCACCTACCTGCAAAAGGACCATTTCAAAAGAAGTGTGTCACTTCTCTTGAACGCTTTACCAAATGTCCGGTTGACGTTGTTGCTTCCCTGATTTGATTCGATTGATATGTGGGGTTTAACGTCCCAAAACCACCATATGATTATGAGAGACGCCGTAGTGGAGGGCTCCGGAAATTTAGACGACTTGGGGTTCTTTAACGTGCACCCAAATCTGAGTACACGGGCCTATAACATTTCCGCCTCCATCGGAAATGCAGCCGCCGCAGCCGGGATTCGATCCCGCGACCTGCGGGTTAGCAGCCGAGTACCTTAGCGACTAGACCACCGCGGCGGGGCATTTTGTTGCTTCCCTCCAGAGATATATATGATGCATATGATATAGGTCATGAAATGCATGAGAGTTCGAGCAAGCGGTAAAATAAAATATTTTCTGTGCCTTATTGAGACCTAGCCAGGTAAAAAGGAAGCCCTTCTTAATCGTCTAGATACAAGGCTTATTTCAGCCTTTGACAGTGAAAGTTAATTTTGCGGCTGACCATATGTGCACGTGCGTGAAACCTTTTATTCATAAAAGTGGGCACCTTTTAAGCTTCCCTAGAAAATTTTTATGCCATGTAACTGCTGAAAAAAATGAAAAATTCGGGAAGACATGGTGTCGTCGGAGCCTACGGATAAGGTGTGCACTTGCAGATTTGAAGAACATAAATTCCCCTGTCAAAACGTAGCCTCAAACGGCACCGAGTGTTCACAAGATTTTTCGTTCAAACTTCCTTTCTACCTTCTACATTCGACCTTCTGCACACTTCAATTATTTCCTGGACTTCTGCTTTTTCTGAATGCTTGCTGAAGCACTGCTCAAGCGGTCTTCGCTCACTTTTCACCTGGGTGTCGCCCAACAGTTTTGTTGCAAATGAATTTATTTGTTTCGCAGAAACGTTTTTTTTTCACAAAAGCGCGCGCAATATACCGTGTTATGGAGGAATCCGCCTTTACCGTGCAATGAAGTATGACGTGCTTCTACGTTGAAAAAGAGAGACGTTCTTAAACTTCGCGAAATTACCAGGACACGAGTGTTGTTTTGTGTTTCTTCGTGTCCTGATTTGTCAGTTTGCATTATTATGATGTAGCTGAAGAGTGGCTACTGTTTCGGAGGAGAACGATACGCGTTACTATACGACCTTTGTCATACTGCGTAGTCTGACACTCGGTCACACCTATAGGGAGGAACCCGACGTGAGGGCGCGGAAGCAGCTTTCTATCTCGACTTAAATGATATCCTTCCTGCTCAGTAACATTATTGTTAATGAGACCGCGCCGTGGTGGTGTACTGATGCCCGGCTGCTTACCCAAAGGTCACTGGTTCGATCGCGGCCGTGGCGGTCGCATTTCAAATAAAGGTAAAATGCCAGGGACCTGTGTATTGTGCTAAGTCAGTATACATTAGGGATCACCAGATGGTCGAAACTTTCGGAATCTGTTGCGCCGTTCAAAATCATATCGTGGTTTTGGGACGTTAGACCCCAGCTTCATATTATTATTATTATTATTATTATTATTATTATTATTATTATTATTATTATTATTATTATTATTATTATTATTATTATTATTAGTGTGGGGTTCCGGAAATTTCGACCATCTCGTGTTCTTTAACGTGCAGTGACATCACACCATCCACGAGTCTTAACCGTTCCACCCCCATAAAAAGACAATTGCTGTTCAGGCGCATTAATCGGATACTTGTGCTGCCATGATTTGTCCCGAGTGGTTTTTATTCGCACTTGGACAAGCAAAGATGCATCGAAATGACGATATGGTACTTAATATTACGTTTTCTGGCGTCATTTGCAAGCCCAAATACTTACAATATATGCAACAAATGGTGTCATCACCCTTCTTTTCACTCCAGCTTTTGCTTTTCTGCTGACATACTTTCTTTTTTAAGTTACGAATACTAACACGTGCTGTGCTTCTTCATTTCAGGATATGATTGTGTGGGATGAAAATCAGTGCTGCCAAAAATGTAACATCACCACTGGTAAGTTATAACTTGCGTATATTTACCACGCTACCAAATTCACCACTTAATGTTTACTCTTTGCTTACAAGTGTCTCAAATTGTCATGAATAGAGAGTGTACTTGACAATAACAAACATATCCAAATGAACATTATGTTAGGGGTGCAGGCATTTTGCCGAGCAGTTCAGCTGGAATGAATTAGCGAAGTCTGAAGTAGCAACGCAATTTTTCTAGTTTGGTACAAGAAACACACAATGCTTCCGAAAGCTGCTAGGGCTAATGTATCTTTATAATATACAGCTTCTGCACTGCAACACCATAACAACTTACTTCTCAAAATAACGTGTAAGGGCAACATAAGTAACATTTCAATATTTCAAGGGGTCCACGAACAAATAAAGCCATTAGATGTGGTTTACTTGTCATTCATCAAGAAAACAACGAAGCCTAGAACACATTGGTGCCAAGTAGCACAGAACAATTAAAAGAAAAACAATCAAAACCAGTCAACGAGAACAAATGAATGCATAAGATGTCATCATAATTCAAGGCATTCATTTGTATTAGGAAGCGAGGAAGCGTGTTAGAGCGTTTGTGGTAGAGGTTGATTAAGTATAGAAAACATTGAGATCCCGCACATTATACCGTGGCACGTGAAACACATAAACCACTAATATCCAGGTGCTGTAAATTTCATTGCGCTCAAACTTGTAGAAAAAGTACACAATCATGATGCTCCCTTCGGATTTCTATGGGTCTAGTATTAAAATAGCTCGCAAGCCTGTTAACGGTGGGCAAGGTAAAACGTTAAAAGCAAATTACGTTGCTTCTTCTGCTTCATGCTGCCTTCTGCGGTGGAACGCAACCGCAAAATATGCAAAATAAAGTGCATGTGTAAATTCTTCCTTCCCAATGTTTCTTTGTGCAGTTTCCGAAGAAGTCTGCTCACCCGCACCAATGGAGCTTCAGCAAACCCTCAACATGTTCACGTACCGCCATCAAAAGTGGGGACTTTGCGTCAACACAGAGCCAATTCAAGGAGTCATGGAGTGTGCCGGCAACTGTGAATCACACGCTTATTTTGCGACTGGTAACTAATACTTATAACGTTATAGTAAAAGGCAACTTTCACGACGGAAGTTAGCTAGTACTAATATTACGTAGTGAAGCCATTCGCACAACGTCGCAATATTCTCATTGAGAAGGCCCTAATGAACGCTTAGCATGCAGCCGAATGCGTTCACTTAAAAGAAGTCCATACAAAATAATTCAGAGCCATCAACATACTCTTAACTACGAAATATATTCAAATAACAATATTGTGACCACCTAATCACGAATATCTAGTGAGTTACACGCAGTACAAGCGTAGTGCTTTTAGCGACGCCAAGATGAATTTGGGCCATCGAATACATAGAAACATATCAATCGGCATATTAACTGACAGCTCGTGACCAAAGGGCATACAGGACAACTTAACATACGAATATTTTCCCGAATGCTTGCCTGAATTTTTTCACTTCTTTCTAGGCCATCGTCGCAGTGCCAACACAACAGTTCTTACAGAAAATTTAATGTTTTTGCAGGAAATTCACAGGAGTTTCAGTCTGACTGCAAATGTTGCAAGCCCTTGACTTGGAGTACGGTGAAGATTGAACTGAGATGTCAGAACGGGAGAAAGCTAGCAAGATCCTTCAACCAACCTGTCACGTGTTCATGTACGCCTTGCGTTCCAAATAATAGAGAACGAGAAGAACCACATGGTAACGATGGCTTCCTCGGTGTCAAGGTCCCCTTAACCAACACCAGTATGTATAAAACAATGCAAGGAGATCAGGCACTTGGACATGCGCAAGTGAACAAACCTGAACTTGAGTTGAAGCCAGGTGTACCCGAAAGTAATGTTCCTATTGCCCAAATACCCTACAATCCAGAGAGGGAAGAAGACAAGCCAATCAGATTTGAGCCTATAGCTCAGCAACCATACAAACCGGAAGACATGGCCGAACAGCCAAAACGACCTGAGCCAATCAGCCAAATTGCACAAGAACCCTACACACCTGAAGATGTTGGAGAGCCAACACCAGCAAAACCAGCCGGCCCGATCGCCCAGCAACCATTCAGACCAGAAGACATAACGGAGCACCCGAAGAGGCCGGAACCAATAAGTCAAATCGCACAAGAACCCTACAGGCCCGAAGATGTGGAAGAGTCATCACCAGGGAAACCGGCAGGACCGATCTCCCAAGCACCATTTAGACCAGAAGACGTAACAGAGCAACCAAAGCAACCGGAGCCCATCAGCCAAATCACACAAGAACCCTACAGGCCTGAATATGTAGAGGAATCAACACCAGCGAAACCAGTAGGACCAATCACCAAGGAAACGTTCAGAGCAGAAGACGTTACAGAGCAGCCGAAGCGGCCTGAGCCAGTCATCAGTGAAATTGCACAAGAGCCCTACAGGCCTGAAGATGCCGAAGTGCCCACACCAGTGAAACCGGCAGGTCCGATCGGCCAGAAACCATTCAGACCAGAAGATGTGAGAGAGAAACGAAAACGGCCTGAACCGCTCAGCGACATTGCACAAGAACCCTACAGACCCGAAGATGTTGAAGAGCCTACCCCAGTGATACCAGCCAAACCGATCGCCCAGGAAGCATTCAAACCAGAAGACGTAACAGAGCAACCAAAGCGACCGGAACCAATCAGCGAAATCGCACAAGAACCCTACAGGCCTGAAGATGTCGAAGAACCCACACCAGTGAAACCAGCAGGACCAATTGGCCAGGAACCATTCAGACCAGAAGATGTGACTGAGAAACCAAAGCGGCTTGAACCATTTAGCCAAATCGCGCAAGAACCCTACAAGCCCGAAGATGTTGAAGAGCCAACACAAGCGCAACCGGCAGGTCCGATGGCCCAGGAACCATTCAGACCAGTACAGGTAACGAAGAAACCAAAGCAGCGTGAGCCATTTAGGCAAATTGTGCAAGAACCCTACAGGCCTGAAGATATTGAAGAGCCAACACAAGTGCAACCGGCTGGTCAGATCGCTCAGGAACTACTCAGACCAGAAGACGTGACAGAGAAACCAATGCGTCCTGAACCATTCAGCCAAGTTGCGCAAGAACCCTACAGACCTGAAGATGTTGAAGAGCCGACACCAGCGAAACCAGCAGGTCCAATCACCGAGGAACCATACAGATCAGAAGAATTAACAGAGCAGCCAAAGCGACCTGAACCAATTAGCCAAATTATGCAAGAGCCCTATCGTCCAGAGGACGTACCACCAAGAAATCTATCAAAGCCGAGCCTACCAAATGAGCAAGAGCGTTCACGTCAACAAGCCTCAAATGAGAAAACTCGACAGTCAGGGTCAATGAGCCAAATATCACAAGAACCGTATAGGCCGGAGGACGTTGTGGAACAGCATCCGTGGAATCCACTTTCTCCGATAAGTCAATTGCCATTTAATCCTGAAGACCCAGCCAGTCCTGGGTCTCCCAGCTTAAATCGTCCATTTGCTCAGGAGCCATACAGACCTGAAGATGCGACGCATCATATATCACCATCTGGCTATGGCCCCATCGCTCAGGAGCCTTACAGGCCTGACATTGGCCAGTTAGGTCATGCAGGTGGTGGCTTCGGCTTAGGCCTTGGTGGCGGCGTTGGCTTAAATCGTGGCGGTAACTTCGGCTTAGGTCTTGGCGGCAGAGTCCAAGGTGGCATCGGAGTCGGTAATGCTGGTGAACTTCACGGAGGCCTTGCTGCCGGTCTTCACGGTGGTGATCACGGTGATGTTGGCGTCCACTTCGGTGGAAGTCTTCCAGGTAGCATCAGCGGTGGCGTAGGAGGTCACCTTGTCCCAGATATTGGTGGTGGCTTGATACCGGACATAGCACATGGTGTCGCGCAGCATGCTTCTCACGCAATAAACCACGGTGTCGATGCTGCTCTTGGGCATCTTCAAGGTCACATTGACCAAGCCGCGTCTAAGCATGACCAGCCAACGTATGCTGCCCAACAGCCTTACAGGTCAGAAGATGTCCAAAGGCATTTCAACTTTGGATTGGGTGGATTCGGTGGGCATGAACCACCAGTCGTGCCAGAACGCAGAGAAGAGAACAAGCGGTTGGCGCCGGGAAACCAAAAGAATTCACGAGGGGGATCTAAAAGAAGAAAGGACAGGAACAGACGACCTAACCCTCAGTGATATCAAAAGCTGGCTCCCTTTCAGACGAATTCGTCATCTCATCGCCACTTCTGAGCATGATCAAAAGATATACTGTATGCCTTGTTTTTTTACTATAAACTAAGATTTTAAACTAAAAGAATTAAAGCTGTTTTCATAAATATGTCACATTTACTGAGTCATACTGCTTGCCTGTCACACACAAAAAATATAATGCAGGAAATTGCCTTGGCAAAACTGTTTTACGACAGGCGTTGCGGCTTTTAATGTTTCTGGTTATAGTAACAGCTTCTAACAAACACTAAAGGAGGAGTGCAAACTGGCCCCGCCGCGGTGGTTTTGTGGGTGAGGTACTGGGCTGCTGACCCGCAGGTCGCGGGATCAAATCCCGGCTGCGGTGACTGCATTTCCGATGGAGGCGGAAATGTTGCAGGCCCGTGTGCTCTGATTTGAATCCACGTTAAAAAAAACCTGGTGGTCGAAATTTCCGGAGCCCTCCACTACAGCGTCTCTCATAATCATATGGTGGTTTTGGAACGTTAAACCCTACATATCAATCATCAATCAAAAAGTACAATCTAGTACGTGTTATCATTTTATCGTTGTGTGTTGCGCATCAGTTCAACTTAAATTCGTCCTAACCTTCAGCCGTGATGCGCTACGTTTGTGTGCTACATTAGCGATCGCAGAACAAGTTCTTTTACCTCAACAGATCACGGCTCATTGTTCTTTTGCTGGAATACATAATCGCAATTCAAAAAATGCATGCCGATGCAACGTGGACAAATAATGAACGCAAGCTGACCGCACATTCCTAGAATAAATATGCGCATGACAAGCATATTTAGCTAAGCAAGAAACAAGTTTTCATTTTTTGCTAGTTAGCTTCTTTATTATTTTTCTTCCATTATCCTTTCCGCCGGGTTGGTTAGTAAACAGTGCACAATCTGGTTGATTTCCACGACTTTCAATTGAGTTTTTCTCGCTTGTTCAAAAGTTAAGAGTGCTTGAACATTGCAAGGTTCCTTTTGAGTATCACATGCACAGTGAAAAGGATGGTATGAAATGAAGCATTCGGCTTGCAATCTTATTGAAGGGTGACAAGCTATTCGTTCAGTAGCAGGGAAAGGATACTGTCGACGATTTCTTTTCTCGACGTCAAAAAAAAAACTAATTGCGTAAATCTTTGCATATACTTTTTCGAATCTTTGAGGGTAAAAGCTTCTTATACTCTCAACAAGAATTGTTTACATTATTGCGCGCGAAGATTTGGGAATGAAAACGTGAAAGAACACTTCTGTTTCCTTTCGATGTAAATTCTGGCTAGACGAGCAAATGACTAGAAGCAAAATGTGCGTGCGAGCAAAGTTCAGCAATTGCCATTGACGTGTTCAATAAGACACTCCAGCAGTGCTTCTATAAGACATAGAAATGATTAAACAGAAAAAGAGCTTCTTATAAAAGTGGTACAAGTGTTTGCTAACGAACAACGTGCACCGCTCCCTCATCACCCAGAAGCATCCATCGAAGACCTGAGCAGCAACGATTCTTTTTTGTCGGCTGCGTAAAAGACGCACTGAAGCCCACAAACATCAGCCAGTCCTTCCCTATTCCTCTCTGGCCCTTTGCTGAGTGTTCTCTTTGAATACGCATTCACGGTAAGGGGAACGTCGTTGCCAGCGCAGAAACGACGTTCTACGCACAAGCTACGCACAGCCCACGATTCCTTGTTCGCTCGCTCGGCCACCTTAACGGTCGTGAATTCATCGTTCGGCGGTGCATGCCAAACGCCGAGCTCTTGCATAAAAATTTCCACCACGAAGGAAGTACTGGCGAATCTTCTCAGCATAAAGCCTCGTGCAGTCGTAAAGAAATTGTCGATGGCTAATCGTCTTCTTCGTTGCTTTCGTTGTTTGGTCCTACAAGAAGCGCCTATTTGCAGGTCGTTACGCTACGCACATAGTATCACGTGCGGAAATTGTAGATTTTCCAAAGGCGTTCTGTAGAAAATCGTAAGGTGAAGGAGGCTTCATTTAAATATATATAGAATACAGAACAGCCGGCCTGCGGCAAGGGTACTGTCTTTGTCTTGTTTATGCCGTACAAAGGCACAGTTGACAATATATACGGTCGTGAATATATATATATATATATATATATATATATATATATATATATATATATATATATATATATATATATATGTATGTAGCTGCTATACTAGCTAGCTGCTATACCGAGAGTTCATCACTTGAGCCTATAAAAGCAGCTGCATTGTATCATACCTACTTACTCTGACGAAGGCCGTGCCACGGCCGAAACGTTAGTAAATACGATTTCCTTTTCAAATGTGCTATCTGCAAGTTCATTCAATATATATATATATATATATATATATATATATATATATATATATATATATATATATATATATATATATATATATTATATATATATATATATGAGATCTAACAGACAGTAATGCCAAGGAATGTACAGGGGAAGTTATTAGAGCTAATGGAATGTAAATAAGAAGAAAGAAGAAAGAAAAGTGGATGAAAAAATAACCAGCCGTGAGCAGGTTCCAGGTTCCTGCTCACGGCTGGTTATTTTTTCATCCGCTTTTCTGGTATATATATATATATATATATATATATATATATATATATATATATATATATATATATATATATATATATATATATATATATATATATATATATATATATATATATATATATATATATATATATATATATATATATATATATATATATACCAGATTCTTTGAACGTCATTCGCGCTGGACCCGACGTATTGTAGGCAAGAAAGGGACGACGAAACTTTCGTGGAAGCGTCTTTACTAAACGTTTTCAGCTGGTGGACTAGCCTTCGTCCGTCGTCCCTTTCTTGCCTACAATACGTCGGGTCCAGCGCGAATGACGTTCAAAGAATCTGGTATGTATGTATATATATATATATATATATATATAGAGAGAGAGAGAGAGAGAGTAAGCATCTGTTTTTTTTTCTTGAAATGAAGCCTCCTTCATATTACAATTTTTAATGGTTTTTGTGTGCGCGTGTGTTTTGGCTACTAATTTTAATGCGTGTGTCTCTTTAGCAGGAAAAAATGAGCCCACAATTAGGATGTTGTTGAAACTAGCAAGCACATATGTCGTTTCTGCAGGCACACATCTGGCTCATTGACATTTTGATAATTAGGCGAGTAGTTTTTCAAGTTGTAAGTATAATTTTGATTAATTATTTATTAGAAGTTAACGCAGAAATTAGTTGTGACTACTTCAGCATACTGGGAACAATGTGCACTAGGCTTGCTTTGCATAATGCCGTTCCTCTTTTTTTTAATGCGCTACGTGGAAATTGAGACGCCCTGTAAATAATGCTTCCAACTTGATGAAATATTTGTTGTGCTACGCAATTAAAAAACAGAAGTCTTTCTTGTTAAGCATTATGACATTTCCACTTAATCCTACGCTGAAAATTAAGAAACAAATATTCACGCCGGAGGACTTCTGTATATGTTAGTGCTCCGTCAGAGCTCATATTTTGGCGTGTTTGTAGCCATGTGGCATATTTCGCGTTGTCCTAAGTTTTGCATACGTAAAGACTGAGCCGGACTGCCATGTTTCTATTCGCTTCTCGTTCTCAAAACATGTTGACCATGAACGTGCCTCCCCCATGTGACCGATCCGCTGGCAAGTATTAAAAATAGAGAGAAAAGCTTACGAAATGTCTGCAGAGAGCTGTTCTTTCAGTCTGTGAGCATCTTGTTTTAAGGACGAATTGATTAAACATTATTTTATTAAATAGTTAGTGGCATAAATCTCGAAAAATCAAAAGAGCACACACACGCTTCTCTTCATGGTGGCCACATTGTCCTCACATTTATTTGTGTAACATTGAAATCGCACTTTGAAATCGTTCTCGAAAAAAGCCTGGGTTTTTGCCTAATTTAACGCACTCTTTGATTGAGTCTTTCCCAAAAGTGGTCGAGTGGCAGCGGCGATTTATAGTTTCACACAGCTGAACAGTATTGCACACAGGCGTGCACACTGTGAAATAAACATTAATTAACAAAAGTTGATTACGCTATACTAAAAAGCAGTTCGAGCGTTTATGGTACCTGATAGACAAATCTCAAGGGCACAATTGCAAAGGGTGCCCCCCCCCTTCCCCATCGTGGACAAAAAGAGGGTCAGGAGCGCCCCAACCCCCCCTGACTTAAGCCAGCGCATGCAGTCGCTCCCATTTACCCAGAAAAAAAAATGGGCTTTAAAAGAAGCATTTCATGGAACTGCTACAAGATGTCACTACTTATAATATTTACAGCTTGAGAACCTTCTCATTGGACCGTTGTCCTAGCGATGTCACAGAAATATTTGCTTTTGGGCTAGCTGGTTTATGAAGCATGCTCACTTAGCGCAGGGTACACAAAAAAAAAAAGAAGAGAGAGGGTAAGTGGAGGAGCAATCAAAAAGCTATGGCCACTTAGTGCAAACGACCTAAAGAAAAAAAGGTGGGAGAGGACAGGTGAAGAATGCTTCTCCTCACCGCCCCCCCCCCCTCCTTTTTTTTTCCTGCGTTGTTTTGCGCTATGTGACCGCACTTTTGAGGGGAATACAAGCATCCTTGGGATGCCTGCTCTGCTGTTCAAAAATATCTTATTGAACTTATGTGTTCTGGACTTCAAATTCGCAAATTAATATTGTTACGGGAAAGATGTATTCACCGAGAGCTGGTCTTGCTAACGGCTTCGAGAGCGCCCAGTCAAGCAGGCCAACGGGAGAAGCTTCCGAGTCCAACCCACTACAACCACGTTGTCGTCTTCTTCATTTGGGTGCCAATTCAGCTGTGTCGGTGCGACAGTTCCATACACGTATCATCACCCCGGCCCGTAAGGCACCGTCTCGGTGCCTGTTAAATGAGCGAGTCGGCGTTGTAGGGCTTGAGACGAGAAACGTGGACCACTTCCGTTCTGGGAGCAGCAGCTGATGAGTTTGTGGTAGCGGCAATCTCGTAGGTCACAGGTGTGACTTGACGAATGACTCGGTAGGGCCCAGCGTATCGCGATAATAGTTTCTCGCAGAGTCCAACACGTCGAGATGGGAGCCACAGGAGAACAAGAGATCCCGCAGAAAAAACGGCATCTCTATGTCGACGGTCATAAAGAGACTTCTGTGCTGTCTGCGACGACGATAACCGAGCACGCGCTATTGCACGTGCCGTGAGGGCACGGGTGATTGCATCCTGAGCGTACGAGGTGGAGGATGGGTGGTCTGATGAAAGCAATGTGTCGAAGGGCAGTAAGGGATGACGTCCGTAGAGTAGATAAAAAGGGGAGTAGCCCGCTGTTTCATGACGCGACGAGTTATAGGCGAAGGTTACGAACGGAAGAGATATGTCCCAATCGGTGTGGTCGGTTGATACGTACATGGAAAGCATGTCCGTCAATGTGCGGTTTAGTCGCTCCGTAAGGCCGTTAGTCTGAGGGTGGTAAGATGTGGTGAAGTTGTGACGGGTAGCACAAGATCGGAGTAGATCATCAACCACACGAGATAGAAAGTAGCGACCACGGTCTGTGAGCAGGTGAGTCGGAGCGCCGTGCTGGAGAATAATGTCGTACAGCAGGAAGTCGGCAACGTCGGTTGCGCAGCTGGTTGGTAGCGCTCGAGTGATTGCATACCGAGTGGCATAGTCTGTGGCCACTGCAATCCATTTATTTCCAGTTGTAGAAGTAGGAAAAGGGCCTAGCAAGTCCAACCCCACTCGATAAAATGGCTCGGCTGGAACTTCAATAGGTTGAAGTAGACCGGCAGGGGGAGTCGTAGGCTTCTTTCGGCGCTGGCAGAGGTCACAAGATGTGACGTAACGGCGAACAGAGCGGTACAGACCCTTCCAGAATACTCGTCGTCGAATGCGGTCGTAAGTTCTGGAGACTCCTAGATGTCCAGAAGTTGGAGCGTCGTGGAATTGTCGCAGAACATCCTTTCGCAGGTGATGCGGTACGACGAGTAAAAGTTCGGCGCCGTCAGGGTGTAAGTTGCGGCGGTACAAAACGTTGTCTTGAAGCAGGTATCTGCTTAGAGAAGGATCAGCATAACGCGATTGAAGGCGGTCAATAATGGTGAGCAGCGATGGATCTTGGCGCTGTTCGTCAGCCACGTTCAGAAAGTCAGTGATGGCTAAAACGCAGGCATCGAATTCCAAATCAGTGGAGCTAGGTGGATCAACAGGGTGCCGGGATAAGCAGTCAGCATCGCTGTGCAGCTTTCCAGATTTGTAAACAACCGAGAACGTGTACTCCTGTAATCGAAGTGCCCATCGGCCGAGTCTTCCTGTAGGGTCCTTAAGCGTCGACAGCCAGCAAAGCGCATGATGGTCCGTGATGACTGCGAACGGACGTCCGTATAAGTACGGACGGAATTTCGCAATAGCCCAAACGAGGGCTAAGCATTCCCGCTCAGTGATGGAATAGTTTTGTTCCGCTTGCGACAAAAGACGGCTAGCGTAGGCTATCACACGGTTGGTGCCATTCTGTATCTGAGCGAGTATAGCACCAATGCCATGGCCGCTTGCATCGGTGCGAAGCTCTGTTCGAGCCGCTGGATCGAAATGAGCCAACACAGGTGGTGATGTGAGGGCGGTAATTAGCGACGCGAAGGAATGTTCTTGGTCCCTTCCCCGAGAAAATGCCACATTCTTTTTGAGGAGATCCGTGAGGGGCCTAGCAATATCCGCGAAATTGAAGACAAAGCGGCGGAAGTATGAGCAGAGCCCAATAAAACTGCGAACTTCTTGTGTGGAACGCGGAACCGGGAATTCTCGGACTGCACGGACTTTGTCAGGGTCGGGTTGAACACCAGTGGCGTCAACAAGGTGGCCGAGTAGTTTAATCTGCCGACGTCCAAATGAGCATTTCGACGAATTGAGTTGGAGACCAGCGCAACGAAAAACGTCAAGAATTGCCGAGAGACGAGACAGGTGGCTTTCGAAGGAGGGCGAGAAAACTATTACATCATCCAGATAGCAGAGGCAGGTCGACCATTTGAAACCGCGAAGAAGAGAGTCCATCATACGTTCAAAAGTAGCCGGGGCATTGCACAAACCAAAAGGCATGACCTTGAATTGGTAAAGGCCGTCGGGTGTGATGAATGCCGTCTTCTCGCGGTCGCGGTCGTCGACCGAAATTTGCCAGTATCCGGATCGAAGGTCAAGGGACGAGAAATAGTTGGCGCCGTAAAGGCAGTCGAGCGCATCATCGATTCGAGGTAAAGGATAAACGTCCTTCTTGGTGATCCGATTCAGGTGGCGATAGTCGACGCAAAAACGCCAGGTGTTGTCCTTCTTTTTAACTAAGACCACAGGGGAGGCCCAAGGACTCGATGACGGCTCAATGACGTCTTTACTGAGCATTTTCTCGACCTCCGTCTGTATTACTTGGCGCTCAGCACGTGACACGCGATAAGGGCGTTTGTGAAGTGGACTGGCGTCGCCGGTGTCGATGCGGTGGGTTACGGCAGTTGTGCGGCCCAGGGGACGGTCGTCAACGTCAAAGATATCCAGGTAAGAAAATAGAACACCCCGGAGCGCCGCAACTTGGGAAGGTAAGAGGTCACTGGATATCATTTTGTCGAGGAACGCCTTATTTTGCGACGTGATGACAGGTTTCGTCATGGTCTTAGTGTCAGGTGTAAAAGAACAAATCGAACATTCATCAAGGGTGGAAAGATCGGCTAAAGTGATGCCTTGGGGAAGCACTTGGGTCGACGTAGAGAAGTTCAGGACTGGAAGTAGCACCGTGTTGTTAGCAACAACCACTATAGTATGTGGTAGTGCGATGTGGTGCGTAAGAGTCAAATCAATGAGGGGAGCTACCAGATAGTCTCCATCGGGAACGGACGGGAAGGGCGACAGAGGAATGTACATAGCAGCCTGGGGTGGTAGCCGTAGAGACTCCACGGATCGTAGCCGAGTGCGACTTGGAGGAGTGAAATCGGAGCACAAAGGCAATTCGAGCCGTAAGATACCGGTAGAACAATCGATGAGGGCCGAGTGGGCGGTTAAGAAGTCAATTCCAAGGATGACGTCGTGTGGGCAAGCATCGAGGACTGCGAAGAGAACGGAAGTGTGGTGGCCAGCAACAGTAACGCGGGCAGTGCACATACCAAGCACCGATGTTCGACTTCCGTTGGCAACTCGAACAGTAGAGAACATAGCTGGTGTGAGAACCTTTTTCAGGCGAGATCGAAGTGTAGAACTCATAACAGATACTTGGGCACCAGTGTCAATTAGAGCAGTAACGGCGTGGCCATCAACGAACACCCGAAGTAAATTGCGTCTTGAATTTGTAGCCGGTTGAGGGTTTTCGTTCCGAGTCGTCAACGCAGCGCCACCTCCAGGAGCTGCACTCGTCAGTTTCCCGGGGAATGGGCAGAATAAGCCGGTGACGGAGAGCGGCGGCGTTGAGGGGAGCGTGACGGCCGACCCTGAGGTGACGGCGAGCGGCTGGACCAGTTTCTCTGGGCGACGACGTCAGCGTAGGACGGTTCGGAGCGTGGAAATGAACGGCGAGCTGAAGGGTCCAGAATATGGTCATCCGGAAAACCGGGTTGCGAATAGTGTCCGCGGTCCTGACGGCGATCTACATTACGAAAGCTTGGCCGGAAATACGACCTGTTGCGGCAATGGCGGGAGATGTGCCCAACTCGAGAGCAAGAAAAGCAGATTGGTCGATCATCATGCGTGCGCCACTCGGATGGATTTCGGTAGCGTGGTGGAAACCGAGGAGTCGAAGCTGCCGCAGCGACAAGTGGAGGAGAGTGGTGGTCAGCGTTGTGGACGGGAGTGCTCATGGGCTGCGGCATAAGTCTGGCGGGCTGGGGAACCTGGACGCCCAGGTTAGCAAACTCCTGACGTACGACGGCTTGAATAAGCGAGACTGTTGCCCAGTTGTCTTGCGCAGGGGGCTGATAGGAAGCGGGTGCCATGGCTTCCAGCTCCTGGCGAACAATCCTTGCGATATTGGCAGGAGGGGCAAGTGAACGGGGCGCTGCAGAATCCTCGCAAGACGAAGTCGCAGCAGTGTTTGGTAGTCTCGCGATTTGGTGGGTGATTCGCCTGCTTTTAGCTTGCTCAAATCTCCGGCATTCAGATATGATGGAGTCGACAGTGGTGCAGTTCTTGCACATTAGTATGTTGAAAGCATCATCAGCAATGCCTTTCAACACGTTGCTGATCTTGTCCGCCTCGGACATGTTTTTGTCCGTCTTCCGGCACAGTGCCAGTACGTCTTGGATGTACGTGACGTACGACTCCGTCGACGATTGAACACGCGACGCGAGTTCCTGCCTGGCTGCCATCTGACGAGCAACTGACCGACCGAACAAATCGCGAAGCTTTTGCTTGCATGTGTCCCAGCTGGTTAATTCTTCTTCATGCGTCTCATACCAGGCGCGTGCCGTACCACGTAGGTAGAATAGAACATTTGCCAGCATAAGCGTTTCGTCCCACCTGTAGTGCTTGCTGACGCGCTCGAATAATGCGAGCCATTCTTCGACGTCCGTGCTGTCCGTCCCGGAAAACGTGCCAGGGTCGAGAAGATGGGGGGGAATCACCGGTGATGGAGCCGGCGCGGATGGCGAGGCCTGAGTGCCAGTTTCAGGCATCGCGGCTGGACAAAGCTGGCGTCCGCTGCGGAGTTCCAGAGCCGGGTTGTGTGAAGACCCAGCACCTCCACCAAAAGATGTTACGGGAAAGATGTATTCACCGAGAGCTGGTCTTGCTAACGGCTTCGAGAGCGCCCAGTCAAGCAGGCCAACGGGAGAAGCTTCCGAGTCCAACCCACTACAACCACGTTGTCGTCTTCTTCATTTGGGTGCCAATTCAGCTGTGTCGGTGCGACAGTTCCATACACGTATCAATATTATTCACTTGGCTTCAACATTATAAAACTTTTATTTAGCCATGGAAATAATATGCGTCCATATTTTGGAAGTTTATTCTTCAATTAGCTAATCGCACAAAGTGGTAGTGAGCCAGTGATGTACATTGTCATGGGCCTGATACTACACAGCTTTAGTGAGCCCCGAGTAGAGGCAGCGCCTGCTTAATCCCCTCGAACACGTGTCAGCATCAGGGTTGCGTTCTGAAGACGGTTTCGATCGACCCAAATGAATTACGCTGTGCGACGTTATCAGGGCAGGGCCGATCGAATCGAGATTATCGGCTCTTCCCAGACGCGTCTGCTGCGGGCCGGTTCGCAGAGAGCCGTCAACGATCTCGTTAACGTAATGCGCCGAGCTGGCCTTTGATGTAATTTTGCGACATTTAGGCGTCAACGGCTAAGCTTAGCGCGGCAAGCCGTTGTTCAAGCCTTTGAGTGTATAGGAACTTTAATAAGTTTAGAAAACTTAAGAAGCTTAGAAACATTGATAACACAACAAACAGAATGGGTCACACTGTGTTATAAAGCTTTGATTTCACCTAGTGAGCCATGCACAAACATCTACGCTCGAACAACACAAGGACAAAAACGCCACAGCAATCTGGTCTACGGTGCTTTTTGTCCACGTCTCTTTCGCTCCTTGATGTTTCTCAACGTGTTCCTTTTTTTTTTAATGGTGAGTTTTCACGCACGAAAACGTGACGGCGGGGTGCGGGCCTTAAGATGTTCGCTCCTAAAAACACACCTTTACAGGGAAAAAATGGCAGCATATCCACGGAGTGAATGATGGAGAGTGGAGCGAAGCATCCATCCGTCCATTCGTTCTTGCTTCCGTCAGTCCATGCGTGCGTCTGTGTGGCCGCCCGTGCGTCCATCCACCCGTCCGTGCGTGCGTCTGTTCGTGCGTCCGTACGTTCATCTGTGCGTCCGTCCCTGCTTTCGTTCATGCATCCGCTCCTGCGTCCGTCCATGCGTCCATCTGTCCGTGCAGCCGTCCATGCGTCCGTCCATGCATCTGTCTGTGTGTCCGTTCGTCCACCTATTCAACACTCCAAGTATCACCATCTCGCATCTTTTCATCATATATTCCTCATATAGAAGCACCGCCATCCAGCGGACATTCCAAAGACTGAACGAGAAGAGGCACACGCACACTTTCTTACGGCTTGCGCTTCGGGTCTACTTCCCACCTTTAATCACCTCGAGTTCATGGTATATACTGGTTCACTTTATTCATGGCACTGCGGCCCAACGCTCACTACACCTTTTTAAAGCCTTGGAGGTTACGCCCAGCGAGTATAACGTAGCTACCCTTTCTTGTCTTCTGTACGTTGTTGAACAATAACAACTTTGCAGCGTGCACGTTAACTAAAAGCCGAATTCTCCTGTTTTTCATTCCGCCTTAGCAGCCATTCGCATGTACATTGAGCACTATCTTTTATTGTTGAACAACACACAGAAGAAATCTCTCACCGGCACTACATTGGAGGTCAAAATGTTATACTTGTTACACACTACTACAACGGCTACGAGGGACGAACGGGTGCCGCTATAAAAAGCTTCGCCCTTAAAAACTTTCAGGTTGTTGAAATCGAAGGACGTCAACTCCCAATTCTTTAATCACCCTTTCCGTACCGCGCGACAACTTGTGAACGTATGGCATGACTTCGAACATTGTGAGTCTTTCTCACCAAAGAAAACGAAGGTATGTTGCCTGTGACATTAAACACAGTCAAGCATGTGAACACTTTCCGGGTTTTTACTTTAGTTTTGTGTGGTTTTCTACAATTAGTCAATTTCTATCATATTCATGGTCCCTTCAGTTCCCCTGCCTCGCCCGATGGAAACTGCCGGACTTTAAATTGAATTTGTTTATTTATTCACATTTTCCTCCCATTTTTATTGTCTCCTCCCCAAAGATTTACCTCTCGGTTCCAGTTGGCGGCCTACTTTCAACTGGTTTGCTTTTTGTCCTTGGTCAATGTGTGTGTGTGTTATATAAGAATAATAAGAGTTTTTATTCAACACTACATTGACCAAGACTGAGAAGTTGTCTTGACGAGGTCAGAAAACCCGTTCAATGAGCGAAGAATCTGTGACCTTATGTGTGACGCTCGGCGAAAGGTGTGCCAAAAAAATGAAAATACGAGGACACCACGTAGGTAGCGAGGCGGACACGAAGAGGTGAAGCGAGAAGGTGCTAATAAAGAACACACTTATTCTGTGAAGCAATAAGCGAAACCAACGAATTCATCACAGGCGTGTCCCGTGAATAAAAGTAAGTACTGCAAGAGAAGCATGAGCTGTAATAAAATAGAACGGATATAAATCGACTCTGCCCATAGCTATCCGGCTTCAGTGGTTCCACCAAGTATTCACGTAAGGGTGCTGGCAACGTCACCGACAATGACGGCTGTGTCGCCCAGAGAAGTCGTCGCGCAGAGACGGTCGTAAAGGGAGGAAGCCACAGTGGTGCCGCTTCCGGCGCGAAGAGAATGATAGCAAGGTCTAGCACTGGCGTGCAGTCGTTCGAAAGGCTTTCGGCTAGGCCCACAGAAGAACGGTACAGTGGTGCTGAAGCTAGCAGGTATATAGAGCCGCTATCGGACTAGCTAAAAACCATAGAGGCGAATATGAGAGGTTCGTGTGCTTAGATTTCGGCGCATGTTTAAAAACCCTGGGTGGTCAAAATTTGTGGAGCCCTCCGCGGCGGCGTCTCTAATAATCATATCGTGGCTTTGGAACGTTAAACACCAGAAATAAATATTACTAGCTAAAGGATTTGTCTTCGTGCATGAAGGGTGGGGGAGGGGGGGCTACAGAAATGGTTGAAATTGAGCCTGTGTTTAAATTCTGGTATCATTGGCTATACATATCAGCTGATGTTCATAATGCTACCTGCACGCAATGGGTCGAAGGCAAGAGCGGATCTGGCCCTAGAGAAGAATAGGAGATCACGCATTCTTCACTCGAGAGCTAGCCGCGACGGACGTGTTTTTCGAGAGCTGGCTAGACAGTGAATAAATAGAAGGCCCCTGCACTTCTGAAGTACCGTGACAAACTGGTGGATGTGCTGGGTAACCTTCTTGGATATTGCAGACTTTTTTAGGAAGTCCCCCTACGTGTCCAGTCTCAGTTAACACCCCCGTGAATCAGGCCAGCCGTCGAATCAGGGGAATGCCACAGGAAGTCAACAGTACGGATCCCCCCCACATCGACAGGTATGATGAGCGCTTCGCTGAAAATAGCTTCAACAGGCACGGGAACCACGATGTCAAACCGGTACACGCTGGAGAACCCACGGGTCGTGACGATGTTCCACAGCACGAGCATGAAGACGCCGAAGAGTAGATAACGAATTTCGAGCGGGTAGCCACCTTGAACCAATGAGACAGTGCGGCAAAACCGGGCCATGTCTACTACCTGGAGGACGGGGCACGTATGTGGTATCAAAATTGCAAGAAATCGTGGTGCGAGTTCTCTCATAGGATTCTGGAGACCTACACCAGTACTGATTGTCCAAAACGAGCAGAACGAGCGATTCAAACTAGAGTTCAGGTGCGAAGGAAGGAAGGAAAATAGAGGGAAAAGAAAGGCAAGGAGGTTAACCAGCCTATAGGCAGCCTGTTTGCTACCCTGCGCATGGGAGAGGGGTGGGGGAGATGAAAGAGAGCAGAGAGGGAAGATAGAAAGAGCACATTCGGCAGCACATGCGCGCACACTCAGTCATAGTCCAGTCTTGTCTTTCGCGGTGTGTGACATTGCTGTTACAGTCGCTTGTTCAAGTCGGTGTCGCGTAGGAATTTCAACAGAGCTTTCGTCGCCTTCTGTTGCAGTGTCTTCTCTCGGGCACTTGACAGAATAGTGTCCACAGACATTTGGCTGTTGTCGATGCGCGCAAAAGCAGACGCCAGTGACTGTCTCTGGATTTCATACAATGGACAGTCACACAGGATGTGGTGTAGCGTCTCTTCGCAATGACAGGCATCGCAGAGAGCGTTGTCGGCCATTCCTATGACAAAGGAGTAAGATTTTGTGAATGCCACTCCTAGCCATAAGCGATGAAGTAGGGTGGCTTCTCTTCGATCGAGTCCAGTGGGCATGTGGAGAGCCATCAAAGAGGACAGGTGGTGTTGACGATTCGTATCGATGCTTGGTGGGCACCATAGTGAAAACGTGATTTCACGCGCAAGTCGTCGAAGAGTACTGGCAACATCAGTCCTCGAAAGTGGTATGGCTTCTTCTCGTGTTCCTTCAAGGGCTGCCCGCGCGGCAGTATCGGCATGTTCGTTCCCTATGATGCCGCAATGACTTGGCAGCCATTGAAGCGTCACATGATGCCCTTTCTCGAGTAAAGTGTGGAGAAGGCATCGAATTTCGAAAACAAGCTGTTCGTACGGGCCGCGACGCAGTGCTGAGAGCAGATTGTAGGGCAGCCCTTGAGTCGCTGAAAATCGACCGTTGTTGCGGTGGTTCCCGATTGATCACACAAAGTGCAGCGCGCAAAGCAGCTAGTTCCACTGCTGTAGATGCCGTGGAGTGGTCAGTCCTAAAGCTGATGGTAACACCTCTTGCTGGGATAACTACTGCCCCTGACGAACACTGGTGGTTCGTGGAACCATCGGTGTATACATGTATGCTGTCTGAATATTTCTCGTGCAAAAGAAGAGACAGTTGTTTCAGCACGGGCGACGAAAACTCAGATTTCCTCCGGATTCCTGGTACACTAAGATGCACTGTGGGTCGAATAAGACACCAAGGTGGTATGGATGGTTTAGATGCATGAGTGAAGCCCGAGGGAAGTTTATCGTTGTATTTCACGATAATTTTGGCGAACGATGCTTGGCGCCTCTCTGAAGGCAACAGTGCAAGGTGATGGCCGGGGGCACGGGCGAAGTGTCGGATGTGTGTTCTCAGGACTTCAACAACAATGTGAGTTTGTATCGGATAGTCACCAGCAATTGCAATTGTTGCTTCTGTTGACGTACATCTGGGCAGACCGAGGCACACTCTCAGCGCTTGGGCTTGTACTGCCTGTAAAATACGAACATTGGTCTTGCAGGTATTGCTAAGCACGGGCAAGCTATATCTGAGGAAACCGAGAAACAGGGCCCTGTAGAGCTCCATCATTGCGTCTACTGACATCCCCCACGTCTTTCCTGCCAGGAACTTGAACAGCTCAGAAATAGCGGTCAGGCGCTTCTTCATATAGGTCACATGCGGACTCCAACAGAGGTCCCTATCAATAACGATGCCCAGAAACCGGTGGGTTTTGGCGTAAGAAATCGGTCGCCCGCAGATTGAGATGACATAAGGGGTCATTGCTTTACGAGTGAAAGCCACCAGCGCGCATTTTTCTGGTGATATGCTGAGGCCTTGTTTGAACAAGTAGTTGGCAATCATAGTTGCTGCTTTTTGAAGCCGGGAACGTATCTGAGGACGTGTGACTGCCGATGTCCAGACACAGATGTCGTCTGCGTATATTGAGATTTTAATGGTGCTTGGCAAGTATTCAGCAAGGCCAATTAGTGCAAGATTGAATAGCGTTGGGCGAAGAACTCCGCCTTGAGGAACACCCCTGGAAGTATAGCGTCGCGTAGTTGGGCCATCTTCCGTTAACACAAAGAATGATCTTGCAGCCAGGTAACTCGAAATCCACCGAAAGACTCGACCACCAAGGCCAACCACCGCAAGAGCACCCAAAATGGCTTCATGTAGTACATTATCATAAGCGCCTTTCACATCTAGAAACAAAGCTGCAGATAGTCGCTTACGGGATCTTTCGTGCTGAACGTACGAAACTAGATCAACGACATTGTCAATAGAAGAGCGGTCGCGTCGGAAACCAGCCATTGAATTCGGATAAATCTTGTGGTATTCAAGATACCACTCCAGGCGGCCTAATATCATCCGTTCCATTATCTTCCCTACGCAGCTGGCCAGTGCTATTGGGCGGTATGAGGTTAGTTCGAGTGGGGATTTGCCCTGCTTCAAGATGGGTAACAAGCGGCTTACTTTCCAGTCGTCAGGAACATAGCCATCCTGCCACGAGATGTTGTAGAGGCTCAACAGTTCTCTCCTTGCACCTTCCCCAAGGTTGCACAAGGCTCGGTACGGAATACCATCTGGGCCCGGAGAAGTTGAACGCCTGCAGAGAGCTAGTGCCGCCTCGAGCTCCTCCATTGTAAAAAGGAGGTCCATGTGGTAGTCACGGGAACGGGGGACGTCACCTCTCACTGGAGAATCTGGACGAGTGGCTTGGTTGGCGATCTGCGCACAGAAATCTTCTGCGACATCTATCTCTTGCCTCCTTTGAAATAGCGCGAGCGCTTTGAATGGAAAGCGCTGTTCCGTATAGGGTGACGCAGACCTTGCACCGTTTTCCAAATGTGTGAGAGTGGCTTGCGAGGGTCTAGTGACTGGCAAAACGTTGTCCATCGTTCCGACGCTAATCTATCCATGCGACGCCGAATCTTCTTTTGCATCCTCCTGGCTGCCCTAAGATCGTGAATTGATTTTGTACGCCGATACCGACGCTCCGCCCGGCGTCGCAGTGCTCGGAGTCGCTCCAACTCTATATCAAAGTCGTTTCGTGTGGAAGATATCGTCACCGTGCGAGTGGCGTTTTGCATTGTGCTCTTAATTGTTTCCTCTAACCCAGATCGTAGGCCATCGCTGCAAGCATCTTCCATGTCAGATTTGAAGTTGGTCCATTGGACTGCTCGAATGGTCGTCCGTGGACCATAACTAGACAAGCCTTTGATGTTAAGGTAGATTGGAATGTGATCACTTCCTCGTGTCTCAACATCTGGAAACCACTTGACGTATCTCGCGAGGGAGTTGGAGACAAAAGCAAGGTCGAGACAGCTGCCGTATGTCACACCTCGAAGAAAAGTGGGGCTGCCGTCGTTCAGGAGAGTAAGGCCATAGTTGTAGGTGATGTTTGCTAACCTGCGTCCTCTTGCATTTGTCCGCGTACTTCCCCATGCGTGATTGTGCGCATTGAAATCACCTATGAGGACCCATGGTGCAGGACACACTCTCAAAATATCCGCTAATCTCCTGGAATCGAGATTACTTGGCGGCGATATATAAACGCCTATGAGAGTAAACATGAGTTGGTTCTTTTTCACAGTGATGCAGACATACTGATTGTCATCGTGAGGTGCAATTAGTTGCACAACATACGTCAGTTCACGACGAACAAAGACGATTTTGCTGCACGCACCGTTCGTTGAAGACATGACAGCTTCGTACCCCGATAGTCTTATTGGTTTCGACAAATTGGGTTCACAAATGACGATGATTGGAAACAGGTTGGTAAACAAAAACTGTCGAAAATCTGAAAGGCGTGATTTTAGTCCTCTGGCGTTCCATTGGATGACGGATGCAGCCTTGACTTCTTTAAGAAATGTTGAGGTGTGAGTAGCCATCTTCCCAGTTGAGAGATTCAAGCACTGGGCTTAGGGCGTCCAATAGTCCAAGTGCGCTTCGAGCAGATGGTGTCTTCATGTCGACTAATATCGCTCGGATGGCTTCTATAAGGGAACGCAGCACCGAGATCACTTGACGATCAGTTTTAGGCAAATCTTCCATGGTTGGAGACGGCTCTTGTGTGGCCACAACCTGCAGAGGTTCCTTGGCAGAAGAGCGCGTCGGGAGCGTGGGCCATTCCTCCAGAGAAGGAGGCTTCTCTGTTTCTTTCGTAGAAGTGGTGGGCCCTTTCGCGGCGCTACTGGATAGAACCGCTAAAGAGTGGGAAGGAGCGTCTCGGGAATGTGCCTTATTTGAAGACTTTCAATGATGCCGACGTCGACGCCGACGCCGGACTGCGAAGTGAAACGGTTGCCACATACATTACACGTAACTTCCGACGAGCTGACCCAAAAATGGCGGAGGATAAAAAGTTGCGGCATCTGAAGCGCGGGGTTATGGAACAGCTCTTTGCCGGCCTGGTACGCAGCCCTTCGAAGACAGTCACGGAGTTCTTCACCGAGGCTTTAACTATACAAAAGATGTTGCAGCAACGTTCTAGCCTGTACGAAAGACAAGTGAAAGGCATGTCTGTTGCGGACACTTGCGCCACAACTGGAAACGATTGCTTACGAGAACTCATTCAATCCGTGGGGCACGAGAAGTTGCAGTAGGCTGAAGTGACACCGCACCCTACGGCTTTTGAAGTCTCGTGACAACATTTTTCTTGCTCTGTTCTTGTGTTGCTGTGGTGCTCGATCTCGAATCCAAACTTAAGTCACTGGTTTCGTCCCAGCCACGGTGGTAGCCCTTCAAGTGAGTTGAAATGCTACAGGCCTATGTACTGTCGTGGTTTCGGGACATAAAACTACGGCTGCTAATATTATTCAGTGAGAAGTTTTTAGGGGACCGGGCTGTCATAAGCTGGAGTACGATGTCGTCATCACTTGACGTGGCACTCCGTGTGTAGCATATTCAGCGCGTGTTCGCGAAAAGAAGTAAGTCTTCCTCCTTTGGTTCTTCGAGCGCCTTGATGACAATCCTTTACCCTCATTAGGGAAACGACAACTACTGCACTTGCAGTAACGCAGGCAAAAGCAGTTATAAAAACAGAAAAAGGAGGAAACAATAGTGAAAACAAACAGAGAAAATTTGAAAAAGGAAGATGAAGAAATAAAGCAATAAAAGTAGATAAAGAAAATGGAATTATTAAGAAACGAAGCGAAGAAAACAAAAACGACGAGAAAGAAGGTTGCCGAGCTCCACACTTACTACAGGCTTGCACCCTGAAAACGGAGCTGCCTTCTTTTATTATTATTTCTTAACGCAACTACACCGTATTGCAAAGTGTGAAGCCGTAGCAAACTTGACTGACCTATCAGACGCTCCGGTCATACGGCGTAACACATGCACCAGGGCATAACAACGCTTTCTGTTTAGCTTTAGCTAAACAATGCAACATTTTTTACTAACTTTGACTGGGAAATAAGAGGAATAAAGAGAGAGTGTTACTGTGCTATCTAAGCTGACTTAGTGACACTAGCTTGTGAACCACCTTGCCAATCTATAGTAGTACCTTGTTAGGAGTGGCCATACCTTGCAACGGCGACGTAAATATGCTGATGTTTTGAAAACCGGCCCCGAAATAACGTAATAAATGAACGTATTAGCAGTATAATAACCAAAATAAACATATCAAAAACATGACATTATGCACCAGAGCAATGTGCTTAATACAAATGAAAATGAGTGCATATTCTATAAATTTGTATGTGCGAAAAGTCAGCAGTTTCTGTAGATGTACGCATACTAAAGAGTTACTAGATAGCTCATCGTCTACATTTTCTTCAGAATAAACAAAGAGGGCGGGGGGGGACACATCGTCACAGCGCAGAGCGGCTGTCTTGGGCAGTAGACGGCATCATTATAAGAATATACAGCCGCTCTGGTAAGTTCGTTGGCCTTAGGATTTATTTTTGCAATTCCTAGTTTACTTTAATTATCGATGACATTTCAGGGTTACATAGGAGAATACGTTCTAGTGTGCTCGTTCTGTTGTCTAGACGAGCGATCATCTCTGCACAGCGTCGCGAGGACAGTCGCAGAACACATGCTGCAAAGTCTCCTCGGTAACGCACGCGTCGCAAAGAGCGCTGTCAGTCAATACAACAACGATACTGTTATTTCGATGACGGCATGCTCTAAATATACCTGGCTTTAAAAATATGCACGCAATAAAAAAAAGCATGTATATCATGATTTCACGGCAAGTAGTCGTGGCCATCGGATAACTTAGTTAAGTGAGTCGAGCGTATACAGCTAATGAAGTTATCGGAATGCTGAACTTACGAATAGCTCCGACCAGAAAGACATCAAAAAAATACCAACCACCAAAATAAACAGACGCCACATAGTGGAACCCACCCGGGACCTAAAGCAACTTGCGAGCAATGTTTACATGCCCGAACTGGACTATAAACCACCGGACAAGTGATCATACTAACTTCGCTGTCTTCCTCCTTCCATGATCTCTCACTCACCCACGTGTGCGCACGTACCTATTTGTTTCACACATCGGAAGTATATTGCCACACGCGTTTATTCTCTCATTTTTATGTATTCCAGTTACACCCCCACAAACAGCTAGACTAGCTCGGTGTAGACCACATCGCAATGCTCGAGAAGCCTCACGAATGTCTTAGATCATGCTGTAAAAGTTACCGGGTTACGCGCAGTGCGTGAATATTCAAGTTTGTTGCAGAGCTTTTTCAATCGCTAGCGATACCGCTGGAAACTACGACGCCGCATGTATTAATGTCCACACGCCTTACAATTGATCAGTTTAAAGACGGCCGGCACTCCCTTCGCCGATATCAGTGCACAGCGTGCATTGCTTGTAGTTTATCCTTCCGTTTACAGCCCACAAGTTCGGCCAAATAAAAATTTCCATCCTGAATAGCCATGACTAATAAAATCTGTGCGTTTCTCTGTAACGTACTCATTCAGGCTACCGTTCCAAAACAAAGGTGACCATCGGGTGTTAGACCTAAGTGACCTGGTCAACTAAGATTTCATAAGGTAATTTCACGCAGATGTCGTTTAAATGTGTACCTGACACGAAAACATCCAGGTGCTTTCTTGCATCAAATGAAAGGCCAAGCCCTCAATCTTCTAAGACATTTGCGGGTGAGCATGAGTTTGCCATGAAAACTTAATTATATGTTTTAAGAGCTATTTTTATTTCCTACTATAACCTGCAGTCACAAAAAGATGTGAACTTCTCTTCACGTCATCACTCATTAAATTGTGACGTTTCCACAGCCATTCCTCCCCGCCACTCCATTGGTGACGCATGAGAGACCGTTTTGGTAATTTTACTACTTTCCGTTATCCCAAATAGCCAAAATGCTGTCTGATTGATTGATATGACCGAGTTTTTTGTTGCTAATTTCGCGCGTTGTGGTTACGGACACTGGCGGTGGCGGCGGTGGTGGCGGGGGACAACTACGTTGCTGCGCGAGACCATAGTTGTGATCTCATAACAGCTTTCACTGCAAAAGATACACGGAATACACAGGTGGGACACACACGGGCGCGATAAACAAGATAAACAGGCGCTATTAGGTGAAACCCACCCGGTACCTGAAGCAACTTGCGAGCAACATTTACTTGCCCGAACGGAGCTATACCCCCGGACAAGTGATCATGTTAACTACGCTGTCTGCCTCCTTCCATGCACTCACCCACGACATCGGCAGTACGGAGTGACGTTAGGAGCAGAACACTTTCGGAGGATGTCGGGGCATGATCAATACGTTGCATGCGAGGAAGAGTAAGATTTCTTTCACTTTCAATTCATTGTAGGCGAATGCATGAAAAACCCTATGAGGTCCTTGTTTTTATAGACAGGCCAGTACATCCAGACATGTTGTACAGAGGCACTATATATAAAATCTAATTTAATGTAAAAGAGCAAAGCACGTGAGGCAAATATTGGCGACGGCTAAGCCATATGATCAACTACTATTTGGTGACGCGCACATCGACACATCAACAATTAACCACTCCTGCCGTTCGCCATTGCAGACAAATGTGTTTTTTGTGAATGAAACAAAAATGAACAAGCAGCATATTATTACATATTGCAATCCACGGAAAGTTTTTTTTTTGTTTTATGACAACTGTTTTAATTACTTGTGACTAATTGTACTCTATACTCTTGACGGCATCAGGATCGCTCCGAAATGTCCCTCTCGGGGTGAATGTGGTATTGTATTTGATAACATTGCTGTCGATTGCTTATGGTAATACTGACATTTCAAAATTTTTTCGAAGAATGATCTTCCGAATTGATTTTGACGTAAATTGTTATTTACCTTTAGTGTTCCTTTAAACTGTTCCGCTTTATTAGAAATATCTTCAGCGATACTGACAACCTTATTAGTGCACTAGGACGAATCAGCGACATATGACTGAAAAAACTATCTTTTGAGTTCCACCTTTTAACGATGCACACATTGTCATACTTCAACAGCAACGCCCACCGAAAAAGTTTTTCGCGAGCGTTCGAGAGATTGGCTTGATCGCGGATGCCCCACCAGAACTCTCCAGCGCAGCCCTAAGGGTGTGTCACGTCAGGAAGAGGATGCTACAGACACGAACCCGGAAGATACAATATTGTGCTGGGACCACCCGCATTAGCAAAACAAGTCAGAAAGACAACGTAAAATAGAAGGTGTTTACATTCTTTCGTAGCTTCTAGGGATGGGCTGCAACAAAAACGTACTCACAGGATAAAGTGGGTGCTGTACGAGACAAGGAAGCGGAATAACATAAAAAGTAAGCCACTTTTCAACCCTCTCGGCCACAGTTTCTTCCTTCCTTCCTAAGCTCGCGCCAACGGTGAGTTTCGTGCAGTGCCATGGACATTTACGCCATGGTTCACTGATAATCTACAAGCAGGCCGTGTTCAATCACTGCTGTGACCAGCATGAATCCGTTAACTTTTGGCTCATTTCCCTCATGAAATATTTGGGTACAGTTTTCGTGCCAGTAACTTCAAGTAATAAAAATATTAAGACAGCTTCGCACTATAGGGAGTGCCAACCTTGAATACGTAAAATGCAATATAGTAAGTGATATTGGATCGAAGATTTATGAATATTATGGAGTCAACATAAAGGTTTATACGGCGGCCCGAACCGTAGCATGTGTGCGTGAGCGTGATTCGGTAGGATGAAATGCGAAATTCATTCGATGAGTCAGTTATAATTTATGTCACATACTGAAAAGTCAGTATTCTTAAAAGGCCAGTCTATTGCAGGTGCCGGTAAATTAAGATCTATCTGTTAATTTGTTATTTGTTATCAACAATTTTATTCACTGTCAAGACTATACTTTCACGCATGTGGTGCTCTCGCTTTGATTAACACTCAAGTTGTGCTAACTCAAACCTGAAAGGCGAGGGCTGCAAGCTTCCTGCTTTACTTCTATCAAGTATACTATCTGCCAACGAATGCTATACTGAGATTTGATTTATTGAAGCTGGTGGGTCACTTCGATTGAGGTCGGAATAGCCTTAGTCTGGTCAAGCAGCAAGAACATTGGCCAAAGGGCGTGATCAGACATAAAACAAAAGGGTGAAAACAAAATCTGTCTTGAACCATGAAAACAACTGCATGTGTTAATTTATTCGACAAACGTGCTGCGGCTGAAAGCGGCGTGAGTAGGGTCGAACTGAGCGGGTCAAAAAGGTCAACAGGGTGCAGCAGGGAAAAAAGTTTTTTTCTCTATTTTTTTTGCTTATTCGACTAATTTGGTGTTTGTCACAACTGTTTTTGGCCATATATTTCCCCTGTGTCTTTGAGATCAAGGTGCCTTATTGATGATACGCACCCTATCTCTCTTGTATAATTTTTGAAAAGGTAGTAAAAATAAACGTGATCTCAGAGTGCCGTCTCCACATAAACCAAGAGATCTCGCACGAAACTGTATTCGCTTCTCAATAGTTTTTTTTTTTCCGGTTCAAATTGTACCCTTAGAAGTGTATTGTTATGCTTGTATGTTATCCTGTTTTCTTCTTTTGTATCGCCCACACCTGCTCAAAGCCTGGCAAAAAAAAACAGGCTAGCAGTAACCTGTAAATAAATAAATAAATAAATAGTGGTCCCAGGCAACCCCACTACGTGGCAGTGAGGCTTGGCCATCCCGTCCTGACGAGGCAGCGGTGCTTGGCCATCCCTATTGAGAACTAGGTGCGTGACCTCTTCAGCGCTTCATTAAAGTTTGTACCTACCTACAGCCATATAGGTCTGCGGGCAAGGTTTGTGAGTACTGCCACAGCTGCGTGTTGGTGCATTAATAACGTATGGACAGTGCTTAGTAAACCTACATGTAGGAATGAAGGAGCACTAACTGTTACCACAAAAACATACTAAAACAAATATTTTTTATACTTCACATATGGTCGGGAAGCGATTATATGCGCAATATAGAAATTTCCTTGCCCTATGGGTCAACTTGTGCACAATGCAAACTAAGTTCATAAAGTCGTTAAAACGCGGCTTCACGAACAAAATAAACAGGCTTGCCTAATTTGCCGATTATGTTAGTCCCGTATGTAATTAAGCCACAGTTCTGTAAGGTGCAGGTCGCTTAGACGCAATATTGCGATGACCTGTAATGGTGTCTGCATGAGAATATGGAAGTGTTCACTGTTCCAAAATTAATTTACCGAGCACCCCTCTTTCTCAAAAGATATATAAATAGGCCACGAAAGCTTTCGGAATCAACAATATAAGGCTATTCAATGCTTCGATTAGCAGACCACTGAAAAAAGTCTCGCCGAAATTTTCGAACAACATTGGCACAGAGCAAAGCCGTGGGGCTTATACCACCTGCTGCCTTCTAACAACGTCTACCACCGTCTAACAACTTCTGACCACCTGCTTCTTCTATAGACACGTTAGTTCCCAAACTCTCCACCAATGTCTGCGTTGGTTTTATCACAGTAGTTGTACATTGTATCGCAGTAGTTGTTCCTGCACCCTTCTACGGTTGCCCATTTTTCTCAGTTTTCGCTTATATATGTACACCACTCCGATATTAAATCTTTGTTGAAAGTCAGCGCTCTTTTCTCTCCTTGTTTTTTTTGCTTCCGCAGTTACGAAGTAACTACTTGTAGGTTGCGCTGTTCCTGCATTCAGCTATGTCCTACCAACTTGCCCAAGCTTCCACGCTTCATAACTTTCACTTTCACTTCATTTAATATGTCCGCTTTTAATAGGTACACGCAGTTTCAAAAGCAGATATTTCTTCGGCCAAAGTAAACCTCCGGAAACCTTGAGCCCGATAAAAATGAAGAAACTCTCTGTAACCAGCGTAGGGGCGGTACGTTCCGAAGAAATTGAACAAGCTCCGCTGCTGAACTGTGGTTCACTACAGAATGATCAGGTTGTCTATAACTATAAACTAGCTAGCATTTGCCAAGTAGCTCCTATAGTGGGTACGTGCTACAGGAATAGGCCAAGCTGCGCTATTCACATGCAGTGTACTCAAAAAATCACCGCCCAAGCATGCACTACGTACAAGTGGTTAACCAGCGAGAGCTGAAACGTGCGACCCCATTATTTAGCAGTCGGTTAACATGACGTTGCCATCAACCCTTTCACAAATATTGGTTACATTTTTAATGAGGTAAGACACACGTTCGGCTTGGGTTTACCACCGGATTTATTTCACATGCCACACATTTTGCCTCGCATGATCACGGTCATGAAGAGTGTAATGAACGGCTGAATGCATTTCGCAAAGCGTTAATCACAGTGGTTGTTCTCACACCGCAGGTGGTCACAGACGTCGCAGCTGAAGCCTGAGTGCCACTGGAAAAACTCCCGCCCAAAGTGGGCCATTCGGCTTGGCGAACACACTTTCGCAATCGTCACATTGTCCCTGCTGTGCCATCGCCAGCTAACTCGGTGGCGTGGTCTTCAGGATCCGCTCGCCACCAGTGCTTGCATTCCATTTCGCGATTTAGCGCAGCTTGGAAGGCTTCCTGATCATCGGTACGCAGTTTCTGCTGGCACTCGACCTTTTTTCTGTCCGGACTGCACTATCGACGAAGCTTTTTTTTTTTCACTGTCGGCCCTCTTGAGTTGTCTTTGGCGTACCCCTGTGGAAGGTTTCGGGAGATACTCGCGCGTGCTCGGCGCCACGGGTGCCACGGGATGGACGGACGTCGCTCACGACGCAGCCAATGGCGCACGTGCTTGGGTACGGCGCTGAGAACGGCATAGCTCATCCATCGGAGACCACCCATGACACCGCTGCCCAATGTTTGTTTGTTTCTTCTAGCCATATACAGCGTTCTCTGTAAAAATAAAGTAGCTAGCTGTCTGTAGCGAGCTTGGCGGGTATGTGCCCAAAAATTAAGGCAAGCCTCCCTGCTCACCTCCGGTTTACTAAAAGCTATGAGCAAAGTCAAGCAATGAAATGACGATATGGTGCCACCATCTTAGCTGTTTAACCAGTCTTGGGGACGTTAAGTTGCTGAAGCAGATTTTCTTTTAAGTGCAGAGCATTTCAAGGAGCCAGGCTGTCGTAAGCTGTCGCCGCTTGGCGTAACGCAGCAATGCCGTATATAGCCTAGCTAGCTTTAGCATATTGAGTGCGCGCTTGCGCCCCAGAGAAGTTTTCTTCCTCTTATTCTTCGAGTGTCTCTATGGTGATATTAAGTGCGGACATTACTGCTGTGGCTATGGAAACACAACAACACAAGCCACGTATGTATAGAGAGGGACAGAATAAGGTTGAGTGAAGGCAGGGAGGCTAACCAGAAGAACATTTCAAGTTTGCTACTTTGCACTGGGGAAAGTAAAATCGGCGTGAAAAGGTAAGTAGAGAAAAAGGAGTGAAAGGGAACGGTCGGCATTCCAGCCAGAAAGCGACTAAGGCGCTGCTAAAGTTTTTGCGCTCAACAGGACTTGCAAAACGACTGTGACACTCCCGTGCTAGGGTGTGTGTGTGTTTTCTATTTTATTTTTTTAATCACGTTAGTAACTTGAAAGGGGAAGCAAGCGAGAAATATAGAGATAAATAAAAAACAGCAAGAACATGGAAACAAACATAAATAAAAGTACAGAAGAAAGACTTGAAAAGAGAAAAGAAAGAAAGCGGGAAGAAAAAACCGAAAAGAAACAAAGAAGGCTTCCCAGATCCGCACTTCTGTCATGCTTGACGCCCCTAGAGCGAAGCTGCCTAAATTTTCTAAGATAGCATCACGCATCGACCGAATAAGCTTTGTTCTTTGCCCTACCCAAAATATTCTTTGCCCAACCGCACAGTGGTTCCAAGAATGAACCTTAGTTGCTACTTCCGAAGCACCACCTCAAGCCTTCTTCAGTCGAGAGCAGCATGCATTTTCCATCTGCAGGCTCCTCAACATGCAACTCCTCTCGTGTCGACAACATCGATCGAGTTTCCAGCGCTCTTGTGGTAGCTATTTTTTTTCTTCTAAACAAAGACGGTGTATTCATCACATGCAAATTTATTTGTGGGCTTCCGCAGTGTCCTCAAAAGACCTTCACTACAGGCGCAGGCACAATGCGGCACTTTTGTAACTGCTCGTGTTCTTAGGCAACCTCGACTTACTCCTCCAGAAGATGTTTTTTTTTGCGATGCATCTGTACTTTAAACGCAGACACTGGTTAAACTAATCAGGTCACAGTAAAAAAATACATTTAAGCAGAGTAAAATATTAATAACGTCTAGAGTTCGACATCACAGATTCTTAGGGACGCCCTAGTGGAGGGCTCCGGAAAAGTTTTATTTTGGTTTTTTTTTTGTTTATAGTTCACTGACATCGCACATACACGAGATTACAGCATTTTGTTTCCATCTAAATGCCACGCCCTGGATCCAGCTCACGAATTTCATGTCAGCCGCCAATTGCAGCGCAACTCCTGAAGCAAACTTGACAAAAGCAAAAGTAAGAAGCGTTAGGTAAAGGCATATGTTTCGGAAAGTTGCGCTTTATATTCGTAAAAAAGGAATACTCAGAACACCACATAAAAAAAGAAACCTGCCTAAACTGGTGGGCGCAAACTATCAACTGTGAATAAGTCATGGGGTGCCACTTCTAGCCGCCCCACAAAGGAAGGAAGGGGGGTACGGGTGAAGGAGTGAAAGTGAATACATAAAAATGTGAAAAATAAAACAGATTATTCAAGTGTAATACCGAAGTGTAATATAGAAGGCTAATCAATCCATATTTCTCACTGTAACAATGCGCTGTGAATCAGAAATTACGGAAATGTATGCCATATCACAGAAAACATTCACTTTACGCAACTAAAGTACCGTCGGCATCAAAAGTTCACAAACCACAAGGTCTAAAAAAAACTGAATATTCAAGAAATATGTCTGTGTGTTTGGTCGATCTGCGCATTCCTAATTACATGCTTTAAACTGTCCTTAAAGGGACACTCACCCCCCCCCCCTGCTTTTAGGGACGAAGGGGTGATTTTCTCCTCTTCTTCATACACACGACGCATCCTCCTCGCTCCTCACTTCTTCAATGCATGTGAACAATATCAGCATTAAGCGCTAGAGCCTATCAGGGTTTCGCCCTTCTCGGCGGCACGCAGTTGTAAACACAAAAAATGTAGTTTGATCGGTTGATTCTGCATGATATTCTTGCAAGACAAAGAAAACCGCGGATGAGCAGCTGCATGGCAAGACAGTGCAGAAGACAAATCACATATCAACGAGTCGAAAGCACGTACGCTGTAGACGTCCCGAGAACTAATGTCTACGTCACAATGGTGCGCCAAGAAGGACGCGAAATGTCAGGAAATAATATTAAGTTCGGTTTTTGTATTCACGGAGCCGGTGAGTGGCCCTTTAGCCATCACCGAAAATACAAATAACGAGTGCGTTATTCCCTCCCGGTGTTTGCAGTCTTTGCCACGCAATTAGTGACGCTAGCTGTTCATTCACGTGGCGTCAGGACGACATTAGATCTTGATTTGCCGACATACGAGAGTTGTGAGTTGTCGCCTACTCTGCTTTGCTATGTAGTCACATGTCCGGTCTACCTATAGTCTTTCGCGAGTGCCATGCCCGACCGATTTCACTTCACTTTCGGCGTTTGCGGCTGCACAAGTGGGGACAGCAGTGTGGGCTCGAAAAGCGCGAAATCCTGACTAGCTCAATGCTTAGTGCCGAGATTCCACGTGTTTTCTGAAGAAATAAGATTCTTGACAACCTGGAGAGACCAAATATGAGTATTGTAACTATTTCCCCAACATATTACACCATAAGTAAAATGAAAATGAACGAAACAGTGACAAAGAGTCAGTAATGTGGTGCGTGGCAACATTAGTTTAAAAAAAAACTCCTCGTTGCAGCCGCTGTGCTCGCAAAGCGTTGATCGAGTCGAATTTCGGAACGGAAACATTGCAAGTCCGCGAAGAAAACGCCGAATCAGTTTGCAACACGATGCTTTGTCTGCTAGACACCTCGACACCTCACCTGCTGCGCATCGCAAGCCTTCGCAATAAACGCTTCCACTAGGGCTTTGCAGCAAAAGAACCCGAGCCTTTGAAATCCAGTTTCCTCCATAATTCATATAGCGTGCTCGCGCTTTTAGTGAAAGGATAAAAAATGCTTTAACGCCAGCTTTATTTGAATAAGTGGCTCAGAAAACGCTGTCAAAGTTTTACGAACCAGGTTAAGCATGCTACGAGTTTTCGCGAAGTAGTTATTGATTAAAAGGTAAGGCCGTTGTGCTTTTGATTACCTTGTGTTGAGCCTTTCTCATAAATAACTCGTATAACAATAAACAACTCATAAATAACTAGACTTTATCGCAGAGCTCATAATAATGACACTTGGTTTCCTTCATTTCTTTCTTAACGGTACATTCATCGGGCCTGCCGAAGCCACAAGCACAGGCTGACAGACAGTGCATGAACGGCTTACTATCCTTGCAAGTGAAGCTACGGAATCAACATATTTCCACAGCGCAAGACTCTTGCGCTGAACAAATATGTTGATTCCAAATTACCAACTAGCCCAAGCATCTGTTTTATGAAGCTACGGGGGCGGAGCATGTGCACATGTACTCTTAAGCCACGTATTCCTGTAAGTTGCGCGTCCCGTACCGCCCAGAAAAGGGAACACTAGCACAGTGATCGTTCAGCCATTGTTAAGGTTAATAAACCAATTTTCTTAATCTCCATGCTTGCGGCTTCGAACGCACTAGTTCCTTCGTTCATTGTTTTTGTTGGTGTTATGTTTAGGATAATAAAACAGATCATTGCGAACTTCGCGAACCTATTTCAATTAGTGGGCCCAAAAGAGGTCACGGTGGTGAAATGGAACTGCTTAACATTTCCTATTGTGACAAAGTGGCTCCAGGGCTAAACGAAGCCGAAAAAAAATAAAGTTTAGAGAAATCCATGTATTACCCACACGTTGAGCTCCCATAGAAATTCCTAAACTTAACCAGAAGAGGCTCTGGCGCTGCGATCGTTCAGCCACCATGACAATGATGGGCGTCACGTTGCGTGCTTATGCACCCGGCACGTTTCGTTGGCGCAGGTGGAATGAACACATGAAGGCAGGTACGCTTAACACAAACACAACTTTCATTACATACAAACATTATGTAGGTACATGGAAAACATCGAAACACATAAACCTCAAACAATAAATATATAGGTACTCTCTGCGCCCAACGCTATTAACGTCCCTCACACCACGTCATACTAACGTATGTCTAGAACTGGCGGCGGTGGTCACGAATCGTCGCTTGGTGCATCGCTCGGTGGCGATGTTGTGAGGCGCCTTCCTGGCGAATCCCGTTTTTTGCCAAGATACGCGTGCCGCTAGGCACTCCTGGCACACCCAGCCTCCTATGGCCCTTGAGCAGTTGGATGGACGGACGGGCGGCTGCGAGCCCGAGCTCGTCGAAGGTCGGTGGCATGACGCTGACCCGTCCCGGCAGCTCACCGCACAGCTCACCAGCTGAATGCCTGAAACATGAAGACGGCAGCTCGCCGAAGTAGGAACTTGGGCGGGCTTCCAAGCTCTCAAAGACGGACCCATATCACCCAGAACATCAGCCGTTTTCTTCTCCGCTGTGCCAACGTTCTCCCGTGCGCGCACTCGTCCAATCTGGCCTGTCCACACGCACTTCTTGAGTCTTTTGTTTCCCGGTTTCCTCTTTTCGCCTTTGCTCCATTCCTTACCTTGTCTTCCTATTCTTTTTTTTTCATTTTACTCATCATTTCTGACAATGGCTATTTGTCTAATCTTCGTTCTTTCGGCTCCATTTGGTTTCGAGTGACTTGAAGCTGCTTCCTCACGAGACGACAAACGGCAAACGTTCAGAACTTCACCTTCTTGCCTTTTATTAGGCTCACCTATTTGAATGGGGTAAAAAACTTCACAATGGTTTGTTCACAACGAAACCAAACCATAATAATAAACGGAGCCATAAGAACGTTTGCATTCCCAAAGCACGAAGGCTAGGCAAAGTCGTGTACAACCCATCATTTCCTTGGTGGTTGGCCGATCGCAGCACCAGAGTTCTCTCTAATTGACATTGTAGGAAACTGTGCCTGAGGCTATTAAGAACACCCTGTTACCAGGTGGTGGACGCGTGCTGAATATAATCGTGAGCTTAAGGATGATATGAAGAGGCTTTTCTCCCACCCGAAACATTATAGGCCTGGCAGTCTCGTTCTCTGCTTGCCCAGCTTATCGTCCACACTGAAACAATTTAACTTACGGATTTATTGTGCGCATTACGTACACGACACGTCTTTATCAGCCGAAAAACGTCCCTTTATCGAATTTGGATCGGTGCGCAGACTGCGTCCAGACAAAGCTCCACCTATTTTTTTTTCTAATTGCCGTTTGATGTCGTAGAGGCAATAACGATGTGGTTTTCGTGTCTATGACTGCAGGTTATAGAAGCGGGAGGGAAAATACATACTGGCTGTCCTGAACTAAGAAACGTGCGCATATATGCGCAGGTTTCTTAGTTTTGAGCAGCCAGTAAGCCTGTACTGAAGATCTCTTTTTTCAAATGATATGTTCATTTCACTTGCGCAGCGATATCGTATGCAGATATGCTGGAAAATGAATGGGCTTTATATCATTTATTATCTTTATGCAATGGGAAAAACGGTACATCGGGATTGATTAGGTTAACATTGTTACTGAGTTAAGAAAGCTCGTCCTCTCGTTAGGCCCTATGTCCGGCTAACAACGTTAGTGAGGAACACTGAACTAGTCCAATATTGACACGGTGCAGTGCATCGAGTTCCGTTCAATGTAAGACATGCTTCACTAAAACACCGCAGAAAATCAACTTTTCAGCAATCATTTGTTTTGTAACAGCGACATCATGCAAGTCAAAACAAAGTGCCCTTACAGACTTCAAACAATTTGGGGGGACAAATATTTTCAGCGATACGCAAGGTGCCACTAAAATCATTGACCCTTTTCTTCGATTTTGTTTGTTTTTAGTTTGCTTGTTGTTTGTTGTTTGCTCATTTTTTGCTCGCTGTTTACTTGATTGTTGGCTGTTCGCAGTTTGCTTGCTTGTTTGTTGTGTGTTTGTTTGCCTGTCTGTTTGTTCTTCTCTCTTATTCCTTCAAACTGAGGTTTGCGTCACCAACAAATGATATCATCTTCATTTTTTTTATGTTTGCACAAAATCTATCACAGTTATTGAACGATGGTACTTTGGAGAAAAAGAAAGCTGAGTAACGTTTACTTAGGCTGTTTGCTTCTTGTCAACGTAGCAAGTTCGAAGTGAACGATGCCGTACAAAGTGAAACCCGAAGAAAGCAGAGCGTTAGATAGATGCAAAACTCTATACGAGCAAGCAGCGGAGTCCCACTGTACCTATTTTCAATAAAACTGTGCAGTAGAGTGTTGGCTACCAAATGCATAAAGATAAACAAAAAGGCTTTTTATTGATTGATTGATTGATTGATTGATTGATTGATTGATTGATTGATATGTTGGGTTTAACAGAAAAAAAGCGTTTCAGTTACAGTGAGAAGTTCCAGCGTCCTACATGTAGGCCACAAAGGCATATATGGGTTAATCTAGCTGCTTTCGGTGTGACAGAGAACAGGTTTAAGTGCCCCACTATAGTATTCTTTCATAAGGCGGCATGTTGTAGCGTTAAGGACTGAAGGTGGGAATGTGCCTCAGGGGATTGACAAAACGACGAGAACATACATTGGTCATTTTCACACGACAGCGTTAAGATAAAGCTGACTGACATCGGCAGCGTTGACCGGACGAATGCCAAAAATAAATTTCGGGGTCCTAGCACGAATAAAACCCCTTTTCTGCATGACAATCAAGTGCCAATAAATATAGCACAGAGCCACGCTAGGTCTCAGAACTGCTTTTGAAGTAGACTCTAATGTCAGTGAAACATCAAGTGCGGTTGTAGTGCTGGTTATCCAAATTTATGAAAATTACATATGTATTTCTCTGATACAGCCGTCACGCCTAGTTAACATCATATTCCGATGGAGGCGGAAATGTCGAGGCCCGTGTGCTCAGATTTGGGTGCACGTTAAAGAACCCCAGGTGGTCAAAATTTCTGGAGCCCTCCACTACGGCGTCTCTCATAATCATACGGTGGTTTTGGGACGTTAAACCCCACAAATAAAATCAAATCAGTTAACATCATATGTTGCTAAGCACCATTCACTGCAACTGATTCATGTAACAGTGTTCAGTGCTACAATGTTCGCGAGTGCAAGCCATACATATTAGCTTACCGCTTCCATGGTGTTGGTAAAACTCATGTTACTGTTGCCATCGTTACGCAACTGTAAACAAGTATTTATATGAAGCATATGTGACTATTCAACGTATGCCAGTGCGTGCAACATTTGTAAATATATTTAGCACCCCTCCGTAACGTATCGCTCAATAAAAAACATTACAGCACAGTCACGTTTCATCTGCATGCTTCGCATAACATTGTTTCCCAAGGTACGTGGTACCTGCAAAGTTTTTCATCTCGTTTCCCGGGTATAGGCGGCATTTAACCAGGACTTTATTAGGTGCGTAGTAAAAGAAAAACAGTGTGGTTAAATAGAGGAGCTCCGCCCTTACTTTCCCTGTAGTTCAGAAGGAGATAGTGTTTATGAATTTGTAAGAGAAAATGGGCGTCTCTGACTACACCGCAAAATCATTACTTCGATGGAAATGTCTAAACGCCTGAAAATATTACCAACACATCGCCACGACCTGTTGCTCAATATGAAAGTTGCAAAGTAGCTATTGTGGCTTGTAAATTGTTTTAAAATATCTGTTACGGCCACTAGGGCGCTAAAGCTTTCTTTCTGAAGATACGTCTGAAACTACATTGGACAAAAAAAGCCTGAAGGAGGTCTCAGAACTTGCCATGAAACAGTCGTGAAACAGTTGCTCCTAATCACACTGCCAATCATTATATACAGTGGTTGGTGGCCTAAGAGCCGGTAATGTCCAAAGAGTGCTAAGACATGACCAAACACGGGACCAGTGAAAATGTTGAGTGGCTGTAGAAAGGACATTTTATTACTAAAATCAAGAGCGTTACGGTAAATGTGTACGATGAGTTGGATATAAAGTTTAGAATGGAGCAGGCGTCTCGTCACCAGGTAGCGCATCGATGCATTCGGCCACGTGATCCCGTGGTCTGTACGTCAACGCTCCTGGAACAAAACAAAACTTTAGACGATCGAAGTGCGCGTGACCCACTACCAAACTTTGACCAACGGCAAAAAGTTGCCATTTATGAATGCCTGTTCTTTTCAGGCATACTTCGCCGACACTAACAACGTTAAAGGAAGGTACCATATTACGGTTTCCCGCCAAATAACAGTTTACCTAAAAATATGAGTAGAGGTTTTGTTGTGCCTGTAAATACATACGTGATGGTCTATAAAAAATATTACATTGCAAAATGAGCCCTCGAAGTGGCTGGCTGTACAACCTGTCTACTGCCGGCAACCGCTATTTTGCCGCGGCGTGTGATACGTTATGAGTTTCGCGAAGTAGAGCCCTCGTCTTCTCTCTAAGCTTCCGCCGCTGCAAATCGTTCACTTTTCAATGCCGAACTGAATAAACCCCTAACAGCTCCATTGTACGCGCAGCTGACCACGATATATCGTTGGTCGAAACACTGACGCTCGCAAGGCAGGAAGCTTGTTAGGTCGCCCCTCACGAATGCGGCAGTGTTGTCAGACTCTCGGGCCCTTGACATGTTTATAAAAAAAATTATCTCTATAGATCAAGTGTACGACCGAATGCGCTAACATTCTGCCAGATTTTTTTTCTTTTTTGTGAAACTTGAGGATTACCCCACATAAAACAGATTACGAGCGAGAAATGTGTGTCATGGACCTTCTAAAAGAGTACTCATAAAAAATATTGAACGCCAGATAACTTGTGGCATCTTAAAAAGCATCTTAAAGGCATCTTCAAAGGCATTGTAAAATGCCTTTCACGCCACCGCACGTGAAACGCGCATTTGGCTTTCACGTAAACAAACAGCGGCCACCTGCGTCGGCGTGTGTTGGAAAGGTGGGCACGAGAGTGCAAATGTCCTTGCATTGTATGATATAACTATCAGTTAAAGCGCATTGCATTGGTTGTGCATTTTTGAGGATTGCGTGTATTTACGACGCCTTCGTTGAAAAGAACTGTCGACGCGCTTCTCATCTGGACGTGTTTCTGCATACTAACGCAACCAGCTATGTTTACACGAAAACCGCTCTGGGTCTCACCTTACTCGGAACTGAACTGAAACTACAAATGACCGCTTCACCATTATGTGCTTGAGGAAGGGAGCTTCTTAGCCGTGTTAAGTGGGTCGTTAGCTGCCTGTCTCAAAAGAGAAAACATGCAAAACTTTTTTGTCAGGCCGGACAATCGCTCATGTTTAATAGGCCAAAAACCATGATATCAATATGAGGCATGCCGCAGTGGGCGAACCCCTATTACGTTCAACCCCCTTAAGGTTTTCTAATCATACATCTCAATCTCGGTACACGAGTGTTCTTCCGTCTCGAACGAATCTAAACGTGGCAGCAGTGGCGGGAGATTGAGCCCGCAGCTTCGAGCTTGGCATAGTGACGCCTTACCTGTTAAGCTACCACAATAGCACTTAACATTAGCAACTTTAGCCACTAACGCAATAATATCTGTCGGGGATTTAGATCCCGAAATCGTGAAGTATTTACAATGGACGTCTTATGGTGGAAGGCACTGGAAAAAACTACCACCTGGGGTTCTCTTTAGAATACACCTAAAGTTCGTTGTAAGAGTTAGGCACGATGCTGTGTGCGTGAGAAAGTGCCTTTTGTTTGTATTCATTTTTTTCAAACTGATTTACTAACTATCCCAGCATAACTTTGTTTTAGTAAACACGAAGTACACTTGCCTCGAGTATAATCGCCTCCATGCAGCCGTCATAACCAGATTCAAACTTACGACCTTCAGGTCAGCAGTCGAACATTGTGACCAGTGCGGCAGGTTTAGCCACAAAAGTACGGCACGCCAGGTCAAAAAGATTGCCTTAGCCCTTCTCTCTCCCATCCCAACTTCTGATCTAGAAGCAAACTGGAAAAAAAAACAAGTAAAGGAAATACTTCTTATTCGAAAATAGTCAAGATGTTCTGCAAGGCAGCGCGGCCTTCTTACCCTCCCTTGAAAAAAAAAACAAGGCAGCTTCGCACACTAAGGGTGACAAGGCTGAAGGAAGTGCGGAGCTGGGCAGCTTCTCCTTCGTTCCACTTCGGTTTTAGCTTCGCACACTAAAGGTGAAGAGGCTGAAGGAAGTGCGGAGCTGGGCAGCTTCTCCTTCGTTCCACTTCGGTTTTAGCTTCGCACACTAAAGGTGACAAGGCTGAAGGAAGTGCGGAGCTGGGCAGCTTCTCCTTCGTTCCACTTCGGTTTTCCCTTTCTTTCCTCGTTTCTTTCTTTTTCTCTTTCACCATTTGTTTTCTCTCTTTAGTTCCGTTTATTTTTTCCTCTCTCTTACTCTATTCTTTTCTCTTTTCTGCTCTTTGTATGTTTCTTTTCCTCTGTTTTTTTTCTATTTCGTGCTTGCTTCCCCGTTTTTCTCTACCTGCATACGTGGTATTGCCCGCCTCGAAGCAAGCGCACTATGTGTTTTGTTTTTCTTATGATTATAAGTGATCGTCCTCGAGACGCTCTTCTTTGCGCTCTGCTTCACACGGAGCTTCACGCCAAGCCACGACAACCGCATTAGACAGCCCACACTTATAAAGTCCCGGCTGTGGGCTCGCTGCACGAATTTAACCGAGAAGACATGGACGGGCGTAGCTGAGAAAAGGCGAAAGAGAAAATAACGAATCCCGAAACAACGCGAATAGACGAATACCGAAACGTCAAGCGGGTTGCCCGAGACACAAGTCGATCCACAGAAAGCTTGTCTGTTTCGCCGCTCATGTCCCTTCCTGCAAACGACGAAACCTAAACCACGCCAGCTCGTTGTCGGCGGGACGCGAGTGCGCAGACACAAAAAGTTTATCGATATTTTGTACTACAGATTGTCACAACAAAGAGGGTATTATTTCTCAGCGGCGATCAATAGGATGTTGTTCAGCGGGTTGCTATTGCGGCAATATACTTCGTATCTCAGGAAGTATGTGGCTGCATGTAATATAAAACTTCGTGTCTTTAAAACGAGCTAATGCTTCTGTGCCCCAAATCTGAGCTCTACGGCATAGTATATTAATTTCGTATATATTACCTGACAAAGCTCTATATATTTACTAACCTCTACTCACATATGCGCATCCTGTTAAACAGATGTCATAGAAAAGATATGTATAGGCAGCACTTCAACGGGAAGATCTGTTTACCAAGTTTCAAGTATGTACATATTGAAACTCTATTTTATTTTCACGAGTGCACATGGCTGATATTATATTATACATTATTTAATACTAGTAGAATTATTACTTATTATTTATGTTATATATCATCATTGTTATATTTATATTACGTGAAATTTTATAATTGAGCAGTGGTTGCACAACCAATAATTTAGTAGAACTTTTGAAATCTAGCCACACAAGTCTCGGAAAGGTGTCACTAATGTAATATGCTGGATAACGGGAACGATGACTGAATATTTACTTTTTAAAGGGAGTTAAAAGAGCGTCTTGAAAGTGGAGAAGAAAGAGAAAGACGAGGGAGGTTAGCTAGTTCTCAGAATTTCTGGCTACATTGTGCTAGGAAAGGGGGTATGACAGTGAAGAGATGTTACAAAAACGAGGGGAGGAATTGCCGAGGTAATATAAATCTGACCTTCTCCCCAGCAAGCCATTGAAACAAACAAAAAGGGGGGAAAATGAGGGTAGGAGTTAGGAGAAATAAAAATGCCCCATTTCGGCAGAAGGCCAAAGCAATGAATGTGATAGCAGCCTATTGGACTGTTAAACAAAGTAAACCTAACAGATTTAGGAGCCACACGAAATGTAGTGAACACGGTCCAATGTGTTTTCTCCGGCGTTTCTTTTCTTGGCGTTGGTCGACGTGCAACGATACCGGTCACGGTAGAAAAAAATACAGTTCTGATGCACTTCCCCAAAACGTTCATTTCAGGTTGTCCCGGACATTGCAGTGTGGGAGTCGACGCCGGAAGGAGCTGGAGGGTGAGAGAAACTTGCTTGTTCCTTGATATATGGCTCCCACACACCTCGGAAGGAAAGGGAGCATGAGGAGGAGAGGTGTGATGGAGGGAAAAATAGAGGGGAGAGAGTAGCATAGAAAGACTGAGAAAGGGGAAGACAAACACCGAGGAGGAAGTCGCGCATCTCAAAGCTATAGGCGCGTGCGTCGACGGGAGTACGAGAGGCAAAGGGCCTCGCTGTGTTAAGCTATGCCTGGAATTGCTTCAATAGCGCGATTTGTCAACATCAGTGCACCTATGATAGCGACAGTATGCCTCCTCCATTTTCAGGTCGCATCGTCAGTTTTAAGGCTACCGGCAAAGCTCGCAAACATAATGACCTCAATGAATGCCAGAGGCACCCCACACAGTGAATGTTACATAGAAACTAATCTTTCCTTGTGAATAGTCCGCACAGGCTGATTTATCAGATTACTCGAGGAAACTCGTGCACCGGAACACGATCCATCATGCACTTCCTTAAATATGCACTTCCTTCCTTCAATTATTAACGAGGGTCTTGTTCTGGCAGGCTGGGTGCCTTTAGGTAATATACGTGATCTCATTCTTATGGTGTGTAACAAAAAAACTACCTTTTAAGTATACACTTTCTTATATATATATATATATATATATATATAATATATATATATATATATATATGTCTGCGTGTGTGTAAACTGACTGAGGGGAAGTATTTCACCCCGTATGTACCGGAAGACTGAGAAGAGGAACAAGTATGCTGTTTAGAAGAGGAAGATCTCTCGGCAGCTTTGTCACGTGCTGTCTCGCCATGCGAGCCTTCTGTTCGAAAAACCACCAAACATTTACTGTGGACGCAACAGCATTTTAAATTTCGTTTTTTTTTTTTCATGAGCAAAGCAAGAGTCAGTACCGTAGCGAGGGAGCGTGCCCGAACCCAGCCTTCCTCCCCTGCTCCTTTCCGCCCTGCCGGAATCCTTATGAAGGGGTGTATTTTCCAAAAAAAAACTTAATACAGGTGTTTTCTTAAACGTGCCAAAGCTTCCAGTAAGTGCAAGCCCTCGTCCCACCCGAAAAAGCTCTTGGATACGGGGACTGTTGAGAGGTACGCCGTAGTGGAGGACCAAACCTGGCTGCTTCATTCTGGATACGCTCAACCTTATCAATAAGACATGAAGTGTAGGAGTCCCATGATGCGCAACCATACTCAAGAATTGAATTAGCATATATGCTATGTATGTTGTTGTTTAACACCTTTGGAACCATTGTAAAAATTTAAATGACGAATCATGGGGAATAGTATCGAGATCCTTTTTGAAATCCATAAAAGTGCAGTCTACTTGAAAGCCAGAGTCGTATGAGTAAAGCATGTCGTGGCAGAATTCCACCAATTTCGTTGTACAGTACAAGCAAGCCCTAAAACCATGTTAAGCGTATGAGAAAAGCTTTTGTTTTGAAAATGTTCCATCACATCACTTTAAATTATATGTTCTAATGTTTCACAGCAAACAGAAGTAAGCGAGATTGGTTTTTAGTTCTGTATATAATGTTCGGGGCCCTTTTTTTATGAATGGGAACAACAGCTACTGCTTTCTATTGGGTTCGAATTGAACTGCAGCTGCATAGAGACGTGTCACAAGATGACTAAGAGATTGCCAATTTTCTGAATGCATGCCTTAAATACCTTGGTTGGTATTCCATCAAGGCCACCAGATGTATTGTTTCTTTAGGTTAGTAAGCACCATTATACGTTGCAGTAATCATGTTCGTATTCTCGTTGCGTAAATCTGGCGTTGAAGGAGCTCCTTTGTGGGAGGTAGGTTAGTACACATGCCGGCAGGTATAAAGTATGTAACTATAATTAGAGTTATACTTAAAACAAAGCAAAATCTGTACGGGGCCCGCAATTCTCATTCAACAAGCCATATGACAAAGCGCTATCACAGGAACCTTACGCCGGACTCTGGCGTGAAAAGCAAGAAAGTTGGAACAGAAATGATCTACCGATGTGTGCCATACTCAATGCCTACAACAATTTTGTTGATGACATGTTTTCTAACGTATGCTTACCTTAAGCTACAAAGTTTCATACGGTTGCCTACATGGAAAACTGAACCTCTCGTTTACATGGGAAGACTGGGATATGTCGGATTTAGATTGGCATCGTTCGCAAAGAACCCAGAAAATTAAGATACGCCTGGCTAGAAGCGTTCCTTGCGTAACACAATGTTATTCTATTTTACCAGCACGTAAAGAGGTATTTATTTTTACCGTTGCACAAAAAACATATTTTACTTTGAGAACTTCTGTTTCGATGTACATCTTTACTTAACCTAATTAAAAAGGGGGGGGGGGGGCGACAGACCGCTAAAGTTCGAAGGTGGATGATAAGGTGAGTGTTCGTTCATTCTGTCGCCTGTTTCTTTGAGAAAATAACAGACATTTGTGTCATTTTTTAAGACAAAAAAACAAACGACAGAGTGAGCTTTTAATCTAGAGTGCAACATAAGTGAATAATATTCGTTTATGATAGTCTTGCTTTAGAGAAGCATTACTTGCACAGCTGTATCCATTTATTTTTAGTTTTAGCTTCACTCAACGTCAGCAAACGCCAGTCTAGCAGATGGATATATACCATTCTGCTTTGGCAGCACAGCGCCTCTTAAGAAGCTCTCTTTAATGGTAGCACCAAATTTTTCTCCTAGTGTGGCAATGAAAAAAAATTATGCTTCAACCAACATTCGACTCACCCGTAACTTCACAGATTTACGGTGTGAAATCGCCTTGCACGGTTTTTCAGCGTGGATGATTCCCACGAATCTGCAATAGGCCAATAATGCAAATGCAGATAGCCTTCAGGTGTGAAAACGTATGTTGCAGCATGCTAGAAAATTATTCAAGTTGGCTGGTACTTACCTGCTTGCGAAGTAATGTGGCAAGTAGTCTTCGCAGGATTGATGAAGCTGCAGTACTTCCAGCGCAATGGTCTTCGCTTTTCGTGCGCTCAGACGCTGCAGAAAACACCGTTTGGGGCACACCGAGATGTTATCGACGGAGCAACGTACAGGACCAGTGCATTTCGGAAAGTTTCTCATATCAGCCGACGGAAACGACAATAATCTTTCTTTTGTTATTCTGTTGAGAATAAGAAAGAAACGAAATAATAGCTTTTCACATGGCGTCCGTTGCCGGCGGCACTAGCGTCTTCCGACGTGGCTCGCCCCGATTACTACCAGAATCGAGAACGCAAAAGGCGCGAGCTGCAACTGGAACGTTGAGTTGAACACAGCGCTCGCATCGTCCGTCGACTCTACTTTTTTTTTTTTTTGCGCCGTAAACCACGACTATCAGCACGCGTCTGATAACGCAGCCGCGCCGGATAAGAAGCAGCATTCAAAATGCTTCGTGCGCATGAGCAGTCTTAATGGTCGAATCACGTCCTGGTTTGCACCGGTCGTGATTCGACACTAACGGACAACGTTTTAAAGGAACGAGTGAGATAACGAGTCACAAGATTAGGAAACGAAGCTGCGTGTCTAGATCGCTCTGGCTTGCAATGCTTGTGCGCTTTACCTTACTGCTGGTTCAGTGGTATTCTGCGTTAGAGCCTTGATTTGAGACGCGGTGAATGCCTTGACAATCAACTGCAATGTTTGAAAAGTCTCGGTAATCGTGTGCAAGTGCAAATGAAAGCTTTATGAGCAGCACTTCTCTTTTCGTTCTGCAAGAGGCAGCGAAAGACCGTCGTTGTACGTATGACGCTCGCAAGCACATCGTGGAAAGCATTCCGCCGGCTGCACCCCTCATGTTTGGTCCTGCTGCCACTGGTGTTCTACTCCTTCAGTCACAGTAAGTGGTGCTTCGGGTGCTCCCTTCAGGTCTGTCTTGCCTCAGTGACAAGTAATGGACCTCAACACGACGTTGTTTCCGATATTTGTTCTCGGTTAAGCACGGTATTGTGCACATATACGGTACACGGCAGCCTATGCTTTACGGCGTATCCTTGTCAACGCTGTTGTAGGAGTGTTGAGTTCGGGATGTCTGAATTTAGGAAGTTTTCGCATAGCACCCGCAAGCACTATCCGTTTCCGTCGCTGCCACTGCGCATGCGTCACAATGCGAACCAGCGTTAGCGGTTTTGGTTCACCCGCAAAAAAAAAATCCAAAAAAGCGTGCGGTCCGCAAGGCCCATAAACATGGAAGAACCTCCATGCCCGCAAAGCCCCTTTGCGATCAATCAAGCGTGCGTCATCATTTTCTGGGGACAAACACTATTCAAAAAGTCGTATGGTATTTTTTTACTTTTTTTGTAATTTCTATTTTTCTTCGCAACATTTCTTTCTATCATCTTTTCTTCCCGTCACCCCTTTCACCAGCGCAGGGTAGCCAGCCGGTCAAAGAACTGGCTAACCTCCCTGTCCTTCCGCTTAAGCTTTCCTCCTCCTTTTCCGTATGATGCTCATACGCAAACGCTACGCCTGGTAACTTAGTGTACGCTATTCGAAAATCCGACACTGGCGCACGTCTTACCAGATGGACGCGAGTTAAACACGCGCCCTCATCTCCCCACCACTTGTCATCTTGGATTTGTAATGATGCGCCCGTTTCCATGGCAATAGAAAGTAAACCCTTCTTTGTCTTGAAGCTGCGCCGCGTGGTGGGTAGACATCCACTGCCGTCAACAGACCGATAGGAGTGCTATTTTGGGGGCCAAGCACGTTAAGGCATAGGCTTGTCTGCCGTCGTGGTCTGTCGTAGCCTAGGAGGTTTAAATAAATATTACTTTAACCTGCTTCGTCGTAGCCACGGCGCAAGAGTATTTTAGGTGAGCGAACGCCGCGAAGCTAGCCCTTGACGGGGAGGGACTGATTAGGTTTTTGATTGCGGCCCGCCGACGGACTGAGGACCATGGTGGGCTTCTAGCAAATCCTTCAAAGTGCATTCTGCGTGTGGGCGATGGTTTCTAAATCTGAGAAAACCGGGTTATCACGCGATATCAACCATGTGTCGCGCATAGCGTGGCGCCGTAGGTGAGGAGGTTGGCGGTGTGGCGAGAGTGTTGTGGCTAGACTGACCTATGCATGGGCCTCTATGGAAGTGACGCTAGCAGTATTCATATTCCTTGGCGCTAGCCTCCACTCCTTCTCACCACTCGCTCAGCGATAATAGAAGTTGGATCGTGCTCAGTTATCTCGCTCGGTCTGCGTGCAAGTACGGGGAAGATGAAGAAAGCAAGTTTTGGCGGTGAGAAAAAGGAACTGAAGCCGCAGTGAGCTACCCCGAACAAGGGAACCATGCATTCGACGAAGATGGCTAAATAGGGCAACACATGTTTTTTGCGGTGTGCTAACCAGAGGATTTCCAGTACCGCGAGGGTTTTTCAGCATTTCCTAAAGGGAAAGGGTGAGCACAGCAATTTGGACCCATTATTTGATCAGGTATTGTTTCGATCAGGTATTTCACATACGAGTAAACCCAGTTCTCTGCAAGCCTGACCGGACTGACAGAAGTGATGTGCCGCTAGACTAATTGGTCAAGATGGCAGCCAAGCTGTTGTCAGCAAAATTCGTTTACTGAAAGGCTGGAATTCACGTTGGTCTGCCTACATAGTATTTGCTTGTTTTACTTTTGGCACGTAGTTCAAATGATGTCAACTAATTATAGGTTCTTTTGTGTTCATGAAATTCACGTAACCACAGTTTGGGTCTCTACTTTTTATTGCTCTCTCTGAAATACATGTGATGGGCAAATGCTTCTAAAACTCATTACAAGGAATGTCGCTGGAGCGAAAGTTTTGACAGGTGAGCTTTTCTTCGTCAACGCAACGTTGTTGCCCTGACGGGGACACGTCAAATTGCCGAAACACTGCTTGCAGCGACGTTCTTCCTCGAAAAACTTCCGATCGCTTCGAGCCTCTCAACTCGTCTCGTTTGGTACTCAAGTTCTGTAAGACGACAATGTGCGCCGTTATAACAAACGTGATCGAGTCAAATACGATATACTAGTGACTGTTGATCATCTTCGCGTTGGTTCGGATATTCTTGGTTCAATGTTTGCTCATTATGTCCTTATGTCAGTTATGAATTAAAGCTGCTTTTATGCATTGAAACATTCACACTACTTTAATGGTTGTTTTTTATACAGAACATGCAATTAAAAAGTTCATTTTATTGAAGCCGATCGAATTTCGTCTTAGAAATCAGTCAGCTTAACTTCCGCCATTTCGGAACACACGAACAAAAAACTGGTTAACAAAATTTTATAAATGCACGCCTTGCCCAAAAGGCCGGCAGACCTGAAATAAGGCACGAGAGCATTCCGCTTGCATGGGAAGTTAAAAATAAGAGCGTATCCTTACCGTAGTTAAGAACGGACACATGACGATGTGAACACGAGGACGGGCACCAGTCCCATCATTTTGCGGCCCGTGTCTTTAGCGCCATTCTTAGTTATGAACCGACACCAACCCTCCCAACTGCTACAGAACCCTCTTTCTCTCAGTTGTTTGTTCTTTCCTCTATTTGGTGACCTCACCAGCGACGTCATGAAAGAAATGTTCAGTTCGTGATTTATTTCTAGTTGGATGCTCAGTAGCCGCCAGTGATATAATCAGCGCTGCCGCTCCGTATCAGCATGCCAGAGCGCGTACATGGGCGGTATATGGAGTTTCTGCCCCGTGGTTTAAACACCATACTACCGGGGCGAACTCGTTTCGAAATGTACTACATTTTGCAAAAAAGAAAATAAAAGGTGAATGAAAATACCCCGGCCCGTATACCTCAAGCACTTAAACCGATGAAAAAAATAAGTGAGGGCAGGAGCCAAAAAGCATGTTGCTGAGAAAGAGTAAAATAAATTAAATTAGAACAGGAAAGAAAAGAGTGTAACTGAAAAACATTTTCTAAGGAGAAAGAAGGGTAGGAAAGATGGTGGGGTTTCCTACCACATGTCAACAGAACTTCATTTTTCTAATAAGTCTTTTTGTTGGGCAAATTGGTACAAGCTTAATGAAAAAAAAATACACGTACCATTGAGGAAAAAACAGGAAGGGTGTCACTCGCAACTGAAATTCTCGGAAAAACGCTGAAGTAAATAACCGCAACAACTATGCGCACGCAAATCGCCTCACCTGCTCGTCATAAAATACACAAAATTGCTAAAAAAAGTGACTACACGAAAGCCTCTAAACGAACAAAAAAAGATTCGAAGAAAATAAATGCACCACCATGCACAGCAACAGATGTTGCAAATGGGCCCTGCGGAAACCCGCAAGGAGGCGGAAGGGTTAGGAAAGAGAAAGAAAACAACCACCCGTCTGCAGCTTGAAGCCACAAGGAAATTCGTAAAGATTTCAAAGAAAGAAAAGCCTTTTAGCTGCCGGAAAATCATCCTGGTCCGGGGTTTCAACCCGAGACCGACGACTTTCGGGGCCATCACTCTTTTAATTGAGCAAACGAGGAAACTAGCGAAGTTCTATTTCCTTTCTTAACGGATGTATCACTAACACACGTATCTCCCTTTGTTTTAATGAAGTATGCTTCCATAATTTCACGTGTCAAGGTATCATTGCTCTTTTCAATCTTTTCAAGGGCGGATATACACTGGAAAACCTAAGCTCACACTTGCAGGAACCACAATGCACAGACAAATGTGCCAAAAGTTTATTTTTCACCGAAAGGTCATGCGCCCCAATTCTGTCGTTTATGCACCGGCCTGCCGATGTATACCCTACCGCAACTAAGCATGTTCTCATACACCACGCGAAGCGAGCAGACGACATACGGCGTGGCGTGGCCCTTCCCACACGGGGAATGCCTCGGTGCAGTAGAAATTCGTGGGCACAGGCTAGCCAACTTGCTCGGCGCCGGGAACATTAAGGCTACCTTGTTCCGGTTGGCCATGTTCTTAAGGTTGTGATCAACCTTGTGCGCGTATGGCATAACCATCGGACTTTTTTCCGTCGGTTGAGTATTTCTTCGCGATCTCTTATGTTTTTGAAGCAAAGTTTCTCACACTGCGAACGAAAGATGCCGGGTAGCCAGCTGAACGCAGCCGCGAGACCTGATTGTTGAAGCTTCCCTGCATTCTATGTGAGCAAGATTTTAATTGATTGATTTGTGAGGTTTCACGTCTCAAAACCACTATATGACTATTAGAGGCGCCGTAGTGAATTGCTCCGGAAATTTTGACCACCTGGGGTTCTTGGACGGGCATCGAAATCTGAGCAGACAGGCCTACAGCCTTTTCGCCTCCATCGAAAATGCAGCCGCCGCAGCCGGGATTTGATCCTGCGGGCCAGAAGCTGAGTACCTTAGTCACTAGACCAACACGGCGGGGCTGCATACTGTACACACGTGTTGCCACTAAATTACGTGTGCGAGGGGGCTACGTCACCGATGATTTAAGGTAATAAAGATCCACAGTTCTTCACACACTCGTCACAACAATTCATTTCACGGAGATGTATGCATCTTCATTATAAACTGCCTTTTTGAGTTCACATTATAATAAAGACTTGCCCCATTTTATATTCTAACTGTATTGGAATATAAAGATACTTATACGTGCTCCACGCTCCTGTGAAATTCAGCTTAGTTTTGGTTTCTGCAGTTGGATTTTCTCGAAAAAAAAAATACGGGACCTCTGTGTCGGTTAAAAGAGACAGCCCTGTATATTGGTGGCACTAATGTTCATCCCAAGCTAACTCTATTTATTAGTTTCCGTACACAAGGTAGACGTGGTCGCTAGCGCTATAGCGAATGTAACGGGTAAAATTACGGCAGTCAGGCAACAAGCCAATCATATGCGCATCCTCCCACCTTCTTTTATACTGTGAAAGAATATACTGCACCTTGGGCTGGTTGGTATTGCGTTTTCTGACCTTTGACTTTGGCTTTAGAATGTAAAAAAAAAACAAGAAGCCAACTTTCATTACAGAGCATCGGTGTATGTTGCAAAAGTAAAACAGCGTTTCCGTGGCAACTATTGCGAGGCAATCTCGTATGAGACGCACACTGCTTCCATTCCTGGGGAGGCTGACCGCGCTGCGTCATCGAAATAGTAGCTAGAGCGGCCACTACTGCAGAGCCAAGCTGGCGCGGCTCCGTTCCTATATCGTTTCCCAGAAGCCGGCCCTTTTTCTGCCCCGGTTTTTCTTCTGAGAGCCGAGATCACACAGCCTATGAGGTACAACAACTTTACCAGTGGTTTTTATCGTTTCAGCTCAACGCGAGTGACAGGCTGCTTATTGCAGCCTTTTACTTCATGTTACACAGAACAGGTACCCAGTGCCTGATGTCCGTCGGCTCGAATTATGTGCCGCCCACTGAGATTGCCCGGGAACAATCAGGGACGTAGCCAAAAGTCTTGTTGCTGTTTGTTTTTGTTTTAATGGGGAGAAGAGGAAGGCTTGAGTTTCGGCCATACTTTATGCGTGTTCGTGCGTCTGTTCGTATGTGATTGGGCGAGTTGGGGCATGATATATTCTTGTACAGCTTCAGCGCAGCTATTGCCAACATGGAGGAAAGAAACAGCCTATCTCGTTTCTTGCTTGTGTCGCTTTCCTAATCATAATATAATATCTAATAATAATCTTTTACTAACATCCTCTATGCTCTTGTGGAGTTGTGCTAAAGGTATAGAAGAAAAGCCTGGTTGTATGTGTGCGTTTTTATACACACGTGCAAAATTCTAAAACAAAATTACTGACAGCTTCGCCCTAAGGCTGCTTAGCTTGAAGGGATATCGGAGCTGGTGATAATGACGATGATGCCCCAAAAATTACTCATACCCACTCGAGAAAATTCTTCAAGAATTTATTCTATAATTTGGTGAGCTAACGTAGTCATCCTTGTTTTTCCTTTTCATTTCTTTCTTTTTTCTATCTAAGTTTATTGTACGTCAAAGAGTTTTACACACTAGAGGGAACTCTGGCGCCAGTGTCTATAGGAGCTGCCACTTATTGCGCTTCAGTGAGCGTGAAAATTATGGGTATGAAATGGATTTGTCTAGTCTTCATACTTTACGTCCGCTCTCGCTTCGCGTGGCTTGAAGCTTGCTTTGACACGACGCAACAATTGGCACATCTTCGGCAGTTACACATCACCACCTTAATCTTCTAGACTTACCACTTCGAATCGGGTCACGAAGTGAAAAACGGTTTGTTCTTTCATTCGAAACAAAATCAAGACGCAGCAATAAACGAAGCCACAAGTGCGTTCGCCACCCGCAAGTACGAAGACCAGGCAAATCTATGTCATACCCATAATTTCCATGGTCGCAGAACGATCGCAGCGCCAGTGTCCCCTCTAGTTAATTTTAAAAGCTCTATGTTTTAGGTGTTGCTTTATATTTATTTTTTTCTGTTTTCTTGTTTCGTTTTTTTTTCTTGTTTGACAGCAGCAGTACTGATATCAGCAGTAGTGTTTTTGGCACGTGTATCCACATGCACTACTCCAATAATGCAAATAAATAACAAGTGAGACAAAGCATTTATTATTTCACTGTCCATCTTCCACAACAATCGGAAGTCGATGGTATGTAAAATCGTTCAATCGCAGTTCCGTGAGAACAAGTGCTACGGCATTTTGCCAAACAACTTCCGACCGATAGTTATTGCGTATAAAATGATTCACAGCAATATTGATGTTTCATATATGAACGCGTGTTTACTTTGGTGCCTAATTGTTCACTGCACAACATTTTCTCACAAAAATAGTATGGTCAGTGACATTGCATTCTCAAATCACAATGAAAGTCGCATAAGTTCGCTGCTATGCTTTCTACGGCTAAACTTACTTAGTACACCAACTTGATTCAATCCGAAATTTCAGTCTCCTAAGTTTTCATCATGCATATAATACGTAAAGTTCAGCAGAGTACTTTAAAACTTTCTCCAGCTACAGTGTGAGACAAAAAAAAATAGTACCTGGTATGGTTCTCGGTGAGCTTTCACCTGTAGCTTATTATAACTCCATTCAAGGATACACGTTAACTATGCTTGCAGAGTTACACCTTCTACGATTCTCCAAAAAGAGTTCAATGATGACATATATTTAAGGAGAGTTACATATGTGCCAATTGGTTCCGCTTATAATAAGCGGACTTGGGCTTCTTTTTCGACGTGGCACTAGTAGAACTTTCTAGTCCCTTGTCACGTTTCTTGGGCTTACTTGAGTTTTCCCGCAAAAATAGTTACTTTATTAATCATCATGTTCACCGATAGCCCACTTGTCGATGACATTAAGTAGCTGAGTGTTGAAGTTACAATATACGCAGAGGAAATCAAAAAGTGGCGTTAATCGTGCACTAGCAAACAATTATTCAACCAAATGGAGACGACCCTAGCTGGAGGTAATGTTGAGGAATAAATACGTTCATAGTTGCTCAGATCATTACTGTACAAAGTTATTAAAGTATATTTTTCAAATCTCCTTCGTTATTGAGCAACTTTTTAACGCCATTAAAATTTTTCATGGACGAAAATATTCACTGAATTACCGCCTTATTCGGGCTTATTTTGCGATGAATACTTTGCTTGTTAGTTCGTTAGGATCTGGCAACTCTGGAGCCAATTTAAGAGTCGTCAAAATCAATAAAAAGGGACACTTTTTAAATGTAGATCTGTGCAACTTTAATTGTCACTATATACACATAGAGAGCACAATAAACTGCCACGAACGAACGAAGCTGCCCTAAATGGGAGCACTGTTAATTGTGTCACGGTGTTTTTATGGCGTTCCGGTATTGTCACTGCACACGCACAACAAAGGTTTTGAGCGCTGTGGTGATAAACGGTTTTTAGGTGTGGTTTCTAAGCACCTTGTTAATTTGTGTTCCTGTTCAATAGCCCAAAATTTTCTCAGTACTAAAGCTGGAACTACTGGGCTAACAAACAGTCCTACGGAAGCTCTTCAACGCCAGCCTACAAGTAACAAAACACAACAAGCAAAGGGGCACTGTAAAGCTTTTTCTTTCGGAAAACACACTGGAAATGCTGCGTCAGGGTGGCCTCGCAGCATCCCCTATAGTCCACGGTGGAGAAAGTGCGTCTTGTAGCTTAGATGCGGCACAAGTTCGCGCCGCTCCGAAGTATCTTCGAAGCACATTCGACACACCACCGACGTTCCAGAGAACACAACCGCACTGTCCACAATCACTCCACTCGTGGAACCGCTCACTTGGCACGATGCTTCACACGAGGAAAGCGTTCATTTCATATGCGCTGTGTTTGTTAGGCCACCACTTAGCATTTAGTCTATCGCGTCACACAACACAGGAAGCCGACAAAACTGTTGTCAGCAGAGTTGGCACTAGTGGCTGGGTACCAAGGACGACGTTTTCTCGAAAGCTGGTGGTACTGGACGAAATGGCAGCTGCTCCCGAAAAAAAACCAAAAAACCTGGGATCCTTAATGACGAAAAAAAAACTGTTAAACACAAAAGTATCGCGTTTTCAGTTGCTCATGGTTTGAGTGTACATTAATTTTCGGTTACCTAATGAACATGACTTTCGGGTTTTAGTGACCCAAAAGCACGATATGATTATGAGATACGCTGTAGTTGAGGGCTCCGGAAATTTAGATCACCCGAGGTTCTTCAACACACGCCTAAATTTGAATACACGGGCCTCGATGATTATCTTTTTGATACTTATTCCAAATTATCATGATTTTTAAACACACGTTGACGTTTCTAAGCAGCCTCTCGCTATCCAGCTAAGTAGGGCGCAACATACAGTCGTCAAATAAGCCCTTTAGAAAGTCCGTATAATGAATTTACGGTTAGTTAGTGTATAATAGACCTTTCACTTTATCATCTTCATTTCGTTCATACGTTCTTAGCAATTGTTTTCTTTTGTTTTCGTTCTATAAGCAACCCGACACGATGTCACAAAGCTGCAATACCTTAAGTAGCTTCTAAATGAAATTGGGCAACGAGCGGACTGTAGTTGGTTTATCATGACTACTTGAATAGCATGACTGAACGGGAACAGAGTAGAACACGCACACAAACACATAGTTCGTCTCTGAATTCATTCCAACCTATTTAGTAGATAAAACAAAGATTCTATATTCTCTACTTGAAACAAGAGTACATTTGGCCATTGTAGTTGGAAATTTATAGTGGTTCATTGCAGTATGTCTATCGAAAGCGTCCCATGCATTGGAGCTCGGAAGCGGGTGTTCGAAAAGTTACGTTAGAGGCAGTCGAATTTTTCGTTTCTTTGTTTCTTTGCTTGCTTGCAATTTGCTCGAAATGAAATAAAATAACGTAGTCCTTTGGATATGCGGTGGTCTGCAGTATTGATTCGCTTACGCCCGCCTGTTAGAGCGATGCCTTCTACTCGCAAGACGTGAATTTTATTTGTGTTGTTGAATATACTCTAGGCGACATGAAACACGCGTAACGAAACCGACGTCTCTGCTGATAATCGGAGCATGTAGATAAGCGTTTCAATAAATTATTACAAATATTATCACTGTGACAACTCACCGGGCTAGGCTCGACTGTAGCCTCAGAAACAGGTGGGATATCGATATTTCCGGCGTTAGCATTGGCTGCCTCTAGTCCTCAGAGCACGAAGTACTCGATTGTGTCGTCACTCATGCTTGCGTCGATGATGAAGTGATTCTAAACATGATAACTTATGCGCCTGTGCAAGTTTCCAGATAGTCTCGGGACAGCAAGTGAAAGAAGCCCTTGTACATCCAGCGCTGGTCATGGCAGCCCCAGGTTCTATTCTTGCTGTTAACTATGAAGGAACGAACATCAAATAAAAGCACTAATCGAAGCTCAGGTGAGGCTGAGAATGCACACCGGGTGTCATTTTCTCATGAATCAACGCAACCGTAGCCCAATACGCCAGGAGCAGCAAGTAGGAGTCTTCCCTGCCGCTTGAGTAGTTCACTGGTGATGTAAGAGTGGCTCTCACAGTGTTCTTGGGAGCAGGTGCAGCCCCGCCATCACTGCCACGGTGGCCGGCAGCGCGATGGCCACACGCGCGGAACACCCGCGGCAACTGGGCTCGTCAATGCGGTAACCGGAACAGTGCGTGGTCACGAGGTAGCCGCCGGCCTTCACGATGATGTCTTCGGCTAGTTCAGCTGCTTCCACGTCGCAGTGTCGAAGCACAGCTGTTTTGGCACACTGCTTGTAGCCATCCATTTGACTGCGAGAGAGAGGTACCGACAAAGAAGCATTGTTTTTGTGATATAGAGAAGATAGAATATCCGGTTGCGCATTGAGCACAGTGGAAGGGGACAGGGGCACGAAAGAAAGAGAAGAGTTTACACCTACACTTCGAAGTCGTTTATGTCGAGCATAAAGTCCCAAAACCACCACATATGAGAAACGCCGTAGCTGAGGGCTCCGGAAATTTCTGCCATTTGAGGTTCTTTCAAGTGCACCCAAATCTGGCCACACGGACCTACAGCATTTTCACCTCCATCAAAAATGCAGCCACCGCAGCCGAGTTTCGATCCCGCGACCTGGGGGTCAGCAGCCGAGTACCTTAGCCACTAGACCACCGCGGCGGGGAAACAGATAGCAAAAGAAAAATCAGTTTTCGGTTTACTTAACCAGCCTTTCGAAATGCATCCAGGCGTCTGATTAGATGTGCGATTGATATGCAAGCAACACATTCAGAAATAAATTTCGGGAATTTGGCAGCAAACACACGGCGCGACCACTGAATCAGCATGCGCGTACGTTAACTACTACACCATACCGCGCTACGGCACGATGTGAAAGGAAACAGGCTTGTGTAGGCACAAATGGGTCGTTTGCACACGGCGCGAATATTCCAGCAGCCCAGAACACTCCCGAATGAGAAAAGTTCCCCACAATGCCGTGCCGTGTATAATCTTTTGCGCACATTTAGTCTTTTGGAGGAGCACAGAGCCTTTTTCGGGGTAACTACGCAGTCCCTTTGCAAAACTTTTTATAGTGTAGGTGTAAACTCTTCCCTTTCTTTGACAACCATTTTCTCTTTCATAGTACAGTATAATCGGATATATCATAGTATGGTATACTATACTATAGTATACCATATTATGCTATATCCGGTTATACTATACTATACTATACTATAAAACACCAAAGAACGTCGTATCTGAAATCTCGCAAAGCCCCGTGCTTGATTGTTGACTGGAAACTCGAGAGATCTCTAGGCCGCAGCAGACGCATTTTCGATGGAGGCGAAAATGTTTAAGGCCTTTGTACTTAGATTTGTGTGGCACATTACAGAACGCCAAACAGCTGAAAATCCGGATCACTGCTCTACGACGTCTATCATGATAATATAGGGGTCTTTGCAAGTTAAAGCCCGTCCATTAACTCTTAAAGCACGTCGTTCTGTCCTGCTTCTCAAGAAACCGCAGCAACGCTCCTATAGCGGCTCTCGTAGACATCTGGGCAGGTCAGTGCTTTGTGATTTCGTTATCTCGGCGATTGTTAGGTGGACCCAGTGCAGCTAAGAGGACTTCTGCATTTGTGGAAGCATACTAAATATAAAGATGTCACAATTAGAGCTCCAAAACACTACCACCTACTACTCAGTACGAAAATAGGTCGATTTTTACTAATTAGTCCTTATCTTACTTGAAAGTGTTTTGTAAATGTGTTTAGATGTTCAGCTTTTCTTTCTTTCTCTATCTTTTTGAATCAGATCGGGGAGAACAAAAAATCTTATTTGCCGAAGTCGTATCTGGCCTTGTCAATGTTGTCCGCTAGATTCGAGTGCTATCAAAGGCGATGCAGGCTGAAGTTGACCACAGTTAGTAGCAACACATTTTGCGTTGTTGAAATCGCTTTAAGCCACTACTTTCGTCATTTACATTCTATTCCGGTAAGATTAACTTCATTAGAACCCAAAGCATGTGCCTCCTGTGTCCGGTTCTCTTGGGGAAGTAAATATCACTAGCGTTCGGGTGTGGAAACATCGCGTTATAGTCGAGAATTTCGAATAAACAGCTGAGCCCTTGTCGTTGAATTTGCCCTTTGTTTACGGATAAGAAATAAAATTTACTGCGTATGATAATCAAGAATAAAATAATGCGAAGTCTATATACTTGTAAGAAAAATAACATGCTTTCTTTAGTATTACTGCAAAAAAAAAAAAAAGCTCAGGGTGAAAGCTGTCCTCATTTCAAGATACGTGTGACGCAGATTTCCACTCGTCCCATCATTCCACCCTTAAAAAGGCTAGCATAAAAATGCATTCTGCTTCAACATACCAACAGGAGTTGCGTATCTTGTCCTGGGAGCTCATCGTCTGTACTTGTGTCTCTGCCCGCTGAGCCACATAGATGGACGCGCACTTGTTGTAGTCGTCTTGCAGCTCCTTGTAGCATTTCGAGTGTTTAAGGTAGGCTGTGCACGTACGTAAACACACCAGAGACAATGACAAAAAAATGGGGATATCAAAATGGTGCCTCTTCAAAAAATGCTACTATTCAAGAAGCGCACTTCGATAGACTGTTTACTTACTCAATTTTAAGCAGGTATATATACCGGGGATCAGTCTACTGCAATATACTGAAGCTTACAAGTTATTTTACATCTAGCCCGCACCGGGTTCACAACCTTGTTTGTACACAACCATAGCAATGGCTGAGATGAGAAAGGAGTCAATAAATAATTGAGAAGTTTTTCATTAAATAAAAAATATATCTGAATTAGATGGGCCCTTATGGGGCTATTGAAATGTGCAAGTTTGTGTCAGTAAGCGGAAGTCCTTTATGGCAACTGCAGGACATATTGTGAGCGTGACAACATAAACAGGCGTTGCGGGTAACAGCCATTTGGTTGTCAGTCTGAGTGGATTATGGCTATTTGCAATTGTTTTTCACAAGTCGCAACATAAATATTCGTTGGTTCAATAGGTCTAGTAGCGACTCGGGCTGTGACAGTCAGCAACACAGAAAGCAAGGACGGGAGAGACACAACGTGCCCTCTGTAGACGTCGGTAAACTTAAAAGCGTAATGCTGCAAAAAGAAAACAAAAACGTTAGGCCTGCGCGAACAAAGCAGCATGGCGAAAGCTGTAAGAATGGGCTTTGTAAAGCCTTTTCTTAGACACTCGTTTGGGAAAGTACAACAGGTACACTTTCAAGGCACCACTACACCCTGAGTCATTCCAATGTTCGCGAAGTAAAGAAGCACGCACCCTTTTATTAGTATTCGCTATTCATCATACATACTGATTAATGACGATTACTAATTCGTCATTCATCAGAGGGACCCGCTACACACCTGTACAGTTTGTTGATGCTGCGGCTGACAATAAAGCATTATGTCTGATTGTATTGTGATCATTAGGAAGCATTCAACGACCCACTAGTTCTACATTTCGCATTGTGTGGTACAAGGTAGCAACTTTACTATTCTGGAACGTTATATTGCACACGTTAACGTGATTCATTAACCAACCTGAAGCTTGCATAGGGTCAGTTTGCAACGCAGTTTCAAGCACGGACGCTGTTGTGTAGTAGAATACTGGGCAAACACGCAGAGGGCATGTGTCCATATCCCACTCTATCCGGCGTGTTTTTATTTATTTTTAATTTTATTAGTTTAGTGCCGTAACAGTTAGACACATGCGACGGTAGTGGCGGAGGACAACTTCGGCGCCAACATTAGCCCTCGTTGTGTACACGTACCAGCTTCCGCTGTATAGTGTGTGGCATGGCATGAAAGGAAGACTACGGAAACAATATATTCGGATATAAAAGGCGACAATAAGCGGCAAGCAGTTCTACGCCACGTTACGGTAATTCAGTATTGCAGTTAAAGGAGAAATACGGGCTACTTACTTTTGCTTCAATACACAATGTAGCGGAACAAAACAAGAACAGAAAAAAATGCACACCGAACGTCCAGAAGGGCATTGTGGAAGCTTGCGGTGAAATGTCCGTAAACAGCGGTGGGGAAGCCGACGCTTCTACCAATGTACTTGCATGCCTGGTACTGATATCCTTAGCGCTTTGTACCCTCTCATTCAATCCAAACAAAGAGGGAGACGGTACAAAGCATATGCGCTGCCATGCACTAAGGTAATCAGTTCTATAGCCCAAACAAGTCCACATGTGGAACCGTCGGTTGGAGCGCACACTCTCTCTCTCTTAACGGATTTTTCAGCTAGTCTTGTAACTTGTAGCACGAGACTGAAGTTCCAGCAATCATATGTTACACATAGCGCGTAAGTGATGGGAATTACACCTAGGTGACGAGGATCTTCCGTAAGGGGATTAGATTAACACGTATACAGCGAGGAGGCAACGCCAGCTCTAAATGTATTTCGACAACTAAAATTTGTCTCGCTCACGTACGGCGCATACATCCGCAGTTAAAGAACGAAAGCTTAAGTAACTCTCTGTAACGTAGCAAAAGCACTGTAAGTGTTATCAGACGACCTTGGTGTCCCACGGTTCGTGTACCACTCACTCAGTCTAAATGGAGACCCCTCTCGGCAGAAGTCTTCGATGAGCTGAGCTGCACCACTGGTGAGCCGCTTGTAGACGTCCTGCTGCTTTTCATTGAAGCAGCGCCGCGTGAAAGCATTCACGCAGTCCAAGGCACCGGTCAGGTGGCTGCGAAACAGAAAAAGAGAGAGAGAGAATGAAAGAGAGATTAAAAGAGAGAAAGAGAAATAATGAAAGAGAGAAAAGGATTAAAGAGAGAGGGGATGGAAAGAGAGAGAGAAAACGAGAGAGAACAGGGATGAATGAAAGAAAAAGAAAGACAGATAAATGAAGAATAGAGAGATAATAGAAGATGAAAGAAATAATGAAATAAAGAATGAAAGGAAGAATGAAAGCGAGAATGAATGAGAGAAAGAGAGCAAGATAGAGATAGAATGAAGAGATGATTGAAAAGAAAGATGAGAGAATTAGAGAATGAGAGAATAGAAAAAAAGAATTAAAGAATGAAAGAATGAGAGAAAGAAAAGCAAGAAATAGGCGAATTGGACAGGCCTACGGCGGCCTGAAATTATAAATGGCATACGGATATTTGGCGATTTTCGCTTAGTCTCGACTGAGTTATGCATTCTATTCTCAGTGGTCTCAAAAACTTACTGGCGATAAGAGTTTTTTATCTTAGTACTTTATACGCAACAGAAGGAGGTGCATTTTACACGAAATTCAGTACGTCTGTCACATTCCTTCACGTATGTCCTCAATTCACCAAGATTCTGAAGGCACTGGCACACTGGTGCATCCGCCAGAAACCTCCCCGCACAATTCAGGTCAGTGGAACTTTGGCGTGCCGCGAGGTGGTGGTGTGTACTAAGTTCTTTAGGTGCTTCGAAAGATTTTGGCTTTTTCAAAGTTTGTTCTATGAAGTGGTTAGGTGATGGTTAGGCCACGTATTCCTACCACATCTCCAACTGTTCTAAGTAGCTTGTCGACTTCCTTCCTGCTATAGTTACCCTAATTTGGTATGTAGAGTTTAGATTTGCTATTAACATTATTTTCGCGCCAGCCAAAGAGTCGGCTTCTTTGGACAGCCTTCAGAAATTGCACTGAGGTGAATGTGCAGCTTAAGCATGACCCCAGAAAAAAACATAGTGCGGTCATTGTGGTTGTTACACAATACTTTCCAATTTATTGTCGTTGTTTTGTAATGAAGTTATTTGATCATCAAACACATGATTCCACTGCAGTGAAGTTCTCTAAATTTGCAGGAAGGCTGAGCACGCCATCCTTCTCTCGTTGTAGCGACTGTTCGCCCTGTACCCGATACAATTGAAACCATCGCAAGCTTTTCTTATGAGGCGCTAGCATTCAGGGACGCTGCTGCTGTTGCATGCGTGCCCTTTCTCAGTGCTCGCACGGGGAACCCTGCGTTGCAAATCGCATTAAAAAACGTCAATATAATAATAATGGCAATACGAATGCTACTGTACTCCACGGGGCTATACATAATTAGCAATTTATTAGTGGGGGCACCACACATATGTGGAATTGCGACTATTTCGGCGAAATTTCAAGAAGGGCGACTTGTGGCGCCGTTTCGCTCATGCTTTGTGCAAATTTCACTAAAAAATTAGAGCCAACCCTGGTGAGCTTCTTGAGCCGATTGGAATTGGTGAACCTCAAATGCTGAAGGGAAGCTGCTTAGCACTTGCTGTACTTCGCCTTGCAGCAATGTGGCTCCAAACTGCACGCAATGAAACGGAGTTGAAAGAACAAAGTTCAGACAAATCCATGTACTACCCATTATTCGAATGCTGTCCGAAGCTTCAGGTGCTGCACCTCTCATAAACAAACGCGTCAGAATTCCCTCTAGTGCATTTATAGGAAAGTATTTGCTGAGAAGCAACCAGAGACGTCAGTGGCACAGCAAAATGCGAATGAAAACGTGTCGCTGCTGGGGTGTCTGAAGGAAAAGAACGAAAAGCAACAGAAAGGCTACAATAACCTCAGAAAGGGTCCGAGTCCCACTTTTTTGACATTTAGTGCCGTTGTACAGGCGGATACATAGTGTGAAATACTTCGGTCACATTATGCCAAACTGGGGATTACATGATCAGCCTGGGCGTTAACCATCAACAAAAAAGACATATTAGCCAGATCAGTCCGAACACACCAGTAGCGCAAAATTCAAATGAAAACCAGCATTACACAATAGTAATGCATACTGGTCACGATTCTTAGGCACTGCGCCGTTCTCCCTACCAGGCTGCAGAAATTAGGTGCATTTTTCTTCTTCTAACCACTACCACCACCACAACAACAATCCCTAAGTTTTAAAGATGAAAAACTTAACTTTTCGTAACTGAATTTTCATCAATATTTTTGCCTTCGTGTCAGTATTCACCACTCAACACACTCCATTGCTACATATAGTGGTAGAAAATATGTGTCGGGGCCCTTTAGGAAGTACCTGAAAATATTATTCTCGTATTAATACATTTTTTCACTATATAAAACCACCGCTCTTGCACGAGCAAATACATTAGCGAAAAACCGCATGCAAGAATAAAAAATTTGGGGACCCTTAAGCTTCGCCTTTAAACCCCACATTCACTAACGCTCCTCGACTCGAATCTCGTCCTTCACTAGAACGAGCTGAGCACAGCGCCGCCGCTTGTATAAAAATGACGCTGCGTTTCTCGAGAATCGCCGCAGATTATCCCTGATATGGGGCGACTTGCTCTGCCTAGAGGCGGCGCTGTAATCAATTTTCTCATGTCAAGGTGAAGCGTTGCGTGAATGGATGTTTTTGAATACGGAGGTAAGAGTTGAACGCGATAGCTAAATCTTGCCCCTAGTGCACCCTTCAACCGCTAAGTGCATACAAATAATATGTTTTGTTACAAACACACACACGCACACACTAGATTGCACCAGCGCGCGCGCGCGAATGGTGCTTACAGGTTTTTGATCTAAACCAAGAGTCGCATGGCCTCTAAGGTTCACGCTACGCGCTCGCCATCTCAAAGGCCATAAAGAGTCTCACAATGCCTCACAGATGGCAGCACATTATCTAGCATTTGCTGTTTGCTTGATCAACACCTTTTGAAAGGCATGATATGTTTTCCACTAGATGGACATAGCTGTCTATTTTTAGAGCTGTTTGAAAGTTCCTTTGTATTTTTAGCCGTGATGGCTGCACTATCCAGGCCTTTTTCGACGTAGTTTGAGACCTCCCAAATGCGCTTACAAATATTGCCGAATGGGCTCGTTTTCGTCGTAACACCTGTCGAACAAAATGCGTTTAAAGGACCCTGAAACACTTTGTTCAAGTAATCATAGAATGAATTCACTAGAAGAGCTTATTGCCTCACGAATTCAACGCCCCCAAAAATTTTGAAAAACCATCCAGCGCGAGTGGAGTTACAAAGGTTTGTCGCATGTTGTAATTGCATTCTCTCTTCTCTCGTCCCAACGAAAGCGCTGGAAGCTAAGCAAAGAGGGGTGGCAGGGCAAAGAAACTACGTCACCCGCACTTCATGACCTTGAGCACTTCTTTCTTTTTTTTGTTCGAATGCGCGGCTTTGTCAGTGTGATCGCGCGCGCACGCGTAGACAAGTAGTAGCCTCCCGCGGCGATCTCTGTAACGAGCTTTCTCGCTCATGGACGATTTTCCACTCACAACCAACGGAGCCGACGCCGCTGGCGGAATTTCCGCGACACAAGCTCTCTAACGCTATCGCGTTAAAAGTGCGTATGGCGGTGCCCCCTTGATGTTCTCGCACCAATCACCATGACATCATAGATATTGACGGTGTTTATTAAGGCCTACACAAGCCCTGATCCGTGAAGATGCAGTATATTGAGCTCAGAGAAAGGGGGTGGGGAAGGGCAGAGAAGGCGCAGACTTAACAATAGTTCCCAAAAACTTCGTTCATCAAATGTCGCTAAAAATCGGGAAAATGTACCTTGAAATCTGTGACGTCACGCCACTAAGATTCCAGCTTGAAATTTGAAAAATTAACTCTGGCCATGCTTTTCTCCTCTAAAGAACGCATAAATTACGAATTATTCACGGATAAATTAACGTCATTAGAGTAGTTATAGTATAATAATCTCGAAGCCACGACATCATTATTAGAGACGCCGTAGTGGAGTGCTCCGGAAGCTTAGGCCACCTGATGTTCTTTACAGTGCAACTAAAACTAAGCCCACTGGTTTCAAGCATTTCTGCCTCTATCGGAAATGCAGCCGCCGCAGCCGGGATTCAATCCCGCGACCTGCGGGTCAGCAGTCGAGTACCACAACCACTGTAAAACACCGCAGTAGGTCACATCGGTTAAATGCGTCAGTTGCGGAATATGTTGAGGCAAAGCCTTGGAAGCCACGTGAAAACCGAAAATTCACCAGTGGTGTCAGTACCAACCAGCCCAAGCAGCCACATGGTCAACGTTATATTATAATTATGCAATTATGTATAATTTTAATATTTGTGTAACTGTACAACAATTGAACAAGTGTAATTTATAAATCTACACTGCCTCATTGGTTCACTTTGGCGTTCCTTAGCGGTCTTAGTTGCAGTGCTTACGAGCAGATGCGTTTCAGCTCGGCCTCGGTAGTAGCGAAGGCGAGGCTCTGGTTTTGAGACAGCAGGTCCAGCTTGCTGACGCACTCCGAAACCTCCCCATTCTGGCACGAGCCGAAACTGCCCGTTCCGGCCGCGTCACGGGATCTCGTCGTGCGGTCCGGTGCCGACGCGTGCGCCGTAGAAACGGCCCCACAGGCGGTGCCGTGCCATTGGCAGCACCAAAGAAGTGCGACGCCTGCACGAAAATTGTGAGCGTTGGAACTGGCGGAAGTTTTCCAAAAAAAAAAAAAACAACGGCCTATAAACATACACTGCGTCTTCCTCGGGTTATCTTTGTTCGAGTATACTGAACGTGGAAGTGCAAACCTCGTGTTTCTTCATTGAACATAAGACCTAATATAGTAATTGCTGGGAGCAGTAACAGAAAAGGTAATACAGAAGAAGACGTATTTTTGCCAGTTTCAGTATGCAATGTTAGTCAAGTTGTTACTTGAACAAGGACTGTCTTGTGCACCGGCGTGGTGGCGACTGGAGATTGGAAGTGTTTAGGCCCCCTCCCTTTTCGAAGTCGCATGTGTGTATATACAGGCACACAGGCAAACACACGCATGAATGTACATAAACTATGGTGTAGCCCCTCTCCCACCCACCCCCACCCCCTAAATAAAGAAATATAGAAAATCTCAATAAGATAAGCCACTGGTCGGGGATATGCTTGCTGTCGGTCTAGGAAGGTGGTTCTAGTCCACTGATACGCGCTGTATGAAAGACTGCGAACAAAAGTTTCGTATGAAATAAAGTTATGCGCACTGTGTGAAAATATATATTAATATATCTGAGAAGTTTTCTCCCATAACTCAGACTATCTTCGAAATATATGAGTGTTCACTTGGAACAGCGGTTGATTGTACATGCGGTGGCTGCGTATAATTGCGAGTTTCCGTTCCCAGGCCTCTACTGGGGCTTCCTAAAATACCTGCTCATTAAACGGCGCATAAAGGACTCGCAGCAAGGGCCGTGCCTACCCCCGGCAGATTTACAGCGCTATAGTTTTCTCGTTAGTGCGTGCCTCTTCCAGCAGTGCATGGAAAGTGAACGCCTCTCTAATTTCCCCAATAATTTTCGTGCCTTGCATACAGTGAGATTGAGAGTCTTCGCGTGTAATAAGCAACCTGCGCGCCCAATTTTCAGGCCTTTAACCTACCCAATTAAACGGCGCAGTCGTTAACTCATTACTAATATGGCCGAAACCAAGCAGTGGTTGTCAGCCTAAACTTGAGAGATTCACGCGGCGCTTTCTGGGTATTCAAAGCAAACGGCTGAATTACTTGGGCTAAACACTGTTCTTTTTTTTTCTAAGTATATGTTTGTTGTGCATTTCATCATGGCACTGTTCGAGAAATCCTCGAATGTGGTGCTTCCCTAATGACCAGTTCATAAGAATGGAGACTTCTCGAGTTTATCTGCGGTTTAGTAGAGTGCACAAACGCCTTCAGAAATGAGATCTTATAATTTTAGGTCCAAGGCAAGGCATTGTACAAGATCTCTCAACTCAGTGGCATAGGCCTAAGGAGTAGCCGAGCAAAGATAGGAAAATCTAACTATTTCTGTCGGTACAGCCGCCTACGACTTTTAGCTCTCCTAGCCATTTGCATAATGCGATCTGTACCAAAATTGGTAAGGGCATAACATGATTGTACGACGAGGATAAGTGACTAGTCATAACATGAAAATGATGACGTCATGAATGATATTATTTACATGTCGGGGTCTTGCTGCTCGTGCGGTGGTTTCTTCGCATCACATATCGCAAACTTGGTATGACGAACATAAGTGAGAACATGACTGCATGACAAACAAAAGTGACAAGCCCTCCCGTCGAAATCGTGACATGCGTGTCACGTAAGACATGACTACACTCCACGCTCATGAGGTACTCGCGGTAGTTTCGCTGGTTTCACGTACACCAAATTTAGTATTACGTGACGTGAATCAATGACAAGGTATGTGACTGGTGCGAACATAATCGTGGCATGCGTGTAATATGAAACATGACTACATACCATGCTCATAGCATGCTCGCGGCCGTTTCGCTAACTTGTCCTATACTAAATTTGGTATTGAGTGACGTGATTGGACGACTGTGCACAAATGCCAGACGCAAACATAATCCTGACATAGAAGTAATCTACGGCATAATTTACGTTCGCCGCGTAACGTTGTGCAGGTTTTAATGTGGCAATTCAACCTTCCTCGTTCGTGCTTCGCATATAATCGATTCCCACTGTACGTGGGATCTACCAATGTTTTTGTACATATAGCAGAAAAAAAATGAGGTAAAATCAAAAGGCTATATAGCCTGACGGAGGCTTTTCCTCCGAAATACATTCTGGTACAGAGAAAACATGTTATACCCATCTTAGACGAAATGAAGAAACAGAATTTTGTACAAAGACTCACAATCAACAAATTATTATCGAGCAAATAAACATCGCAAATGTTAAAAAAAGACAGAACAGTATATATAATAAAATACCTGGAAATACTTGGGGACCCTCCATCTTTTGTTTGCATGCAAGTGCACCATCTTGGTCAGGCTTGGCCTGACTGTCCCAATGTGGGAACGGCCCGCTTTACGTTGAGTCATGCACCTCAGGACTTCAAATAAAGTTTCGCATCCATCTATCTATCATCCTGGTGGTTTCTCTACACGGGTTACTTAATTCTTGCACTTCTTATTTTTGCATTCGGATGTTCACTTAGACTTATGCTTAAACTTCCCTCCCTTAATCTAGACCCGCTCATACTGTCATGAATACAAGCCTTCCTCACTAATCGATCCCAATACAGTCATCGGAGGTCACCGTTCCTCGACTACAAATGTAATATCTGGCATACCTCAAGGTTTCCGTCCTTGGCCCTCTCCCCTTTCTAGTTTTTTATTATTGACCTTCCTTCAAGTGTTACATCTCCGATACGTCTCTTTGCCGACGATCGTGTCGTTTACCGCCATATATGTGATGGCTCTGATCAACTTGCCTTCCGAAATGATTTAAATGTAACTGAAAATTGGTGTTCTTTATGGACGATGCAACTTAATATTTCTAAGTAAAAATCTATGCAAGTTTCCCGTAAGCGTTCAAACCTAAATTTTACTTATTCTCTGCACTCTAACCATCTCGCTCTAGCAGAATTGTACCGATACCTGGGTGTTCTCCTCAACAGCAAACTAACATGGACTGACCATATCGCACAGCTTACTGCCGATTCATCCAAAACATTAGGTTTCATCAGAAGATTCTTGTTCTGCTCACCAGCCTGAGTTCGTAAACTCGCCTACGAAACCTACGTCCGCAGTAAACTCGAGTATGCCTCTCCAATTTAGAATCCACACCAATCTTGTTTAATAGACGTCCTTGAAGCCATTCAAAATCGCGCGGCTTGTTTTATAACCTCCCAATACAATTTTCGCACAAGTGTTACTACTATGAAATCATCACTGTCTCTCAGCTCTCTGGATCTTAGACGAAAAATAGCATGCCTTTGTTTATTGCACAAACTGTATTTCGATTCATACTTACATGGCTCCCTGCTCCTCCCACCAATTCGAACTTCGCGCCGTCTCTTCAATTTTTTGAGTGTCCAAAATTTAAAAGGTTCAACCAACGCTTTTAACAAATCTTTTCTCCCGTTAACAATTGAGGATTGGAATCGGCTTCCAAATGCAATAGCAAACGAGCGTAATACTCTTGAAGTTTAAAACCTTACTCGAAACTCATTTTACAACCACACCATCGTAATTTCTGTGTGTAGCCAGTTGCCATTGTCTCATTTTCTTGTCACTTTGAATCATGCTAGTAGTTGTATAACGAGTTCTGTTATTATTATTGCCCTGTAATTCTAATTCTTGAATTGTATCCTACTTTATGTTCTTCTATGTTCTTGGCCTGTAATTGCTTTTGTGTATCCTTGTTCGACCCCACCTTTATGTAATATAAATGATGATGACGATGATGATGATGATGATGATGATGATCTTTTTGGTAGAGTGGCGCATGTGTAAACGTGAGTCACAGGCATATGTCGGCAAAAAAATGATACATCGACTGGCTCAAGGACGATAGGAAGGTTCAAGGTTTATGGTTTGCTTTGAGGGCTCACTCGGACTAACCGAAATTATTCTCAACCAGGCTTACTAAGACTCTGGCTCACTAGACTCTTTTTCAAACCTGTTCACTGGGACTCATGCTCATCAACCTATTATTCAGACAGACTTGCTCAGACGCACGGCCCTATCTGAGTGAATCTGAATGAGCCAACTCATGGGTGAGTTTGCCGTCCTATACGGTCACGGGTGACATAGACCTCGAAACGCAAAGCGCTGTCTGTACCCAGTCTTTAATACATTGTCTCGTCAATATTATGTGAGATGCATTTTATGGTGTCGTAAAACGTGTTCGTAGAGCTTACATTTTGCTCTGCACTAGTTTCGTTAAACTGACACGCGTTGGCACTTCGGCGGATGAATCTAAAGAAATGTTCGTGCAGCCGAACAGTTCGCTTAACTGACGCTCATTGAAGTGGTACTTCCCGGTATTTTCACTCAACACCCCGAAGCACGCAACGAGAAGTGTCTTGCTGTGCCGTTTTCCCTCACTTTCCTGACATGTCGTCACGATGAATTCTAAATGAACCCGTCTAACAAGAGTTCCTCAGCTATAGCCTATAATGGCAAGTGAAGCGAAAATCAGAAGTGCATTAAGCGAGCGGAAATGAAAGCAGGGAGTTGAAGAGCCAGTAACGGCAAACGAAGGCGAAATAAGAGACATCTCGTGCGGATGCTGAAAAAAAAAGTTGGGCAGCTTCGCACTATATGGGTTTTAAGGCTGAGGGAAGTGCGGAGCTGGGCATCTGCTTAATTGTTCCTCTTCGTTTTTTTTTCATATCTTACGCTCCTTTCGCGCTTGTTTTCTGCCTTTCTGGCTTTCTTTTTATTTCTTTTTATTTATTTTTTCTGCTCTGGTCTTTTTTGTTGTTGTTTCTATTTTTCTTCCTATTTTCGCCTTTCTCTCTCTATTTCGAGTTTGCTTCTTGTTCTATTATTGCTATTTTTATACGTGGTTTAAGCCTGCGTACGTCAAACACAGTAGTTGCTGTTTTGCTGCCCATGATAAATGATAATCATTGAGGCCCTCGAAGAACAAGACGAAGACTTCTTTCTCCTTGTAGCGAGTGCGCGCTCGGTCACTATATGTATACCACTACACCAAACGATGACGACGACTGAACACGACAGCCAGGACCCGTAAAGTGCTCCGCACTCAGAACTAACAGCTTTTTTTTATGACTTCACACACGCGGGTTGGTGAATCGGAAGCCAGCAAAAAAAAAAAAGCTCAAATGTTTGTTGAAGCTTGCAAGTTTTGTCCGAAGTGGCGAAACAGTGACAGGGATAACAATGTACACAAGTGGTGCATGAACCGCTAGAAGAGCGTTACAATCATAGCAGCTGTTCTCGTTACACTTGTTTGTGTTCCTAGCTGTTTACAGCGTTCAATAAGAAACTTGCACTGCGGTTCACTTTCTTCATTCTCGAGTTTTTTATTAATATATATTACGTATAAAATGCTGTTTCTTGTTCCAGAAACGCTCCCGCAGAGATGAAAAAAAAAAGACGCGCTTAAAACTACAAAGGTGCTCTTCGTATCGCTTGAAATCTCAAGTCATTAATCATCGCAGATTGCTTCATTGAAAACTGTGCTCCGGAGTAGGATGTTATGTCTTTATGATTACCTATGGGGACGAAAAAGAAATTGCACAGGAGTATAACAAGAAATAATGTGTAGTTAACCATAAAACATTTATTCAAAATTTGCATGACGAAGTTTCAGTTTCAGTTTATTTTCACTATTTTCACCAGTTTAAGAGTGTCTATTCATTTTAGCTAAAACTTAATTTTTATACACGCGCTATAGAGAGCATGCCCCACCGTGGTGGTCTAGTGGCTAAGGTACTCGGCTGCTGACCCGCAGATCGCGGGATCGAATCCCGGCTGCGCCGGCTGCATTTCCGATGGAGGCGGAATTGTTGTAAGCCCGTGTGCTCAGATTTGGGTGCACGTTAAAGAATCCCAGGTGGTCGGAATTCCCAAAGCCCTCCACTGCAGCGTCTCTCATAATCATATGCTGGTTTTGGGACGTTTAACCCCACATATCAATCAATCGATCGAGAGTATAAGAAAGGAGGGAAGGAGGAGGAGGAAAGGCAGGAACTAAATCTTAGGTTAGCTACTGGACGCTTCCATTCATTCACGCACAAAATTATTGCGTATCTTTCAGGGTACGCGCAGCATTTCTTATTTCGATAGTTTGATGTGCATGCCCGGGTTTCGATGGTTTGATGGTTTTTTTTTTCATGGTTTTATTTTTATTTTGTCATCGAATCAATTACAGAAATTTGTGTATACAGAAGGAGGTCCCATAGTCAGACTGAATCGGGACCTTCTACAGTAGGAATATAGAAAAATAATTGATGCAGCAAACAGTGGTACAGAAAACAGGTAATGAAATACATCGCAGGTAAAAACGAAAAAAGAGTTGTACTTAAAAAAAAACATTAGCAGAAAGCAGCCACAAAAACTGAAATGAGACAACATAAAAAACAGAGGTAATTCAACTCTCCTAAGTAGTTTTCAGATAACTACCATGGTGAAAGATAGTAAAAATAAACTACGAGAAAAGTAAACAGTGACATCTGATATCAGCAATTTAGGATGATCTGATGCTTTGTTAACGTTAGGTTGTGAGAAAGCATGAAAGGGAGCGGGAGTAATAGAAGTCACCATAAACTATCCAGATAATGGGATGGGTGAGAGGAAAGTCATCACATATTTTTTTTTTAATTTGCCGATTGATTCCGAGGCTTTTATTCCTGAAGGGTCTCAAAACTGTGCAGTTTTTTTCGCCTCAACCCATTACTCTAATGTCGCTGCACAATGAAAGTACAATTCAGATATATACTGCAAATATAATGCACATATATACCCTATAAAGTGGATGGGAAAATGACTGCCGCTGTGTAGCTCAGTTGGTACAGCATCGGATTCTTTAGTCGAAAGGCGCAGTTTTGTCCCTTCTAGCGGCAATAGCATCCCTGTATGCATCCCTTGGCATTATTATCTCTTCTCATGATTATTTTGTTTAACACTGAAAAAATGAGCCCTAGAATTGCCAGTTCTTTCCTGTACACTGGAAGCATTCCGGGGGCGCCAGCACGCAATGTATTGAACAAAATTGCAGTAGAGAGACTATGCAGAGGCCAACAAGCGACAGTGACTAGTATAGTGCGTCTGGTGTCCTATTACTCATCTTATGAAATACTATCAGCCTTACCTGGATTCACGTTTATGCTGACGCGCGTCTATGCACACATATGCCAAGCTATAGTGTCGTTCATGCACCATTTCAATATATTTCGTCTTCCATAAAAGCTCTTGGTAAATGTATCTTATGTTAATTGTCCACTCTTTCAAGAAAAAGCCCTTACTTTTTTGTAACTCGTATTTTAATGCACAATATCAAAAGGCACCAAGAATTGCACCGATTGCGTGAGATACTGGTGTTGAACAACATTGACACTATGGTAGTAAAAGCTAATTATACAAGGCTTACAGGCTCAGATCAAGTTGTGAGTCAGGGCAACCCCAACTCGAAAGTTATCCTCACGGACTCCCGGAAAGCATGTTCTCATTACTTGGTAGGAGAGATATCTCCCCTAGCCAGCCTAATTCTAAAACGGGCTCTCGCTGATCCAGCCCCGAAACGCATCGTATGGGCTCCTGGCCATCAGGGCTTACGAGGTAATGAGGCCGCTGACGCGGCCGCCCGAGCGCTTACCCACCGGGCTCCTCACCTTGGCTCTTATGACTCGGAGGCCAATACACCGCTGCTGCGGTTCAAAGAAATTCTGACCTATTATCGCGACACTCACCGCCTTTACCCGGCTCCTGCAAAGAGGCTGAGTAAGGCGGAAGAGCGAACTCTAAGGCGCCTGCAGACAGGTACTCTACTCTGTCCTGCAATCCTAAAACTTTTCGATGTGAACACAGATGGGCGGTGCCCACACTGTGGGGAGACGTGTGATATCTTCCACATGATATGGGCATGTCCGAAAAATCCCCACCTACTCTCTTCCCCTACCCCTTCCCGAGAGGCATGGGAGACTGCCCTCCTCAACTGCTCATCACTAGAGTCTCAACGGGCTCTGGTGAGACGGGCGCGAGTAGGGGCCTCGTCATGCGGTGTCCCGGACTAAGGACGCCGACCATGTAGCGGGATCATGCTTTGGCCCCGTACCTCTCTCTTTTATAATAAATGTTTTTCATCATCATCATCAGGGCAAGTAATAATTTGGTTAGCCTAAGTTAGTTCGCTCAAAGAAAATTTTCATGAATAATGAATTCGAGTGAGCCCGGCTCGGGAAAAGTTTGGTGCGTCCGTGTCCGATTGAACCCTAATCTCAAAAGACATTTCACGGGTGAGTCTGAGCGAGCTCCAGAAATTTTGCCCACCGATTTTCTGCAGCGACTACGCTTGCCTAGTTCCCGAAGACACTAATTCTATCTTCATAAGTTAGGCACAGAAAACATTTCTGAAAAACAAAGCGGCGTGTTGTATTGTGTTCCTATTTCAAAACTGGGAATATGGACACAGTTTGGGCCCCTCTTGAGGAATAACCAGAATACTAAATTGTTTCGTGTGACAGGGGAGACAGTGCGTGATCAGTGGACATAATGGTCCTGTGCAGCCACACATTTGGGCGTAGTTTCTGAAAGCCACTAGGAAAACACCACAGCGTGCTGGAATGCCCGAAAGCAAGAGGCAACGAGGAAGAAGAGCCGATGTGCGTTCAAGTGCCCGTTTTCACACAGCTGAGCTTGTCTTTGAAGTAGATGCTTCAAAGATAATTTGTTGGGATCCAGCTGAGGGAAAAAATCTAGATCTGCGGCACAGGCTGTGCTTGCTGTTTGTGTCCCTGATCTTGTGTCTGCATACGCACGCTTTGATTTAGGGGCGAATCATCTTGGGCTATCGCCCTGTCGGCGTCTAATATCGTCATGGCGTGTCATGAAGTTCATCATAAAAGGATGTGCGCATCCCTCTACTCGCCAACACTTCTCCAGAATTGAGCACAGCAGTTAGCTCAACAAATAACCGATAATGTTAGGGGATTGTAGACACTCTTCCCTGCATGCCTTGCCCTTTTGCTGTTTTTTGTTTTTGTTTTTGGTATACGATGAGCGTTCACTGTTTCAGTCTTCGTCTCCCTTCTGATGGCAAAAAAACTGTTCCACCAGTATCTTCAAGAAAAACGGTAAATAAAACTTTTTTATGCCACCGTTCCGGCGCACATCTCCTAAAAAACATAACTGCGGTGAGTCAGCGCAGCTGTAAAAGAAGCGATCGAACTGCCAAGCGGCACGAGACACGCGCGAAGGGCGTCCTTTTCTCTCGGAAGCAGGACAGCCAACGACTAAAGAAAGATATAAAAGCAGGAGAACGACTTAGAAACCATAAGGCACTAAAAGGAACGAGTCACCACTGGTTTCCTGACGATTTAGCCGAGTTGCAGCCGCGGACCATGGCTAGACTGTGAGCAGCTCTGGTTCGAGTGGGACGCGCAGGCCGTCGCGAGAGTCGTAAAGGTCGGAAAGCTTACCGCGGTAAGCGCCGCCACGAAGCGGAAGATAGTGCGGCGGCGACACAAGGGTGGTGGAAGCAGTCATTTGGAAAAGGTTCCAACAGCTAGCGCCACAAAAACATCTTGCTAGAACTGTGCAGCGCTGTGGAAGCTGCGGTGCTGCCAGTCTGACTCGTGCAGCGTATGCGCGGCAGTAATTTATTGTGGAAGATTACAGCCCGAGGTTGTTGTTGGTTAATAGATTTTCGAGCTGTGGTTCTGCCTAGATGTATAGAAAGATAATGAAAGATTATACCAGCTTTTTCTTTGCCTGAATTTCCAGAAAACGGCTTGCACCTCATTTACATCCATAAACCAGGGCAGGTGTATGTTGGCAGAAAAACAATAAGCAAAAGCAGAATCCATGTGCAGGACAAGGTCTTTCAGTATGTGTCACAATACGTGGTTTGAACAAAACTTCAAAAGTTCTTATTTCTATCATATTTATTTATTTATTTATTTATTTATTTATTTATTTATTTATTTATTTATTTATTTATTTATTTATTTATTTATTTATTTATGAGAATACTGCTAGTCTGAATGCCAGACTTTGGGCAGGGGAGGTCGGTACACTGAGCACAACAATATGCACGAAGTACAAAAAAAATTAAGATTATACAGTAGTACAGATAGTGTTTAAAAAAATGCGTTGGTTCACACAGAGAAAAGCATTAAATACAGTCCATAATTACCACGCCATACAAAGCAATAGCAAAAACTGCACGGAAGCAGTGCACGGCTGGTTTTGCAGTACACTAAAAAATCTAGATCTACTAATTAAATTTGAAATTCCGTTAGCTTTAGACTTAAATCTAAATACCCTTATTTAGCCATTAAGATTAGAAACTGCTTACATCGAGCATTGTTTACACAAAATTGGGCGCACTGGAACTTCTGAATGTGATTGCGGTTTCGTAGATGAAGACATATGTCACCTCCTTCTAGAATGCCCACAACACTAAACACCAAGACGCCGACTTAGATCATGTTTGACGGCTTTAGGTCGAAGACCATTAAGTTTAAGGAGACCATTGGGCTATTGGCCAACAAGAGGCTTACAAAAAAAGTGCAGTGAAAACATTGAAAGCTTTTCTTGAAGACAGTGGCATTCTTGGCCGATACTAGTGCTTTCTTTTTCTTTTTTTTTTTACGTGACGACCATACTTATGTGACTGTAGACTATTATGTTGACAATTATGTGACTGTTGATTGTATTTATTAGTTACTCTTCAGTATTTTAACATCACCGCATGTGTGCATATATTATATTGTTGAATACGTTGTTCTGAAATCTAATTTCATATATATATTGTACCTTGTGTTGTTACAATCATATATAGTATGTGTACCGGACTTCTTAAGCTTTTATACTTGAACGCTACGTGCTGTATGTTTGATAACTATAAGAGATAAGAAGTAGCCGGCACCTAATTTGCGCACCGATATGTCCATACATCACGTCAATAAAAAAAAACATATAATGCGGGATCCCAGGTATAACAACGTTTATAGCGGAATCAAAGTCGATCTCGGAGTTTGTTGCTGTTGTGAAGACGAACACATAACGGAAACTTTGGCGATTGCGTCATGAACACACGACAAAAAGAATACACACGGCTTGCGCTAGTCGATGAGTATCTTTTTCGCTTCGTCTTCCTGTGGTGTTAGCAGTATATTTCAGTAAGCAGTCAAACCCAGCCAGCCAGTCTTTCCGTTTTACTTGTAATGTTAAGCAGGGCTCCCATGGCCCGTAGTCCACATGGCCATGGGATTCATGTTGCGAAATTCATGTGCCTGTTGTATCCCCAAATGTTCTAAGCTTCACTGTGGCAGCATTCCTCTTTTCATTTGCTACTGGAGATTTTTCCTGTACATCCACGTATCTATCACCCTCATTCACCCATACTCAGAGGTAGTTGTATTCGCTTACTCTCTGTATTTCTTGGTCCTGTATTGACACCGCCTGATCGTTGGGATTACTGAATGCCATCAAACCACATTTTTTTAGACTAAAGCCCAGCTTCGCCTACCCTTCCACCCATATCCGCAGCCGCTGTATATCGCCTCGACTGTTCCTAAATAACACAATATCGTCCGCATGAAATAAATCTGGAAGCTTTTGTTAAGTCATCACGCCGTCTTGTTTGTGTGACAGATTAGGACCAACGCTTTGGTCTTCTAGTGTTTTTGGACAGAGGAGCACCAGCTACCTACTGTTTATGGACTGCAAAAGCTGGGGGGAAAAAGTAAACGTTCAAGCATGTACAGTGGAGTGTAAAATTGACGTCAAACATGCTACCGCGTACACTCCATTAAAAAGAAATAATAAGGTAGCCTCGCAATAGATGTGTCCAGTCGTAAGTAAGTACGTAGCTGAGTAGCTTTTTTTTGTGTGTGTGCGCGTGTGTGTCTTTTCTTTTTTAGATGCGGAAGCATCTTATACTCGCGCCTTGTAGTGCGCCGTCCGCGCCGTCCGCACCGCTTCTCGAACATTCGACAGCTGACGCGCGCGCATGCGCCGTCGCGCCGTCGCCCACCATCTGTGCCGCGCGCGCTTCTCCTTCGAGAACATTCGACAGCTGACAGCGCATGCGCCGTCGCGCCGTCGCCATCTGTGCCGCGCGCGCGCTTCTCCTTCGAGAACATTCGACAGCTGACAGCGCATGCGCCGTCGCGCCGTCGCCATCTGTGCCGCGCGCGCGCTTCTCCTTCGAGAACATTCAACAGCTGACAGTGCATGCGCCGTCGCGCTGTATATATATACTCAAGGTCGGCGCTCGCTCGCTCAGTTGCCGCTCGTCGGTTGGTTTGTACGGCGCGTCGACGTCCAAGGTCGCGGTGAAATGAATTCCAACGAATCCACAAACACAATGATCGACGTCCCTTCAACCAGCGCCGCCCTTTCGCATACGTGTGTACGTGTTCACTCATTTAACACCCCCTCCTACAACCACGTTAACCAATTTAGCCATCGACCCAAGTAAGTCGCAATTTAACACCCCATTTCACAACCACGTTAACCAATTTAGCCATCGACCCAAGTAAGTCGCACTTTAACACCCCGTTAACCAATTATATGCTCCGCATCCTCCTCAGTGTTCCCCCGAGGGAAGCTGCGGGTAATTTTTTTTCTCTCCTCTTCTTTCTCCTTTTCATGGTTGCTTTTCATGGTTTCATGGTTGCTTTCATGGTTGCTTTTCTTTCTCACTCTATTTCGTGTTTGCTTCCTCCTTTATACCTATTTTAATACGTGTTTTTACCTCTTACACCAAGTGCACTAGATTTTTTGCTGATCATTATAAGTGATGACCATCAAGGCGCTTGAAGAACACGAGGAAGAACACATGTCCTTGGACGCACTGTCAGTATGCCACACATGCAGCATTACGCCAAGCGAGGGTACGACAGCATATGCCAGCCCAGCACCCTAAAATGCACGTTATTTAAAAGAATAGCTCATAAGTGTATTGTACAATTGGTGTGTCAGTGGCACAGGTGGACTCATTGCCTTTAAATGTGAAACGCTTCTAATACCTCCCTCACCGTTCGACCTCTGGTCTTGCCAATAATCTAAGCTGGCATGAAATGCAAGTTAAGATTGTTCGAGTATCAACCCCACCGAATATGTGGTTGACATGGCCAGAAATCGAACCCCTTGTCCTTATCAAAACAATTGTTGGGTTTTAACGTCTCAAAACGATGGTATAATTCTGAGGGACTCCATAGTGGAGGGCTCCAGAAATTTCGACTCCCTGTAGCTCTTTGATGTGCACCTAAATCTAAGCACACGGTCCTCTAGCGTTTCCGCCTCCATACAAAACGCGGCCGGGATTAAATCTCATGACCAGCTGGTCAGCAGCCGAGCAGCATAACCACTAGACCACCTTGGCGTGTCGAACTCTCGACTTTGGTTAGCAACGCGACATTATAAGGTTTTATCTCCTCGCGTTCCGTGCATTCAATGAGCTGCACAGTGCAGCCAACAGAACACACAGCCGGGATTACTGGACAGCGGATTACTGCCTTATTAATTACGAAGGATTCGAAGTGCTCCATTGATTCGATTTCAGTACCGAGTATAATTCTAGCGGTGCATTGGGACCGAAGTACATCGAGAAAGAATGAACGTCTCAGCCAATCACGTGACCGCATTCAGCGCACATGGTCTGCAATAGACTCATTGAAGCTAGCTTAAGTTTAGGCTCACCATCAGGTAATCGCGCTTTCTATATGCTAAGTTATTTCCTGTCCCATCGCATTGGTAATCTCAGCTATACCCACAATCAGTGCTGATGAGGTGACGAGGCATTTCTTCGAGGAAGTTTAATATCAGGAGATTAGGAGGCTTGATTAGCTTCGAGCATTGCAAAAGTGAAGAAAAAAGTCTGCTCTGAGATGCTTTGAGCTTCTAAGAACAGGTCGATATTTTCTTAGACCTCGCGCTTTGAGCACGAGTACTGAGGTAGCGATTGGTAACTGCAGCAGAAGGGATGATTAATATGTGTTCATCTTGAAGCAGCCTAAACAGATGATTGCATAACACAAGCGCTGAATTACAACTGAGTGCTCTATTCAAACATGACAGAAAAAGAAATAAAAAGAACAGAACCTGAATGCGCAACCTGTTCACATGAAAAAAAAAAACACTACAGGCTTGCAACATCATTACGTCTTACCCAAATAAGTCAACTCAAGTATAAAAGAGACAATGGAAGCTTTCACTAACTGCAAAAAGGCAACACGTGCGATGGCACACCATCTATTACATTGCTTGAATGCCAGTTGGCTAGCTAAGAAAAGACGTAATGATGCTACAAGTCTGTAGTCTTTTTTTTTTCGTGTGCCTATAGGTTGCGCGTGCATGTCCTGTTCTTTCCTCTCTTTTTTTTTTCTTTTGAATGTTGCCCTCAGTTGTCAGTCAGCGTTCGTGTTGTTCAGTCTCCTGCTGGATCTCTCGTCTTTCGCGTTGCTTCAATATCAACAATTAATAAAACGCGTTTGTCCCAACGTATTCCATCTGTACAGAGGTAATTAGGCCTACTTGCCAAAACTTAATCAATTACAGGAGTGTGCTGCAATTATTATTCTATAATAATTGCAGCATCTTGAACTCCTCGGACCTGTTGACACCCAAGTTTTGTGGTGACTAAATTTCTTTGTAAATAAAATTAAATAGCTGCCGCTATATCTTGCTACTGCGCGTCAATTATGTATAAATTTAAATTTAAGAAAATACAGTCAGCAGGACAAGCAAGTGTCAACGTAATACAAGTCGTCTTGACGAATGGGGAGCATGCAAGCGTCCAGGAGAGAATGCTTCGCAATCTCTACAAGTACAAATGGCGAAGGTTATACTAGGAAAGCATAGCCACGTTTCGCTGAGGCTGCGTGTGCTATACCATCCACCCACCGGCCCATCTCGGTCATAAATCCGCGCAAACCGCTGCCGCAGCGAAGGGAGGTCCGCAACTCGTGCCCACCTGACGTTCGCATTCGACTCGCAAGGGATGACACAAAGTTTACGATGACCATCCATTGTCCCTTTGGCGGACAAACGTGAACACGGTCTGCACTGTGCGTTTTCTTGTGTCACACTACGTGCAATAATAATGACATGAATTCAATGAATCTAGAGCATAAATGGTAGAGAAGGAAAGGCAGGGAGGTTAACCAGTTCAGAAAAAGCAGTTTGCTACCCTACACGTGGGAACGGGGTGGAACAGATTGAAAGAGAGAGATGAAAATAAAAGGGAAGTGGGGGGGGGGGTGTAATCAGCAGTACTCGTATCGTAATGTAAATGTGAAGGGGGTAAAAGCGGGCGAAAGATAACTTGCCGCTGCTAGCGACCGAATGTGTGATCTTCGAATAACGCGTCCGATGCTCTAGCAACTGAGCGACAGTAGTAGTAATCTACCTGTGATAATTAGGAGGAATCAGATATTGATAAGTAGGTAGAAATGAGGTCTGTGTTGGAGCTAAGCATCTAATAACGGCACAATATGCATAAACAGATGACGAAATTGGCATGAAGTTGACGAAAATAGCGTTGATATGAGCTCTATTATATTCGATCGTAACTGCCAAGCGATAGTATGTACGATTGGCAAACAACACTGTAAGACGCTTTACAGCCTTTACATCAGTTCTTCATAATCGTATGACAGCTGGATCGTTCAACGAGGATAGACCCAGTTCAAAGCGAAGAAGCGACAGCAGCCTGCAATCATCACAAGTGTTGTCGCCCACGAGCTAGACGGCAAACTGCAACGAAAAGAAGTTCCAGTTAACAACGTGTGTTCTGGTGTCGGCGGGAAGAGGAAAACTATGTGAACGGTGGAGACGGTACCGAGGGGCCATCCAACATCTGTTGGCCAGTCTCTTTGCTCGCTGGGGCTCGTTTCCAAACCATTGCTCTAACGAGCACTGGTTCCCTTTTGTGTTCCATGTCGTCTGTTATGTTTTCCGATGGTGAAAGCCCGTTTTCGGCGCTGAATGAAGTCCTTCTCTAGTGAAAGGCTGTCCCGTTTCCCGGTGGGAGACAGAACACTCGCGTTAGCACAGTGATCACACGGAATAAACAGGTGAACGCCTTTTGCTGTGTCAATATAGCGCTGGCTGTGAAAAGGCGCGCAACATGACTGGGTGACGGACTTGCTGAGAAGGTGGAGGGGAAGAAAGAAAAAAAAATGAAAGGACAGAGATTCTCGGTGTTTTTTTTGTTGTTGTTTTTTGCACAAAAACGACAGGCTATGGTACCCAACGTGCGTCCACACTTTATCACTGTATTTTCGAAGTGGGAAGATAACTGTCCGTCATATATCATCCATTAAAGCAGCCAAATGACACGAGCATCCACTAATCGTGCTTTGCATTTTCCTTTTCACGGCATTAGTACAGCACAGCAACCTTTACAAGGGATCCCAGTCGATCTTTCAGTGCTGTTATAGCATAAATGACTCATTTTTCGGTGAACACAGCACGAGTGTTCGTCGTGTTTAGTCTTTCTCGCGCATGCTTTCCATTCCTAAATATCAGCATCATCACAATCTCGTTCTCACCTTTTTTGCTTCAACACATGTACTTCAACTTCATGTCTTCTCTTCGGAGCAAGCGATGATATCTCTCGATTGCAGTACAGTTGTTTAGTGACGCGTCGGACGTCCATTCACACTGAAGCGAAGGGGGGAAGGGAAGGGTAGATTTCATGAGAATACATGTTGACAGACTTCTGCACTGTGCGTGTGTATTTTCTTTCCCGTGTGTCTCATTCGTGTGCTATTTATGATTTTTAGCAGTGTCATTAGTAAGCTTACTTACATGCCGCCAGTGCCAACACGATAAAACTCTCGTTACGCGTCACTTATTTCAGCGCCTAATGCCGTCGTTAGACATCATGTTTAACGTCCTGTTGGAAACCTCCCACAAGCTACTGACTCGGCCTTAGTTGATTAATAATTGGTGAGTTTGGATTAAAAAGAGGAAGGCCAGGGTGGTTAACCAGACTAGCGTCCGATTCCCTGGCCTGCACAGGGGATAAGAGAACGGGGATTAAAGGGAGAGAAGCAGAGAACTGCACGCCCAAAGGAGTACAATTAGTCACTGAGGCTGGAGCTTCTCTGACCGACACGGTTTTAGCGTTCTGACATGTGAGTTCAGTAATTACCACGGCTTTCCCAGGGCCTTTTCATAGGCTACCGAATCAGCGGTAACCCTGGAAGTCGCTTAGGCTTCTTTGTTGTCGAACGTTTTCATTAAAAAGATGATCACTGTAGGGGTTGAATTTATGTGGGCTAATCTGTGTGGGCAGTAAAATTGTGCGGGCGGTGAATCTGTGTGGACAGTGTGAACACCATATACGACAGCAAAAAACGTGGAACTCACTCTGACTCGCTCAGTAAATATATTTTACACCTGAGGCTCAATCGGAATTGCCAAAGTTTTCCTCAGCACTCGTACTCGAACTAGCCAAAATATACGCTCGCCCGCACTCAGACTCACGACTCAATGCGAGTCTGAGCTAGTCGACTTATGACTCCATCAACGCATAATTGCCTATTTCGATGATGGCGTCAGTGATGCTTAACGCCTTTATATCACATTATTGGAGCTCTACCTGGGACTTATAACATTATTGGAGCTCTACCTGGGAATACGAGCCATGCGTACCTCTGCGATCCAGTAAGAGAATTTTTCATTAAAACAGATGACTCACACAAGATGATGTTATTAAAAACTTGTGAAATAACATCGGCTTGGGGGAGGGGGCGGACGGGAAGGGCGGTGGTCTAGCACATTTCTCTCAGTTCCTAGCTGACGCCTCTGATCAATAAATAGAGCTCTCGTATGAACGCTAGTGCGTTGAAGTAGGCGTGAGTAGAGGCGATTATGAACGTGAGTCTACATAAGGCTGAACGTGGTGCAGATAGTGGGGTATGTGACAATACGTCGCCAAAAATATTGCAGCTTTTTCGGACTCAGGAAGTACATTCACACTTAGGGTCCACTGATATTCGGTTTCACTGATTTTTTTCCTCAACAGGTCAAACTCTGATTAAGACTCATTGGTGCTTTTTCGACGGGACTCGCTCGGACTCCAACTCGCCAAAATATAACTGTCGAAATCACTGACACTCATCAACTCACAGCTCGTTCTGACTCGGACTGGTTGTCACTCATTATTTAGTTAGCAGACCTGTGCTGGTAACTCCTTTAAAAGTTGAAGATATTCCTGAGAAGCTTAGCTCAAGGTGTAAGAATGCCATTAGTCACACTAATAGGGAAAGTTGCATAAATTTGCGATTATTGTTTCTGAGCCATCCGCCATGGCAACGTATACGCGTAACCTGTCCTGCATCTGTAAGCTCAAGGACGACGGTTTATTCCCAGCCACAGCGACAGTGTTTCAACGAAACACAATACAAAGCACCCGTGTGCTTAAATTGGGTTGCACGTTAAGGAACACGAGGTGGTCTAAATTACTCCGGAGTCTCCCAGTATAGAGTAGCTTATAATGATATTGGGCCTCTGGCAAGTGAAACCTCAGAAGTCATTATTTTTCGCTCCTGTTGTGAGTCATGTTCTATGCCTACCTTCGAGATTATCTTGATTTTTTCATCTTATTTAAAGAATTCTCGCTCAACACTTCAGGTAAGCAACGCAGGACAGAGTATCACTGCAATATAAAAACTTTGATGAGTGGCCAACTGCTGTCGAACAAAAGGGACATCTCTGAAGTCGTGAGCACCGGTGCGAAAATTTTCCTTCTACCACTATCGATTCCTTTTGTCATGTAAGAACACCAGCTATCGGCAGTCGGCGCCATGTAGTGTGCCTGCATGTACCTCGTTTGGCACTCAGCGGCGTTTGTTTCAAAATATCGAATCCTCGCCGGAACTGAGAATAAATAAATAAATAAAACTGGCCAAGCTTGCACTGAGCCACGAGCCTTGAAGCAGCAAAAGTTGACGATTCCGAAGAGTAATCTAGGCTAGGTGACGCTGAGCAGTGTCTACTCGACGCATGGAGATAAATGACGTGCAGTTACCTACTCAACACGGTTGTCTAGAGCCCCGCACTCGTAGCCGGCCTCCCATCGCTTCTCGCAGCCGTCCTTCCCTGGTAGTTTTTCGTCTCGACTCGCCGCCGTCGCTTCGGAACCATTTGTTGGGCGAAATGTTGCCTTCTTATTATTATCCTAATTCTTCACTGGAAGTTGTGTGTAGTGAGATTCGCCCCGTTTCTGTAGCGCATACCCGCTTGTGATAGGATACTTTTTTTTTTTTGCTTGCGAAGCCCAATTTCTGTGTCGCATGGCCGTTCTATGGGTTAACCATTGCCTCCTTCATTTTTCATGCACTGTTCGCCGCGATGACGAAGCAGTTACGGGGCTTGGCTACTGCTCCGAAGGTCACGGGTTCGATCCCGGCCGCGGTGGTCACATTTCAATAACGGCGAAATGGAAGAGGCCCGAATACTGTGAGATGTCAGTGCACGTTAAAGAATAACAGACGGCCAGAATTGCGTGAGACCTTCGCTACGGCATCCTCCATAATTATATCGTGGTTTTGAGATGTGAAATCTCAGATATTATTAATACTTCAGTGGGTTAACTGTGAGTAGTGATGTTGACCCAATTCGTGTGGCCCATACCCGTTTATAACTATGATAGTAATTTTGTAGAGAAGGAACGATTTGCTGAGCATCTTCACTGTTTAAAAAATTGCAACTCAAGTACACGTGCGTTATTCTGACCTTGCCTTTGTCCTCCTTTACTTTCTCTGTTCAGTACGTTGAATTACAGATAACTCGCGCGCGTACATTGCCTATACTATAACGCATTTATGTTGCCAACGTTTTTTCTTCTAACCAAGTGGGTTGTAATTGGCATTGTCAGATGTTCCAGATGAGAAAAAAAACTGGTGTTCGTAAGAGAAAAAGAAACGCCGTTCCCAAGGTGACATTTCTTACAAAGCGGCTATTCTCTTCTGCTCCGTCCTGTTCTAACTTGCTTGCTGTGGAGAGATTGAGCTTCACGTCACCTTGGCTGTTCCGTTTCTCTATCAGATGGGAAACAACTTAAAGTGAGAAAAAGAGAGAGAAAGAGAGCGCAGAGAGTTCAGCCACTGCGATAGTTCAGCCACTACAGAAATGATGGAAACATGGATGTGTCCCTGCTTGAAAACTTCGAACGCACTTGTGGCTTTGTTATTGTTGTGTTTTGGCGTTCGTGTTTTACAAAGAAACTGATCGTCGTGAACTTCGTTGCATTTTTTAATGGCTCAGCCTAAACAAGGTTTAATTGGGGAAGTGTAAGTGCTGAAAGTTCGCCGGACTTCATCCTGGAATGAAGTGTCCCCAGGCCACAGGGAGCCAAAGGAAGCCGAAAGAACTAAGCTTAGACGAATCCGTAAACTACTCATCATTGCCATGCTGGCTGAAGCACCGTGCATTGCAGATCCCATAAACACTGGTGCCAGGGATTCTTCCCGCGCGTTTATCATAAACTCTTAGAGAGAGATGGCATTATTTCAATAGCTTGCAGTGTGAGGGAGGGAGGGAGGGAGGGAGGGGGGGGAGATTACTTAATTCAGTTCACACTAGTGAATAAACTCAACCTAACCTGGATGGACTCACTCGAGTACGATTAGGTTAAACCTGACGGCCTATATGCGCGGGCCCTCTGGATCGTTAGAATTCCGAGGTTTGGTTCTGGGACTTAATGAGCTTCTTCCTCCTGGGGTCCCAATTTAATGTTGTCGCCTAAAAGCAACCTCCGAATTCAAGTTTTCACAGTTGAGCTGTTTAAGCTAAGCATAGTTTGTGCAGAGTGCATGAAAACTATCATCATTATCATCATAAGTGGAGCCGTGCCATAGCAATTGGGTGAATCCGACTTTCATCCATTAGTCAAAAAAAATAAAAGCAAAACTATCAACATTAAACGAGTATGTGCCACTGTCCAGCCGCTCAGAAAACCCTCATCTCAAACGATATTGGCCATAGAAATCGAGTGAATTCCCTTGATTCACATAGGCACGCTGAAACTGGAGACAACAGTTTCCCCAACAATAAATGGCTGCCAAGCGGTGGCCGAAGTCCCCAAAAGCGGCTACAACGTGAGAATGCTAGGGAAGGACGGCTGCGCAAAGACCTCGAAGCGATGTATGCGCCAACATTGACATTCCCGTAGATCTCCGAGAGATGCGAACGCTTGGTGTCAGCGCGACGTTCTGCTTTTCGACATGAGTGTCGTGTCAGCGACTGTCTGCGGCTTAACTCTAACCTCTCTGCGCTAAAAGTTGACGTACGAACAACCCAGCGTCACCTATAGAAAGCCTATAGCAATAATGCAACACAGAAGCAACCCCTAGCTAAGGCCTAGAAAAAAATCCTAGAATCAGCCACATTAGTGTTTAGAATCGTCAAGTTTGCTGGTTGAAGTCCTGCGCGGTTTAGTGCAACCTTTGCCTATTTTCTTTCGCTAGTTTCTGGAACAGCCGGAGACAATGTCTCGTCGGCAGCGTATAAGCTGGGGGCATTACTGTCACAGAGGGTCAGTGGCGAAAGCGTTGCTTGATGGAGCTTTCCGACCGAAGATCCAAATGATTGTCGGATGTACTTGAAACACGGTAGAACGTGTGAATCGACTGCGACGTGCTTTGGGAGCATATGACATCCGGCGATGGCGATCATTTCTCATATCGATTGTTTATGGCTTGGACCCACGTGCTTTACCGAGATTGAACACTGCTCTCGCATTCTTTTCATAAGAACGACGTGCTACGACGCAACATCAATTTTACGGGTTCAGCCCGAGCCCTTCCAAGGCTATCAGCATCTCAAAAATGCAGCACAAAGCTTGTTCGTATAGGCGCCATGAAGGCTCCTAGAGAGATCTTAGCATATATGACAAAATCAAAATAGCGGTGAGCCTTTACATCGGGTAAACAGTGGCTGTTGAGATAAAGCTGATGCGAAAACGTAGCCTTTCATCTTAAAGATGTTTTATTTAAATTACGGAAAAAACGTGGTTGGTTTCATTGTAGCCGGATGTTTCAACATCATGGTAATAACATTCAAGACTCATGCAAATTCAAGGAAGAAAATAAAAAATAACTAAAAATGATCAGTATCACCATGTTTGTATACCATATAAAGTGTATAAAGCATGAGCACAGTCTGAAGACGTAGTTCAATTCATACAGCGTGGTCACATAGCAGATGCAGTGTGCAGATAACTTATTAAGGACTTCCATATATCTTGACAATTAAATATGCTCATTATTGACTCGAAACTGTGGAAGGGATCGATGAGAACAACTGTAGACAATGCACTATAATCTTCAGATAAAAAATACCGACGAGCGCTCTTTGATCCCATCTGAATGCGACCAGAGCACACTATACGTTCACTCTTCAGGACCAATAGACAAGAAAGCCGAGGAGAGTATAGAGGATGTTATATGCAGCAAATTATGGTGTAAGTGTGGCGAAGAAACAAAGGTGGACGAAAAGGCAACTTGTCGCTGGTATAGGGACCGAACCTGCGATCTTCGAGTAACACGTGATGCTCAACTAACTGAGCTACAGCAATGGTCATGCCCCCCCCCCCCCGTCCACTTTATGGGGTACGCATTGTATACCTGGGATGGTCAGTGAAAGCCTGGCAAAGAAGAACGAGTCGTTAAAGCTTTCCTTCTTTCGCTTATATATTCACTAGCAAGGTGAGGCGTCGTGCAGTTAAGCTCCGAAGTAAGACGTGGTCATGGACATCGTCCTTAATGTGTACGATTATGCCTGCTGATAAGGCTGCCGATTAATGAACCTAGAAAGTATAGGAGAGATTACTTGTATGTTCCAACTGTATAATAGTAACTATAAAATGAACACGAGTGAACCAATATGGATGAAATATTCACTTGCCACTGGTAGAGAGCGAACCTACAACCTTCCAATAACGCGTCCAACCCATTTAGTTAGAGGGGCGCTCGCTTACCCGTTCACTTTATTAGGCATTGATGTTAGGCATGATTGAGGAAGTGTCAGCCAGCGCCACTCGCAGCAATGAGGGCGAGTGTGGAGCACTCTTTCGTTTCCATGGTAGCGTCACGCAACACGTGAACTTATTGCAATCTGGAAGCTCACCGTTAAACCCTTAATTGGACACTCACTGTTAGTGAACACACTCGCTCCCTTCACTCATTCACTCACTTGCTCCCTTCAATCATTCTCTCACTCGTTCGCTGAATCACTCACTCACTTACCCTCGTCCTTTCCGAAACGGTTTCCTTGCAACGCCCGTAATGGGGATGTAAAATGACGCGCAAGTGAGTGACATCGACTTTAAGGAGCAGCAGAAAGCGCACAAAAAAAATTATCCGCCGACTCGCTACGCTAACCAAGTCGGCGCTCAAGTAACGCGGAGAGGGCTGCAAACGCTTATCGTATTACAGCATGCCTGATGCGCCAAAGTGGGCGTATGTATGCAGTAAACACCAAGCGAGACGAGCTTTCGCTAGTAGGTACACAGTAGTCCACTATGAGTGAGAAAGGATGACTGATTATGACAACTAGAAAGCTATGAGGTGACTGTTTTTCGGTTATGTGAAGGGGCTGACTTAACATTTAAAAACAAAACTCTACTCGGAAACGTAATGTATATTGGATGGTCATTTGAGGAATCTTTTCAGATGCTTAGCTACATATCTTAGTGAAGTCTTATAAGAAAAATATTAGTGTATTTCAGCGTGACGTAATTAATATTTTCACTGTTTGACATATATATCTTCATTGCTGCTGTTTAATGTGTTACAAAGTTAATTTTCTTTTCAATTAGACATTTTTGATTTGTAGCAATTAAGAGATATCCACAACCTCTGTAATGATATCGCCACAGAAGTAGTAAGTTTGAACATTATTGTATTCACATTACCAAAGTTTTTTTTTTTTTTTTTGCCCGTTGCTTGCTTCATGCCATGATACCTGCATTTACACGTAGGCTCTAACACGGACATAAGGAGCCTCGTCTCAACATATCCTGCGTCCCATGAGTGTTATTCAAGACTGGCTCTTACGCTGGTCATTCTTCTGCATCACCCGCAGTAAGTCACTGATGTCGGTAAGGTAAGCTTCACATCACAGCGCCTAAACAAGACACATTTCTCCTTCGTAACCTTTCTAGGTATATGTAAATAATTTCTGCAAATGATCTAACGAGCGTGTCTTTCATGTTTGCATTTGATTGTCAAAAGGAATCGTTGAACAAATGTCGCAACTGAAATGTGCTGGCGATATGGAAGGAGGTGTAAATCATAAACCTGAAGACCCAGTGGTGTAGAAGTGTGTTCCTTTCTTAGGTGTGCACGATATTACTTCAGGCGAAAACAGATCACGGAAAATATGCAGCTTCCTCTTGCTGGCGTTCATGGTTGACGCTCTTTTCTTTTTCATGCCTTTTGTGCTTTGCATCATTTTTTTTTTCAAGTGAAGCATCCATCAACTGGTCCGTAAAGAATGACCATTCTCGCGATGCGCGCTCGTGTGCATAGTCTGTGGCCACGTAACTGCCTATCTGTAAAGTGAGGTGCGAGCAGCTCCACTGACCTTAATTTTATTTTATTTTCTTCATTACTGGTTTATTATCGTCCCCTTGACCTCAACAACAGACACCACTTAGAGTAATGCACAAAACTACATCAACGTCAAGATAAGCAACAAAAAATACAGAATGAAGAAAAAAAAACAGGATTAGCGTTCCTTAATATTCCTTTCTAAAAGCACGTTAGAGGTTCAGAAACAACGTCCTGTTGTTTTGGGCACATCTATGTACTGATTGATGCTCTCCCGAAAGAGCTCACGTGCAGGTCACCTGTCGCACTGAAATCCCGCTGTTTTTGCCCGCTATGAACAGTGGAGGCCAAGAAGCGTCGAAAGGTATCTCACCTGTGAAGCAATAGCGACGGAGGCGCGGCATCCTCGCCTCAGACGCGCGAACTCGTCTCTGTCGGAGCTACGACAACACGGGAGCGCTAGTGAGCACTGTGCTCCCACCAAGCACGACACACGATTACGAGCAAGTACAGCGAGCAATCGGAGAGCTACCGCGCTACGCACAGAGCCTCGCGTCGTCTACAACACTGCACGTCCTCGCGGGACACGCGAGAGCCCACCAAACCACCCACTTCGGCCGAATCGCAAGTGTGGCGCCCTCTCCGAGCACCCGCCGAGACTAAAAAGAAAAAAGTGCGCGATCGGGGGCTATCGGGCGGGACGAGAACTTCCTGAATTTACCAGAGAGCTAAAACTGCTGCTTGAGTGAGTTGGTTCATGCTTGACATCTTTACCAGAGTGAAAACACGGAACGGTTATAAACAGACACGGTACTTACCTCGCAACTGATTTATTACATTGAACGCAGGGCCCGGCGAGCGAGCTGTTCGATAAATTGTGGAGGCAACTGAGATTCAGAGGCTTGGTGAAAAACGTGTCAGCGAGCCCTCTCTCTCCCCCTCCAAGAGGGAAGTACAACCTACAGCGAATGCCTTTTCGAAGCTACTTTTTAACCCAGTTATCATTTTGTATCGTGTAACTGTAATGGCTTTGTCGTGTTTGTCGGTCAGTTTTTGGTTTAATTATATTTTGTACTATGCGTGGGTTTAATGGTGAGCTTCCAGATCGCAATAAGTTAATATCAGGGACGGGCCGGATGTTTTAAGAGTTTTGACTGCACCGTCCCCTTTGCTTCAATGTCTTTTCAAGTAACCTGTCGTCACGAGATTTCTTCACCACTTTATTTTGTCAAGTTATCTTTCCGTTGCATTGTAGAGCGCCATGAAGGCCTTGCGTTCAAAGAAATAAATCAGTTGTGAGTTCAGCGCTGTGAGTGTGTGTCCCTCCCTAAGGGTTCTATCTTTTTGCACTGGTAAAGCTGTCTCAAACGCGACCAAGGAGGGCCCGAAAAGATGTAAATGACACAGCTTTGCCGAATCTAATCCTCCCTCGCTCCCAACCCACCGAGCAAGATAGTCTTGGCTAACCAGAGTGGAATTTAGTTGAATCAAATTGAACTTATGCGGTGATTGGGCTGCGAGGTTGACCAAGCCATAAAAGCTGGAATTATCACCTTGAGGTGAACCTGGCCACTTTAAGCAGTGAGCAGCTGAATAGAAGACAACCAAAGCACTTCATGCTAAGAAGCTAAGAAAAGTACTGGGGATGTTATTAAAGGTAATTGTAATGTAAATGTGAATAAAAAAGTGCATAAAATAATAACTTACCGCAGGCAGGAAACGAACCTGCGACCTTCGAATAGCGCGCCCGGTGCTCTACCAATTCAGCTACTACGGCGGCTATGCCCCCGTCAAATTGATGGGATATATATATGTGCAATTAAACGTGGGAGCGTCCGTCAGCGCAGCCAGTAGCCATTACGGCGAGTGTGGAACACTCTTTGTTTGCTGTTGACGTCACGTGACCCGTAATCTGACCAATAATTCCTTGCATACTACAGTGGAAGGCATCAATTTTACCAGAATGACACCCTCACTAGGAATAAAGGAAGAAAGGGACATTACAGGGCTTGCTTTTTTTTAGACACAATATAAGTTGTTATTAGTACGCGTATATACGATCATATATACAAATTAATGGCATCGATCCTTGGAAGAGATACATTTATGCTTCATTTGTTTGCCGAGAGCTGCTGACGAAAGTCCGAAATGATGGGCTGCAGAAACATTCTTTCTAGTGGTCATTCTCAAAAATTGTAGCTTGCTGAGCCAGTTTGTTTATCCTAAAATCCATTCCTTTCATTATCGTTCAAAATCACGACCGCTGGATTACATTGGTACCCCAGGTGGTGTGACGTTTTGGGCATTCCCACAAACATGCATAAAAATAGAATCGTAGGGTGGTCATGTGGCCCCAGCACAACAATTTCTACAAAAAAACAGGTACCATGCTTTTCGAACACTTTGTAATACTTTTCTTTACCATTCATCCCACATATCATCAAAAAAAATAAACGAAACAAGGCTTCAAAGGAATGAAAAGTCCCTGAGTGCAAACCTGTGTATAGATACGCACGTACATATGGCAAAACATGAAAAAAAAATATGTAGTATTGCCCAATGTTTTGCTTTGTGTTCACGTCCGTGACTAAGCAATAGCTCTATTATCCAAGGCATAAATCGAAACGGGATATACGCTTCCAATTCTACGGCGTTTTTTTTTTTTTTAGTGTGTCGTAACTCGCATGCTTACAATGTAATACTCGCGCGTGCCCTCCCACGACCCAGAAAGCTCAATCTGATTTTCGCCCATTGTTTTCTATTTTAACATCAATGACGCTCATCAATATGTGAAAGCACAAACCAGAATGAATATAAACCACGAGCACATGAACGAGCATCCTCCCGTTCGCCCTGGGTTGCGTCCTTTTGAGCTATAGCCGAACAACATGGTTTAGTAATAGAGAGAGAAACGAGAAAAAGGGAAGGCAGGAAGGTTAAGTAAATGCTAGTATCCGGTATGCTACCCTACACTGGGGTTGGGGAATAGGGGGTTGAAAGAGAAAGATAGTTATAAAATAAATAAGAGAATGTTTTAGTAATAATCCTTCATACATATTATGAATTAAACAGGCAGTGAGCCCAAAACTACGAAGTTTCCTCCCGATTCTCTTACTCTTTCTTGGTAGGGCATAACACATCTTCATGCGCGATATACGCGTATATACACAAACACACACGTACACACTGTCGCAACCTGACAGGTTGTGTGTGTGTGTGTGTGTGTGTGTGTGTGTGTGTGTGTGTGTGTGTGGTGTGTGTGTGTGTGTGTGTGTGTGTGTGTGTGTGTGTGTGTGTGTGTGTGTGTGTGTGTGTGTGTGTGTGTGTGTGTGTGTGTGTGTGTGTGTGTGTGTGTGTGTGTGTGTGTGTGTGTGTGTGTGTGTGTGTGTGTGTGTGTGTGTGTTTAATGCATGCCTCACTTCCAGTCCCCAGAAGTAATAAAGGCTTAACGGCGCTTATCGGCATTAAGAAGCTTATGTACAGCTTTACAACGTCTTATTCTGTCCATTTAGGAAGTTCGCTGAATGAAGTATTAGAAGTCCTAGCACAGCGCCAGGTGCGAGTGCTTTAAGCTTTATGGGCCAGCTTTCGCCGATCCTACCGTGAAGCTTTGGTTTGATCCCTTATAATTAGCAGTCAAGACCATGTGTGCCCATTTTATTACCTTCTTGGGAGGCGTTTGAGACTCGGGAAACTTGAGAATGATTATGAAAGGAACTTGAGTCGGTATGCATTGATGTGCCTTGTCTGGACGCCCTGGGCTTCAGAAGAAAATACAAGGTTTAGTAAAACGAAACTGTTTACATTGGTCTCGGTGAGAGTAACTCGGGGTATGTGAAGGATCAGTATAGTTTTTTTTTCGAAAACAAAACTTTGCAACTGATTAGAGGGGAAAAAAGAAAGGCAAAGAAGGTTGATCACATTGTGATATAGGCTCTACACCTACATTTCGTATGCTGGCCCGCACTAGGGTGGTGCAGCTGAGCAAACGTTCGTCTTGGTAAGGAGTCGAACCTGCGACCAACGCCAACGTTATTGACGAGAGATCTGAGTGAGTGTTCCACCAACTGGAGGTCATTGACATGTCGTCAGTTTTCAAATAATAGTAATAATAATAATAATAATAATAATAATAACAATAATAATAATAATAATAATAATAATAATAGCTGAGGTATTGCATTCCGAACCCATGGTATGATAATGAAGGACGCGGTATAGTGGTGGGCCTAGGAAATTTCGACCACTTGTGGTTTTCTAACGGGCGCTGGTATCGTGCAGTATACGGGTCTTGGTCGCTAGCATATCACTTCCATCGCAATGCGACCACCACGGCCGGAATCGAGCCCGCGACCTTTCAGACCAGCAGCCTAACGCCGTAACCACTGATTAATCGAGGCGGACTATGGTTCCTTTTTCATCTTGAGCATCTTCTCAATATTTTCGCTATGAAGGACACCAGTATTTATCAGAAAAGCCACTTCAGAACAAGATAGAGCAAAAGACGAAAATAAGACACTTGAGAGGCACATTAAGACACGTACACGTCACGCACGCCCACCTACGTCAGTGACGTCCTTCGACGACCACTTTACGACATTTGCCGTAGGACATGTAGAGCTGACACAGCAATTGCTTCATGCCTGGAGCACAGCATGTTCTTCTCAATTTGCATGAGATGAAAGGCCACATCGCCTTAGAATCTGCATACAGTTCTTTCTTCTTTTGACACTCTGTGGCATGTTCTGCCATACTAGATGCTCGTCTGAGCGCATAAAGAATAAACGCTTGACATGGAAACGCCATCAGGGGAGGTGAATCGCGTGTCGAAACGGAGCGAAGCAAGGGCCGCCATCAGAGGAACACATATACCGCGGTCATAGGCAGCGGCAACGCCAGTCAATCCTGTAGCTGATTATCGACGAGGTTTCTCTCTGTTTCACTCTCTTGGCGGCATCTTCTAAGCGTGGGTTGCCGCTAAGTGTGTACACGTTGGAAAAAAAAAGCGCGAAGATTGGACGATGGATGGTGACACGAGGAGGATGGTTTCGCACGGCTTCGGCGCTGCTTTTGAAGCTTTAAGTTGTGTATTAGCTGACTCGCCTCTCGCTACTTCTCCAGCGTGTATCCGTTTTTTGATCCAGGCACCGCTACCTTTCTTGCACGTTCTTACAGAACTCTAAGGAGTGCCATGGCTGACAGTGCTACAGAATAAATGGTAGACTAGCGACGCAAATTCGCTCTGGCGAGTAAGCCTCGATTACTCATTTGAGTCCATATCTCTCTCGTCTCCCGATTTTTTTAATAGCTATGCAGTTGCGAAGCGTAATAGTGAATTTTGCTGTATCCGTCGAACTTCCTTTTACGAAACTGTTCTCGGTTGTCATCGAAGTATAGTTCAGGCCGCTTCTTCGTACCTAGAGTCGTTTACTTACATTGCAGGCTCCAGACATAAGATACTATTGCACAAGAAATGTTGAGGCACCAATACACAAAATATACATTTTTTTAAATACACACCATATACAATCACAGACTGGCGCAGAAATACATAAACTCGTCTGACATCCCCTCTTTCCCTTTACATTTGTCTCACTATCAGCAGTCCGTGGTTGTCGCAAAGGCTGCTGACGTCATAGTCAAGTTTTTCCACTCATCTGAGAGGTACACTACGCTTATTCGTGTATGTATTTATTTATTCGTTTTTCAAGCGAGGCTCTAGTGTGCCCGTTGAGCGGTGTCACCGTTGGCATTGTGGTTGTCGGCGTAGCCGATGAAACGATATCACGAGCCACTGGCCTCGACATCACTTTCTTCCTTCGTCTGGCCCCTTGGTCGAAGCTCATGCTCATGAACGGCGAGCTCGTACACCGCGGCTGGCTTTGCTTGTCGTAACGGTGCCATCAGTGTTTCGCTGGGTGCACAGAGCGCTGCGCGCGAGCACTGGCAATCTCTGTGGCAATGTCTAACGAATGTTCCACAACTGCCAAAACTTGAAACACCATTGCCGCAACACGAAGCTGAGCTCAGGATTGCCATTAAGCTGTATCGTATTTGTCGGAGATTTTTTTTAAGACGATGGTCTTTCTTGGGGACCTTCGACGCAAACATTTTGGTCTGTCTGTCTGTCTGTCTGTCTGTCTGTCTGTCTGTCTGTCTGTCTGTCTGTCTGTCTGTCTGTCTGTCTGTCTGTCTGTCTGTCTGTCTGTCTGTACATTTGTCTGTTTGTCCACTCTTAACGCCATCGGGTATTTGAAACGGCCGACCTCATCCGCAGCGCCCACCATTGTTGCTCAAGATTGAGCGTTCATGCTTGTGTAATTGTAAACTAAAAAGCAATTATTGCGCATGTCTGAGCACCATAACAACGCGTATATATTCTGCATGTGCGTATTCTACTAGAAAAAGCATGCATAAGGCATGCATAAGGCATGCATGCATAAGGCATGCATAAGGCACGCAATTTGCATGCATTATGCATGCATAAGGCATGCATAAGACCGTAGCGCTTATCACGCTGCGCTGACCATGCAACGCTTGCACGGAAAAGCGAGTGCTTTCAACGCTTTGTTAAGACAAGACGCTGGTGGCACCTACCCGTAGCCTTGCGCTCTACACCTTATCGCCTCTGAGATGGGTGCGCACACCCGTCTTAGAGCCTTTGTTTTCTAAGAGAACTGCCAGATGGCTCTCGTGTCTCACGTGTGACATGACTTGATGCGCTAGTTCGCCTCCGCTGCCCGCTCGAGGAACTCGAACGCAGCGGCTCCAGAATACCATTCACCGTTTTTCTTGCGCAGGACATCGAATAAATTTTTCACTCTCTCCACACGCAAGATTATCGTCTTTCGGCGACATTTTCAGATTAAATACAGATACGGGGCCAATTTTTTTAGATGCGGAAGCATCTTATACTCGCGCCTTGTAGTGCGCCGTCCGCGCCGTCCGCACCGCTTCTCGAACATTCGACAGCTGACGCGCGCGCATGCGCCGTCGCGCCGTCGCGCCGTCGCCCACCATCTGTGTACTACGCAGAGTGGACGTGCTTTGCTTCACCGAGACGTGGAACGCCAATGACGTCGACGTTGCGGGATACGCTTCGGTCGCGCGCACGCACGGGTTCCAACGACCTGCGGGCGGTGTGGGAATTTACGTCAAGCGTGACGTCGACAACGACGACGACTCCTTCATTGACCTCCGACTACAGCCCGGCGTTCAACAACGCGCCAACGGCGAGCACTGCGTTGCTACCGTCTGTGGCGTCGACTTCATGACGATGTACCTCGCGCCAAACCTCTCTCGTGCCGCCGTAGAAAAGTACGTCGACGAGGCCGTGCAAGATTACAGAAAACAACAACCGCAACATCGACCGTTCATGCTAGTTGGCGACTTCAACGTCGACGTCATCAAGGACGATTGGATAGTCGAATACATGGCGTCGCGACACTCGCTGAAACGCGCAACGCACGACGACTGCAAACACCACCAGCCGACCACCATTCGCGGAACCTGCATCGACCACGTCTTTGCAAATTTCGACCTACGACCGATGCAAACCCGATCCACTCACTCTTTACTTTACCGACCACAAAGCCATCGTCCTCAAAGTTCGTCGCAATAAATAAAACACCGCCCTTTCGCATACGTGCCGTACGTGTTCACTCATTTAACACCCCATTTCACAACCACGTTAACCAATTTAGCCATCGACCCAAGTAAGTCGCAATTTACCACCCGTTAACCAATTACATGCTTCCGCATCCTCCTCAGTGTTCCCCCGAGGGAAGCTGCGGGCAATTTTTTTTTTATCTTGCGTTCTTCCTCGGCTGGAAAGCGGCTGTGAATCAAGCCACTGACTTGGTGTTCTGTACCCTTGCGCTACTGCGCCCTAACGACAAGCACTGCAACAACACTGGCACTCCCGTCGCTGCACCTTTCTACTGCTGGGCGTTTGCGTGGACAATGAATAAGACATCGCTATGAAGGGCTTCGTCGTAAATCAAATACCGCAGTGGAGCACACGACATATTCCCGCTAACATGGCTGCAGGAAGCACATATGGCTGGCATTGTAGGGTTAGGCTGGCATCGTATGGTTAGGCAGGAACATCCTAGCATGCCATGCATTGACCCAAATCACCACAAACTCGGCCAGGCGCGCGGCGTGCGACGCGTGTTTTATATGTCTGCACGTGTGTGCACGTACTACTATGTATGTGCCCCTGTGTGTGGAGTTTTACGCAAGACATTTCGCTTTTTATATTGTCACTGGATCGTGCACGTGTACTGTAGGTCGAAGATGGAACTGTTTATTTGGTCCAACTTGGCCGGTCGACGAAAAGTCAGATTACAGCGATGCACATTGGCACCCACTGCGGCGAACAGAGCACCGGCCCTCGATCAACTAACAAGCGGGGAAGTGCGTCGGCATTTATACAGGTGCCATAGAATATCCCAGTGTTATCGCTAGCGGCCACGCAATTTCCAGAATAATCTGTAATGTGCGCGTTGCGCTCGTAATCTTAACAAAATCATCTACTACAGTCCAGAAGGTTCCCGAACACTGCAGGTGCTGTTTGCGATGAACATTACTTACAGTGTGGTGGGGCGATAACAAAACTTGAAGGAATGAGGCAATATGCTAGCCTTGAACATTTGCAGTCTCTTACACAAAGATGATTCGAAGGCAATAGCCTTTATGGCAATGCGTGACACCTTGAAACTTCATGTCAAAATAAGCTGAGTCATTTGGCTCGCCATGCTTCATTTCGTGCTCGTCGAGCCTGTTACGGCTTTGCATAGTTCTTCGGCCCATTAAAACTTGTGGTGGGGCTGGTTAGCAACTCGCCATATATTTATTTATTTATTTATTTATTTATTTATTTATTTACAAATACTTCATTTTGCACAGCAAGATTTTGCTGGAGTGAGTACAACACAAGATAAAATACAATACATTAGGTCACGCTAAATCACATTTAGTCGCATTAAATATAACACAAATAAAGTATACACATTGAGTATACACACTGAAGTATACACACTGAATGGGCAGAACATCAAGAAAGTATACACAGCTGATCAGTAAAGAAAGTTTGGCAATTGTTCAACGAATTCATCGTTTGACAGCTCGCGCAGGGAGCCCGGGAGACCATTCCAAGTATCAATAGCGTGAGGAAAAAAAAGAAAACCTGAAGCAATCAATGGATGACTTCAAACGAGCTATGTTAAGATGGTGACTTCTCCTTGTGATTCGAGAAGGGTTAGTGAAGGTAATGGGTGCATCAATAAATGTTTCCCCATGAGCGATCTTATGCAACAGGACAAGACGGTCACAAGTGCATCGGAGGGCCAAACGTTTTAGCTGTAATTCATTAGCATATATTGTAGGTGAAAATGGCGATCATAACGCTTACATATAAATCTGATGGCTTTTTTCTGAATAGAATCAAGCATATTTATGTCATTGGCATGATGCGGTGCCCATACGACAGACGCATACTCTAGGAGAGGCCTTATTAGAGATCTGTGTATTCCCTAGTTGCATCTCGAAGGTTTCTCTTTAGGTAACCCAGCTTTCTTAACGCCTTATTTGATATATTCAGAATGTGGGCATGCCATTTCGAGTCCGGGATGAAAGTAACACCGAGGAATTTGAAAGTGTCTACACTTTCGAGCTTGTGGTTACAACTAAAATATGAAAAATTTAACAGATGCTTTTTATTTGAGAAAGTCATTGAGACTCTTTTTTTTTTTTTGAAGTTCAGTGACATCTGCCATATCTTACTCTACTCGCAAAAACGGTCAAAAACTTTATTGAACTGCAACTGATCTTGAGTGCTAGTCACGTCAGAATATATGACACAGTCATCGACATAAAGTCTCAATTTCACAGAAGTCCCAGCAGTTACTTTAACGACGTGTTTTATATAGATGATGAAGAGTAATGGACCCAGTACCGATCCTTGTGGTACACCGGATGTGACACTGACCTGAGATGAGTGAGCATGATTAAATGCAACAAATCGTGTTCTTGAGCTCAGATAGTCATGTATCCCGTCTGTAAGTATAGTGTCATGAATTAGTTCCTTGATTTGAATGAGAATGAGAAGCTTATTATGGCATACTGTATCAAAGGCTTTCCTATAGTCAATGAAGATGGCATCAAGCTGTCCTCTGGCATTAAGTGTGGATGCAATATATATATATATATATATATATATAGCTCGGTGTGGTAAATATTCGAAACACTCTCACATTCACACACGCTTCCACTAAAGAAATACACAGTGCTGATTACTGCTTATTGTATGTGAGTGACAATCTTATTTAAATACGTACAGTATGACGTGCTCGGCTGCTGACCCACAGGTCGCGGGATCGAATCCCGGCTGCGGCGGCTGCATTTCCCATGGAGGTGGAAATGTTGCAGGCCCGTGTGCTCAGATTTGGGTGCACGTTAAAGAACCCCAGGTGGTCTAAATTTCCGGAGCCTTCCACTACGGCGTTTCTCATAATCATGTGGTGGTTTTGGGACGTCATCTGCCCAGCTACTTTCCCTCTTAACCATAAATGTCCCATGCATCCGTGCTTCACTCTTTGCCAACCCATGCTCTTATGTATGAATGCACCGATTCCACCCCCTTTTTTGCTGCCTTCTGTTCTATTGAAATATTCCCATAAAGTAGTCCGGATTGCAAGGTGGTTGCTCCATGTTCCAAAGATGTGTCTCCACAACCCCATAAACCATCAGCTCCTCCTGCCTCAACTGCCCGTCTATCTCTTCCCACTTTAACCTATTCGCCCCGCCACGGTGGTCTAGTGGTTAAGGTACTCGGCTGCTGACCCGCAGGTCGCGGGATCAAATCCCGGCTGTGGCGGCTGCATTTCCGATGGAGGCGGAAATGTTGTAGGCCCGTGAACTCAGATTTGGGTGCACGTTAAAGAACCCCAGGTGGTCTAAATTTCCGTAGCCCTCCACTACGGCGTCTCTCATAATGATATGGTGGTTTTGGGACGCTAAAACCCACAAATCAATCAATCAATCACTTTAACATATTCCTGCCACCCTGCATGTTAATATAGCCTACGTCTGACTTAGCTCGGCCCTTGTGCTTACGTCGATTTCTTCTCCCACGGACTCCATGTGGCTTGAATATTTGTGCCCCTTTAGACCCGTTTTTGGCTACACTGTCTGCCTCAGGGCTCTGGGTCCCCCTAAAAAAGCTGTGGCTTGACGACCCAGTCTATTACCGACCCTCCTGCCCGTCGCACCACTGTAGTGAATGCCATCCTGTGCAAAGGAGCAAGCGCCGGGCTCGTACACGTGAAAAATTGAATTGCTGCACAAACTTGAAGGAAAACAAGGGAGACAGGAAAGAGCGCAGTTCTGCAAAAAAAAAAGTATTGCTCGTACACGTCTTGGCTCACTTCCATTAGGCTGTATCCGAGTTGCCGGCTCATACACTTGATCACACAGTTGGCCTCCACTACCCTCCTTTCAATCCCACGAGACTGCCCCCATACCTCTGGGACTGTGGATATGGTCACATGCACACTCCCAGGGGCTTCTCGGAGCTTACGCATGCCATCGTCTAACTGTCTCTCAAGGTTCTGATCCTTGCCCTTCAACACATCATTGAGTCTAGCATGAATAATGACGAGAGTTTCACCCTCCATGCTGTTATCTACAACCTCCTGAGCTTTGGCCAGTGCATCCACCATGATCTTCTCTGACTGGGCCTCCACCCTGACTCTCCCGTCTTCCTTCACTGTCTTGAAGACGCCATCCCTAACCCTGGCCACGTTAGAGTCCCCCACCATTAGGGCCCTTCTACGCTCCAATCGCTTTCTTCCTGTTTGTTATGGCGCCCCTGTTTGGTTCACCTGTTTCTCTCTCTGCCGTCTGTCATGTGTTTCTGCCCTGCTTGAAGACTGCTGCACCGCCGAGCTGTATGTTCTCGGAGCCTCCATGCTGTGGCCAGACACTGCGGCCCCCTGACCTGCCTTCTCGCCTGTTCCTTCCCGCCTGTCACCTTCTCCGCTACCCACGCCTTCCGTCTCACACCGCTCGGGGCCGGGGCAAGGCGCCATTAGCTCCTTTACCCGCTGCTCCGAGCTCGGTCCACCCTTCCCGTTATTTTGGAAGGTCACCCTTCATTTGCTCTAATAGGCTGGCGGTAGCCTCCTCCCGCTCACGCGACGCTGCGAGCTGTTTTTGGAGTTCTATCCTCTGCTCCCGTTCCACCCTAAGCTCCCCCTCAAGCTCCTTGATGCTAGTCTCCATGCGCTGCATGGCCGCCTTCAGTGCCTCGCACAGCCTGCACACGAAGCTCGCCTTCTGCGCAGCGGCCAAACTCGAGAATTCTGTCTCGTCCAAGTAGCACCAGCGCTTGCATTCTTCGCACTACACCAGCTCACTCTTGCCCGTGGTTTTCCTAGCCTCCTTAGCGATCGCCCGCCCGACCATCGGACCAAGCGCCCGACAGCACTAAGCTCAACCCTAATACCGCTATCCAGTGGCCTCCGCTAACTCTTCTACCTCGACAACTGTTAGAAGCTGCCGCCCAGCCCGCAAACACACGTGTTCAATTTCGTTAGTAGACTCTCACTAAGTCCCCTTCGTGTTCGGCTCTAGCTGTTTAACAACTAACCGGACGCCCCGAAGTTCTTCAAAACAGCCGGCTACCCCGTTCACGTGGTCAACGTCACTGTAACCGATCACTGTGCCGGTCTGCAATGACATCTATATATAAAGCACACAATAACACGACAAACAGTGCGCATCCTCCTCAAGGATGGCGCCACAACACCACAATGCGCTCGTTTACCTTCACTGCATGCTCGTGGAACTCTAACGCAGCGTCTCCAGAATACCATTCACCGATTTTCTTGCGCAGAACATCAAATAAATGTTTTGTTCACTCTCTCCACACGCAACACTATCGTCTTTCGACGAAATTTGCAGATTAACTTGCAGATACGGGGCCATTTTCTTCTCTTCCTCCTTTTTTTTTTTCCGCTAGGCTGTGCATTCTAGCACCGCAGGCACACTGAAATACTTTACCTTACGGTGTGTGTGTGACGACAGAAGCAAACAATCTTTTTTTTTTTACTTTCCTTCACTCTCCAACGCTGGTCCTAGCGCTGCGTTTTCGGTTCTCCAGTTACAACAACCAAAGGACGAAGACAACTGCACCGAACGCGCGCACTGCCAGCGCGCTGGGGTGGCGTAGACGTGCAAACTACGGATTTGTTGTCCCGCAGTCAGTCAGCTACGTTATAGTGGATAGAAGGAAAGGTATCAGCATTGTCCCGGCCGCGCATCGAAAGGAGGCGTGCTGGTATTTTATTTCGCCGTGGAGCGGCGCGCAAGTCGCCACCATGATCGGTCGAGAGCGCTCGCCAGCCGCTGGCACAACACTTTTAGTCGCTTGCTCGTGTGCTCGCAAGTTGCAACGTTTGCGCTTTGCCTATTTGGACTTTTTCTGGATTAATACGTTCCAATGTGACCACGCCACAGTGATGGGTAAACAGCAAAAACACTGCTTTGCACCTAGATGCAATGCTAGATATTTCTCGGCCTGCAAACAAGTGAAGAAAGCGCCTCTCTTCTCTGCTCCCTCCGACGATGAACGGCGCAAGGCCTGAGAGCGGGCGATTCCTCGAGCTGACAAACCATTGGAAAAGAACTGCGTTGTGTGCGAAGCTCATTCCGACTAAAGATTAATCATCCGTAGCTACAAGCATGTCATCAACGGGTTCTTAGCAACTTGGGGAAAAGCTGTACCTAAGGAGGGTGGGTTCCGGAGTTTATCAACTGCCAAAGCACTCCGCGTAGCTCTATTCAGCACCCTTTCCATCCAGCACTATGTCACGAAATCCTTGGGCTATAAACACTTGATTTATCTGCCAAGGCGCGCTTAATTTTTTTTTTTGAATTCTGAAGCAAATGTCTGGCTTGAATGATCACCCTTCGCCGACACAATTTGTGATCTCTGTCAATTACCTCAGTTTTTTACAGTTTGGCAGTCACCCTCCAGTGGAAACATGCCTTTTGGAGTTCTGAGCAGCCTTCTATGTCCAGGCATCCACAATAATTCAATAAAATTACAGAATAAGCTGAATGAGTTGCTAGATGTGGAGCGCCTCAATGAGGTTCATGAAATGATTGTTGCTTGTGAAGCCCTTCCTGACCCCACTGATCTCATTGGACGTGAAAGTGACTCCCGGGTCACGTATTACGTCAGTGGCTATGTGGCCCTGAAGGGGGTGAGAGAGATGAAGTGCAACGAATGTAGCAGGTTGTTGCTTCACTCTGAGAATTCCAGCTTGCTTCCAGCAGAATCGTGCCTTCTGTACCCGTCCGAGTCCTTAAGAGACCTGGTCAAAGCTACGGAAGATGCATTCATTTATTGCTTCAGTTTCAACAAGTTGAAAAGTGACAGCATAACAGATCTTATCTCTTGCCTGTTAGTGAAGAGGTTAAATATGGTCGGCTGTGAACACCACAAACTGGAAATTACAAATAAGATAATTAGATTCTTTACACAGACCAGAATGTATTTTCTCGTTGCTGGAGAAAATGCGTCCAATCAAAAAAAGAGAGAAAAATTAAGTTCTTTAACTTGAGACGTTTGAATTAACTGTCATAGTGTTAACTCAGCGAACAAGGTTGTATTTCTTGTTACTATCTGTAGTTCACATTATTACAAATCTCCCTTTAACAACTGTGATGTCACTGTCTCGCTGTGTTTCACATATGCAGAAATCAATTTTTTCGTGAACTGGTTTGTGAATGTATCTATGTTTGCCAATCAAATGTCAATGTCATCTGTGTATGGATGCCCATTGTATCATCGTATATTTACTGTTCTTTTTAGTTGCCTTATGCATTTGCTTTAGCTGAGTTTCGTATAACGTGCAGTTCTCTCCATCCTTAATGCATATTTTGTGTTTATTTTTCACGTTACTTTTCGCTTTCGTGAAAATAAATGTCTTGCTTGTAAAATCAGGCCTTGATTGCGCAAGTCATAAAAATAATGGTTGCCGATACCTTTACGTGCACTGAGACTTCCCGGAGAACACTGCGGCATCAAAATGAAAACTGCACGGACTTTGTTTTGGTGTCAAGCTCACGCCAAGTCACTCGATTCACTACTTTCTAAGCTTCGTAGCTGATTTACTAAAAAGTGAACTGAAAACACTAGTTTTCAGTGCCAATACGCGTTGCAGCGCGCCGCCAGAATTATGACAGGTAGGCTTTGTTATAATCCGCAGGGTAGCGTGAAATATTTGCAACAAAAAACGACTGATACGAGCGCGGGGACGCGAGGAGGGGCATCTCGAAAGCGACCGCAGCGCCGCTTCATCCGGATGAATTCTCGCTCGCTCTTCGGCGCGCCGATGCTGACAACCTCTCCTTTTAGCCACTATAGCTACGTCTTCCTTCCAAGTGACAGCAGCAATCGCACGAAGATGGCGCGACATTCGTTAGACTCCTTCTGCAACGAAGCATCGGTAGCTGGTCCGGACTGTGTACACCTCGGGGCATTTACAAGTGAAGCAATGCCCACGATCTTTGAAGTGACCGTTACGGGACGCCAGGAGCCGAGAATTGACGAAGGTAGGAATGTTGTTTCTCAGCCGTCTAAAGATGGAGGTGAATCGTCGCATGCCGCTTCGGGCAGCCCCGTCTCGAAGCGCAAGCTGGCAAAGACCGAGTACAGGAGGGAGTACTGCGAGCACAAGAAGCAGCTTATCGCGATAGGCCTACTTGATCCCGAGGAGGAGTATCCGGGGTTATCTTCGCATGCGGTGTTCATGAGAGCCTGCCCCCAACAAGGTGCGAACTTGGTGTCCACCAGCCAGCGGCCGCAAAAGCGACGACGCGAATCGGTTCGTTTCCCGCGCGGCGTGGAAACGGCCAACCAGATGCGGCAGCGCCGTCAACGCCAGAAGCGTCGCGGTCAACGCTGTGTTCCCGAGGGCGCCATTGACACTGCGGCTCGCGAGACGACGCGTGGTTCGCGAGCTGAAGAGTTGTTGTATGAAGGTGGCGACGACGCTTCGCCTCCGAATACTTGTGAGCCTGTGAACGGCTAGGGCCGACAAGGAACCTCGTTGCGTCGGAACCCCGTGCTGCGTCACTTGCCAAGGCGTGGATGTGTCGACTACATTCACGGGACTTCGGCGCTTTCATACTGACGTTGGCACGTAGTCTTGTGACGGACTTGTGGTTTGAGCGTGTAAACGCTAGTACTAGCTCGTGTACCCGAGTGACGCATAATTCCACTATCTTGTGTTCCTGTGTTGTGCAGCAAAGCCACTTATCGCTTACGCAAAGATTTCCTTCAAGATAGTGCTTCCGTCAGTCTTGTATAATGATACTTCAGGGGTATTCGTCTGTTTCCAGTAGAACTTGCTACTGGCGCGCATATAGGCTGCATCTGGTTGCAACAGGGTGAAAGCAACGAGGTGCAACCAAACCACACGCTTGTACAGCGCAACATTGTTCCATTTGTAATTTTATTATGCTTGCAAAGGAATATAAAACAAAACTGCGCTTGTTTTGCTCGCACTCCGTTGCAGCAATAAATAACACGCTATTCACATGGACGTAATAAGCGGGTAAATATTGTATCAATTACTGCCGAAAATTCTGGCGGCGAACAAACGCGGCAGTGCCCATGCATACGCGGTCGCCCGCTTCGATCAGAATTCGCGCTGGCTACTTGCCCACTGTCCTGACAGCAATTACGAAAGGCGAGGGGGGGGGGGGTAATTGGTCATCGCCTTGTCTAATCTCACGCTGAATACAAAGTATATCGTACATTTTGTCTTTATTTGCTTAAGAGATCATTAGTCTTCGCCTGCAAGAGTTGAACACGACAGTGGCATTCCGTACCTCGCACTGATTGCATACTTTTTTTTTAATGTATGTAAGGAGAGGTTGGTGCCAATGCGTGGCGCCGGCTACTCCTCTTTTTTATTGTATACTTTTTTATTGTATACTTTTTATTGTATGATCTTACTCGAGCAGTTTAAAATGTGGAATACAACAATTTAATCAATAAAATTGAAAGTGCCTTGTGTCAGTGAAGCTTTCGCATATGAATGCATTCTTTGTAATGGGTAGCATGCTTCAAATCTTCAAATCACGAGCAATTACGCGTGCGAAATGTTTTCGAGCTTGCTATGCACCCATGCACTACGTGGTTTAAAGGAATACGTGCAGTAATCTGTGTGCCTGTTTTAAACCCCTCAGACGTTATGATAATCACATATTCTGACGCCCTATGTCAATGCGCGCTTGTACCTCGCAGTATTACTACAATACTGTGTATTGTATTCTGAATCCTGTATACAGGAGACGCGTGTGCTTATACATAAAGCATGGAAGTTTTTTTCACTCCTAATTTCCAAACAGAGAAAGTTCTTTTCACTGTATTTCTAAGCGGACGCGTGGCTGTGTGGTAGAACACCTTCTGGCCGCGCAATGCATGCGATGCTATCTTCAAACGTCAGTATGTTTTTATTCTGGAATTGGTATCATCGGATTGCGCTGCATTCAATTCGCATCTCGTACGAGCGAAAAAGTCCCAAACTGCATAGAGTGACGAAGCTACATGTATATTTCAAGAAGCCTTGGCATGTGCGCATAAATTCGGGACGCCGAACGTAACCACGCCATCAGCGTTGACGGATGCGACGAGCTCGGGCCAATGAAAAAAAAAAAGGCAGCATATCCACGGAGTAAATGATGGGGAGTGGGGCGAAGCATTCGTCCGTCCATTCGTTCTTGCTTCCGTCCGTTCCTGCGTACGTCTGTGTAACCGTCCATGCGTCCATCCACCCGTCCGTGCGTGCGTTTTTTCGTGCGTCCGTCCCTGTGTTCGTCCATGCATCCGCGCCTGCGTCCGTTCATGCGTCCATCCATGCGTCTGTCTGTGTGTCCGTTCGGCCATCTATTCAGCACTCCAAGTACCACCATCTCGCATCTTTTCATCATATATTCTCCACATAGAAGCACCGCCATCCAGCGGACATTTCAAGGACTAAACGGGAGGTGGCACATGCACACTTTCTTACGGCTTGCGCTTTGGGTTTACTTTTCACCTTTAACCACCTCGAGTTCATGGTATATACTAGTTCACTGTAGTCATGGCTATGCGGCCCAACGCTCGCTAAACCTTTCTGAAACTAAGGAGGTTACACCCAGCGAGTATAACGTAGCAACCCTCTCTTGTCAGATCGTGCTCAATGTACATGCCAATAGCTGCTAATGGGGGTCGCAGCGTGCGCGTTACCTAATAGCCGAATGCTCCTGTCTCTCATTCCCCCTTAGCAGACATTAACATGTGCATTGAGCACAATCTTTTATTGTTCAACAACGCACAGAATAAATCTCTCACCGGAACCACCTTGGAGGTCAAAATCGTAAGGGCCGCTATTTCGGGTATGGGCCACTGGTGGTTACGCACTACGAGGGATGCACAAGCCACGCCATAAGAAGCTTCGCCCCTAAAATGCATCTCCCGGAACGGATGTGTGCGGGAGCCGAACGATCTTGCCCGATGCCCCGAATCCAGGGATGCAGGATTTTGGCGCATATGGTATACGCTGGTGTTTCCTTCAAAATACGAGAAGAAAAAGAAAAGGGGGAAGGTGACTTAACGATCGATAGAAATATGGCCACCAGGCTTTCTTACTTGCACCCAAAAAAAGAGTGCACTATTGTGTAGGCTAGTGAATAACAGTGGATTCAAAAGCACAGATTTATATAGCCTGCATATTCTTTATTCAGAGACTGCTGCTTTATTTGTGTCAACAAGTTAACTGCTGCTCTGTCTTCTCCCCTGCTCTTCCTGCTTCACGATGTGTTTTTTTTTTTTTTTTGCGCCTCAGTCTTCTGCACCAACCTAAAGGCTTCGCATGCAATACTCCAAGCGGGACTAACTGGGCCAGTTGGTAAGGGTTCATAATTCTGAAACAACGCCACGAAGCAACGCGAAGCCTAGTGCGTCTGTGTGTGTTATAAAAGCTCACTTGAAAGTTCGGCGCTTGTGCTTCTTGTGTTCTCTCGTGTATTCATCTTGCTTCGTGGCACCGTTTTGTATTTATGGACACCTAGCGGGGTTGTAACTTATTGAAATTATATGAGAGATTTCTTCGCTTATCCCGAAGGTGTTACATCATATGGCTTACAAACATAAAGAAAAACATCTTCATTGACACTGCGCACTTGCTTGTACGGGAATAAAGCTTATGCAAAATTGCATCTGGCAACAGTAAGCCGGCCGAGTGTCGGCTCATCATCTTGCTTCGATAAAGATGTTGGGGCGTTCTCGTGTGTTGTCGCAGTGTCTTCTCGTTGAATTTCATGTTTCAGAGCTCTCGCTTAGCCCCTTGAGCTCGTTGGGCTATGAAACATGTCGCCACGGCGAAGCTTTCCTAGTGCCGGCTACGTGCTATGGAAGGACGATCTGAAGGTCCTGCCCCATTTCAGTGTCGTCTCGCCAGCTGACGCAGTCGTTTTATGTTGAGGCGCCAATCTCGCCGTCGTCGCGGTGGAACACCTGTGGTACTGTCGACGTCCACTACGACTGTGCTGCGCATACGCACGCCTGTTCATGGGGATATCTGGACGGCGCGCACTGTGCCAGCCAATATCTACTGCTGTTTACCTTTCATTTGACGCCTGTGATACGCGAGCATTAGGTATAGTGATTTGACAATGCGTGACGATAACGTTGGCAGCCGCAAGCTGCAGTGTCTGTCGGGTGACGTATCCCGTCGCAGTAGTTCTCTGTAAACACGTTTCGAACGCGACAAAGAAAGCAAACGTAAACATGCTGGGAATATGTGAATCGTCTCTGTTCAGTCATATGGGCAATGAACTCGGATCGTTCCATTGGTATATTTCCTTATCTCAATGAAGTAGAATGCACAATCCTGCCAGTGGACGAGTGAGAACGTAACCTTACTGACGTGTTAGGGCTCATCGTTGGTGTATAATTCAATAGTGGCGAAGCAATATCATACACATCACAGGCAGCGCTGCTAATTTCACAACGACGTCAGACAAGACCGACACAGATGAAGCCAGTACACAAGCTCTTGTGAAGTAGCATCCTTGTGCTGATAATTTTTGTCACTTCATTCGTGCAGCAGGGCAATCAGTACGCGTAACATCGTATACTCTGGTATTTTGCCGGGTTTTTTTTTTTTTTGCCTCGTTAAAGCCATCGAACGTCGTCCAATTTACTAATTAGAGAGCTTCGTAGAGAGGTAGCACTGATAGTTGGGCAAGTTGGTGTGGGTACATGGTCAAGAACGGCGCAAGAACACGAGACACGAACGAAGGAAACCAAGGACGGCTGCCGGTCGTAGGGAGGCGCCGTATGTTTCACAATAAGAGGCAACTAAGTAGGTCTTGCTTGGCGTTACAAATATTGCTAATAAATTGCACTGCATTGGATTAAAGTTACAAAAAATGCGACACCCTTTTACCATTCACACTCTTGTTGGGTAACAAAGAATATATTAAAGAACTATGTGCACAAATGCGTTTTCGGCGTCAGCTCAACATGCTAGAGTACATATTTATAATATATAAAACGAAGATTCGCAAATGAATTCATAAGCTCAAGGCAGTTATTCTCACTTCGCACATTTGGCATAAGCCATTGAGCAGGCATTCCGTTGTGTATTTCATTCTGCACTAATTATATGTTTTCGCTTGTCAATTGACTGTTTTACTATGCGGTTGCACTGGTCACACGTCATACATTATACGTTGGGCTGTGGACTACAGTCAAGTCCCCTCTAGGCAGCTTTTTTATTATTTTTTTCGTTGTCCTCTATCTCTATCTGCACGGTGGAAAGAAATAAATATTTCATTTGAAAAGAAATAAACCTTGGTTTAACTGCACGATAGTGCTAGTAAAGCAGACTGTCGTATAATCCTAATCAAATAATTTCGAATATATTTGTTGGATATAACACATTTCTTGCCCTCCATGCTCTACATCCTTCTCGTTCTCCATTTCTCAGCCTGCGTTCCATTGTCATTTGCTTTACCCGACAACAATACACGTGGAGAAAATAATTATTTAGAACTTCCCCTCGGAACAATGCTTCCATGACACACGCATGATATGCCTACATCGTCATTCCACGGTTATAGTGACCGTAGTGGTGGGGTTTATTTAGCTGTCGTGACAGTGCATTTCGATGTCACACAGGATCTTCGGGATTTCGTCGTGTCCATTCTACTGTTGCCATTGCCATACCGTGCACAGGTGGCTATCCGTCAACAGCAAGACACGAAGCACGGGGACGTGTGACGCCACCGTTCCGTTACGCTGATTGGCTGGTGACGGAGGTATTCAGTGAAAGGACGTTTAAGCATCGTTATTATTAGGCATTTATTTATTTACGTATTCGTTTTGTTTGTTTGTTTGTTTGTTTGTTTTTCTGTTTGTTTTTCTGTTTGATTGTTTGTTTGTTTGTGTGCAGTAACCTCACAGTAAATCATTTTCGCAATAACCACTGAAAACGCGGCGTTAAAGCTGCGCATTAGATACATTAGTGTTGCGGGTAATTTTAGCCCTCGATTAACGCGTACGTCTTGTGAGAGTATATACAAATACCACGGTTGCGTGTGCGGTCACCGTCGAGATTGCTTCATCGTTGTTTCCCAAATGCTGCATCGATCTAACTCGTGTCAAACAATGAAGCCAGGCTCTGTGTTCCATGCCGTGCTCTCATTTCCTGCCTCGCGGCTCTGTCGAGTCTATTCTCAGAGTATAATTTCAACCGAGACGGTAAAAGCCGAGGTGTATACGCTCGCGCATGTGAAAGTGTGCCTCTCTGAAATCTCCGCTTCCCAGAACGTGGTGGCTTTTCACATTTGTTTACGGCGGCGGCCTGCTTTCCCTTTATTCTTTCTTGCATACGCACGCAATAAGCCTAGCAGAGATGCAATTTGTGCCTCCTCTGCACAAGCCTCCTTCAAGAAGAGGCCTCAAAAGATGCGGGAGGTTGCAGTCGAGCGGAGTCCTGAATTGACTATGAGCGCGCGCATCAGAATTCGGCACTCAGCACGTCGTTCGAAATGCACTCAGCCGTTCTTTTTCGTCCAGGTAGACGCTCCGGAAGAGCCGCATTGTGTTGAGCAGCATTCCCTGCGAGGTCTTTTCCTTCACTGTGCATTCTTCTGCATGCACGCGCTTCCGGGGGAACAACGCTTTTCAATTTTAGCGCGCATAATATTGCTATGTGTGATTATTCTCCGCATGTCGGCATTTGCGTCCAGGGCTCCCGCCTATTTTTTACCAATAACTAGTACAGCATATAAAGCTATGCCAGCACGTACTATATGGTTGTACTATGACGCACACTACTCGGCATATTATTTAACAATAGTACAAGAGAACAGATATATATGGCTATTATATTATTTTTAACTATCACGCACGCAGCCACAAATACAGACAGCATTATCAGGACAGTTTCCGCGTTAACTATTATAGTGCACGTGGAAGCGCAAATGTGTCGAAGGTGTGGGGGTGGCCAAAAAGAATAACATGTCAATTCTGCGAGATATGCGTTGCCCTTTTCTTAGTGCCGGACTAGTGGTAGAGCAATAGGTTTCTCTCTCTCTCTCTCTCTCTCTCTCTTTATATATATATATATATATATATATATATAAATATATATATATATATATATATATATATATATATATATATATATATATATATATATATATATATATATATATATATATATGATATTCACCACTGTTGCTGTTTGTTTACGTATACTTGTTTTTGTTATTTTACACTGGCTTATGTTAGCCTTTCGAAATGTTTTCTTTTTCTTCTTTTTTACTTCATTTGTTGTGCACCTCTCCTGTGACGCGCCCTGGCGCACCTTGCTCACTGCGCATATTCACCGCAGTGACAGTGTAAGAAATGTTTTGGCTGATTTTTTTTTTTAATTTATTTTTTTCCTTACGTGTGTTTTCGTGTCCACAATTAAAGCTGTACATGCGCATAGCTGGCAGCTGACCAATATTCCCTCGTATACAACCTAATGGCACCAAGTCTGCCAGTACGAGACCCTCGTTAAAGAAAAAGGGAAAAAAGTGTATACCTAAGCGCTCGTTTTTTCCGCGTTTGGCACAATATTAATGAGATCTAACAGACAATAATGCCAAGGAATGTATAGGGAAGTTATTAGGCCAATTGTAATGTAAATGAGAAGAATGAAAAGTGAGTGAAAAAATAACTTCCTGCCGTAAGCAGGAATCGAAACTATACGACCTCCGAATAACGCGTTCGATGCTCTACCACTGAGCTATCACGGCGACTATTCCCCCAGCCACTTTAATGGGTTTATCTGTGACTTTAAACGTGGGAGTGTCAGTCAGCGCCACCTGTAGCCATGGTGGCGAGTGTGGTACACTCGTTTTATGAGCCTGTATGGCGTCACGTAGCACGTGAACTTATTACGAGCTGGCAGTCAGCTTCCAGCTGCTATGTGTGTAAGGTGACCAGGTCCTTTTTCAAACCATTCTCACAGCTTTTGACCTTGGCAACCTTTCAGATATTTTTGCGGTAAATAAAAATTTTCGTAATATTGTCTGGTAAATCAAAATATTAATTAAATTGAATTGGAATTTTTATGCAGACTTCGAACCCTCTCCATTTTTTCTTCTCTTTGTCACGCACAGATGTTCACATTTTAACGAGATCATAAAATGCATCAGTCTCAATCCTACTAAATAGAGAACCTAATAAACTGCTGAAAAAGCAATGCGTACGAGAATTTTTTTTTTTTGCACAGATGCATGAATGCTGCACAACTCCAATAGTGGCGTCTTTTTTTATTTTTTTTCTAATTTTTTGCATTCGTCCGCGTTTGTAAAACCGAGATGACAAACGAGCGTGCAAGATGGTAGCATGCGATCCTGTATAAAATGAGGGATGTTTTTCTCGACACCGACCCTAAACTTTCTTTTTTTTTTGAATATGTGCGCTTCAAGGGAAGATGTATGAGCCCTAAGTCAGTCTTATCCCTCTACTTGCGTCGTCGATGCGGTGTTTTCAGCCCGGCGAATGAACGGGCGATTTCAGCGACGGTATTTGCTCAGGTTATGACGTATAGGTTGCTTGCGTGACGTGCGCACAACTTGATGGCACTGGGACGCTATATGAAAAACATGAAAAGTTCGCCCTGCAATGAAAAAAATGGGTGCAGGGAAATACGAAGGTGGCTTCGCAATATTGTCAACATAAATGATATACTTCCTCTGTCGGAAGTATCGCTACGACAGACGTCTTCAGTGTGTGGGGGGGGGGGGAAGGAGAGATAAAGGAAGAGAGAAGGGGCAATGTATACGACGCTTCTTGTGTAACGTTGTTACAAGATGATGTCTATATTATTATTATTTAAGCTTTGTTTCGGGTCATTGGGCGCAGGACTAAATAGGCACTTGTGATGAACCACTATTTGTTGTCATTACAAAAGGATGTGTTAGTTCGTATATACTGTGAGTATAACTTCAATAAAAGAAGTGCGCGGGGTAAAGTTCTATTACAATGTGAACTCTTGCAAGCCAACTGCGCATTACTTGTTTATTTTTAATTTATACATACCGTACTTAACGCCTGTTCTTACGCGCTTTTGTACGCGTACACGCTACACCCTCTGCTCGCCACGGGCTTCGCTTATGTTTTCTTGGCCAGATTGTTTCTTCGTTTAATCAAGTAGCGCACATATAACTCCTAAAACGAGACCTCCCATTCACCCTCCGCGCTGCTCTATATTGGTTACGGTGCTCAAAGCTTGTCCTGAAGGTCGCGGGATCGAATCCCAGCCGCGGCTGCTGCCATTCTGTATGGAGGCGAAAGTGCTCGAGGCCCGTGGGCTTAGATTTAGGTAAAAAACCACTCGTGATCGAAATTTCCGGAGCTCTCCACTACGGCGTCTCTCATAATCATATCATGGTATTGGGGGTGCTAAAGCTCAGCAATTGTTATTATTAGACCTTCGATCTACTGCGCTTCTTTCGTACAATACAAGCAAAAGTTTTTTATCTTTATTCTTGCTAACCGCATATTGTTTTTTTGTTGTTGTTGTTTTTCACATTTTTATTTACCCATTCCTTCCTGTATATCCATGGCTTTCAGTGGATATAAATGAATAAATAAATAAATAAATAAAATTCGCCAGGCCTGCGCGGAAGGCGCAGCACAGTCAACGCGAAATCTAGAAGAGCGGCCTTTCAGAGCCTTTTCTATACGCGCTCATTGCGTGACTCCTGCAAGCACACTTGCTGGGTACCCACTACGGCACAAATAATAATAGTATTAGGGTAGTACACTAGCATTCACTATGCTAATTTTCGTCATTCTTCTGAAAATTGCGTGGTATCCGCGAAGCACTTGCAAGGAATTTTGGGCCAGTTGTTTATGCAGCGGCTGGCGACGATAAGGAATAAAGCCTGAAGTGGGTGTGCGCTGCAGTTAATAGGTGAACAAGCTTTTGTTGTGGGTTGGAACATTGGACGACCCACTTGGTATTCGCACTGCGCGACAACTGGCTGTTTGTTTGTTGTTTTTGTTTGTTGTTTTTGTTTGTTTGTTTGTTTTTGCTGTTTCTGAACTCTTCATCATCATCTTCATCATCAGCCTGACTACGTCCACTGCAGGAAAAAGGCCTCTCCCATGCTCCGCCAGTTAACCCTGTCCTGTGCTTGCTGCTGCCAATTTATACCCGCAAACTTCTTAATCTCATCGGCCCACCTAACCTTCTGTCTCCCCCTAACCCGCTTCCCTTCTCTGAGAATCCAGTTAGTTACCCTTAGTGACCAGTGGTTATCTTGTCTACGCGTTACATGTCCGGCCCATGTCCATTTCTTCTTCTTGATTTCAACTATGATATCCTTAACCCCCGTTTGTTCCCTAATCCACTCTGCTCTCTTCTTGTCTCTTACGGTTACACCTACCATTTTTCTTTCCATTGCTCACTGCGTCGTTTTCAGTTTAAGCTGAACCCTCTTTGTAAGTATCTAGGTTTCTGCTCCGTAGCTAAGTACCGGCAAGATACAGCTGTTATATACCTTCTTCTTGAGGGATAGTGGCAATCTACCTGTCATAATTTGGGAGTGCTTGCCGAATGTGCTCCACCTCATTCTTATTTTTCTAGTTACTTCAATCTCGTGGTTCGGCTCTGCGGTTATTACCTGCCCTAAGTAGACATAGTCTTTTACAATTTGAAGCGCACTATTACCCATCTCGAAGCGCTGCTCTTTTCCGAGGTTGTTGTACATTACTTTCGTTTTCTGCAGATTCATTTTAAGACCCACCTTTCTGCTCTCCTTGTCTAACTTCGTAATTATGAGTTGCTATTCGTCCCCTGAGTTCCTCAGCAATGCAATGTCATCGGCGAAGCACAGGTTACTAAGGTACTCTCCATTAACTCTTATCCCTAACTGTTCCCATTCTAGGCTTCTGAAAACCTCCTGTAAGCACGCACACCGAAAAACCTCCTCCTAAACTCTTCACAAGTCGTATTAACGCGATTGCTTTCCCGACATGAAGCCTGCCTAAGGCAAGTTTGCTAACATGTCTAAAACACCGACCTAGTTCAGTGGACAATAAAGAAAAAAAAACGGCCTAGTTCAGTGGTAGAATACTGGGCTGGCACACAGCTGGCCCGAGTTCGAGCCCCACTGTGTCATTAATGGCAGTTTTTTTTTTCTAATTTCGCGCGATGTGGTTACGCACACCGGCGGCGGCGGCGGCGGACAACCACGCGTGACCCTAGTTGTGATCTCATAACAGCTTTCAATGTAAAACAAATAAAGAAGAATGCTCCGAACTCATGAAGCTGAAAGCAACAATTAACAGTTTGACAATGGCGCCATGACAGTGCATGCTCCGTCGGTTTGGGATTTGATCGCCAACGCTTCCTGCGCGCCGATTCAGTGCCGCATAAAAGCCCGCGCTATCGAATCTCCATTGAGGTCAGGCCGCGGAGCAAGCACGACGTAGTGCTCGCTGAAGAATGGCCATCGAATTGTGTTAAATGGGGCGAGTATGATCGGTGACCGTCTATTCGAATTGATGGTGTGCAGCAGACGCCGGTGTCATCGATATATGGCATCTCACATATGCGGCGTCGAAGGCATTAGTGCTGGTGATTTTCGGCTTCTTCGATTACGCTTTAGTTCCAGGAAAACTAGGTGAAACAGCTATAGCTGGAAGCACTGCCTCATAAGAAAGATATTCTGGGAAGATTGTACATTTTGCTAGTTTCGCTCGATAGCGGCAGTCAGGGAACTATCGTCGGGATAATCTATTAGCACGCACATGTATAAAGTGAGGGGCATAAAGCGTATATACGCGTGAAAAATAGAGGTCGCATGTTTGCGCTTAACAGGATGAAGCAAATCACTGTCCGTTATCACTGCAGCAGTGACAATCACGTCAGTGTCGATCTGGGACACTGCTTTCATCTATCTCTGTCTCTCTAATCACCGGCAAAAGTACGACATGTCTAGGCGCTTAGCCGGGTATGTTTCAGTCATCTTATTACAAGATCAGACGTCTTTGCTGGTTTGTAATTGCTGCCTCATGCGGAAATGTGCAGAGGATATCAGGTTGAAAGAGCCAGGATGCTTTCGTGAGTGTTTGTCTTTTGTATTATAATTTTCGCGTTCAGTAAGACTACGTATCGCTAAGCATAGGTAACCGAAGTTCGATTTGTTTGTTTGTATTAAAACTGAGGATTTTATGACAATAATTAACCGATAAATAACGTAACTTCGTTTTCCCATTACATAGCACTGCAGCAATATTTTCCGCTCGCAGCGTCGTTCGTAACGTTACAAACTCATACAAAAAAGGAGAGGGGAGGGGATGTGCTTCCTCTGCTTTTATCACTAAAGTTACTGTTGTGATGATGTACACTGTATAGGATCCACTACACTGTATAGGATCTATACCTTAAAGAGGTTCATGCATTAACTCTATGATAATATTGTCGTTGTGGCTTCGTGCTACATACGGGTCGTTGCCAGTTTCCCTTTCTTGACCCTCCCTACACTTTACAGGATTCCACACAACCGAGTTCCAGTGATGTGTGTTCATCTGATTTGAGTTGTCGATGAATTCGCCTAACCGGATGTCACGGCAAGCCACTATGAGAACGCTGCTGAAGCTTCTTAGGTGTTCTTGGGAAAACAGGAGTGAATGGCACGTTGTGACAATTCAGTGACTACGTCCATGTGCTGCATTTAGACAGCGCTGTTGGCATGACTTTGTAGTGTGGTTCCAGACTCTCCTCCTCTCTCATTTTTTCGCACCCCATATCTCAGTCCACAGTGCCGACTAAACCATTTTCCCCTGGCTAACCTCTCTTCCTTTCTTTTGTGTCTCGCCTTCACGCTAGGTTTCTTGTTAGCCCAACTGGTAGAACGACCACCGTGTAAAGGCGTTGGTCCCGGGCTCGATTCTCGGATCAGGACAAAATTTTGGGAAATAAAAAGTGTTCTTAACGAGAAATCCATACGGATTTTCTTGTGGCATCGTGCTACGAGCTGTTGTCTGTCAATTTTCCTTTCTTAACTCTAAGAGGGGAGAGGGGGTGGCACACCCTGCTTACTGTGTGTCGCATGCACCACAACTCCGCGCAGCGCTTTCAGTGCAGGCATTCTCTGCGAAGTCGCACGCAACCTGAAGGAAACCAACTTCACACCGTTCTTGTACTGGAGCGAATTCGACAGGCAAGAAACAAACAAAGGAATAGGTCCAGACGGACGAGAGGGAAAGATAAATGAACCTTTGGTCGTGCCTGGCAAAAACAACCCGAGCCCTGGTCGGCGGCAGAACTGCTACATTGTCAGAAACGTATTGGTGGAGCCAGCGCCCAGAGCAATCTAAGTAGTGATGCCAGAGCACGAAGCAAAAAAAAAAAAGCGTGGGACCCAGCGCAGCCGCGCATTCACAGACAGTTCCCACGCAGAAAGAGCACACGCTCGCAAAAAAAGAAATGTCAGCACCACGTTCATAGCATTATCTATAAAACGTGGCCATAAAAAAGGAGGGGGAGGAAAAGGGAAGGTAATTGCAGGGGCATTACTGTAGTTCAAGCGTTGAGCCCAATCTATCCAGACCTTTCGGGAATTGAATGCACTAAATATTCTCGCCTTCCCCGGGAATAATACTTGGCGTGTTAACTACTCTGGTGCAGCCAACTAATCCCAGCAGTAAGGCGACAGTCACGTCGATAGCGTTATGGGGCTTAACATCTCGTCGGCGCTAAACGTCGGCTCCCAATTTACGGAGAAAATCAAAAACAATTAACGATAATGATTTTCTATCAATACGTGAAACTCATCTTGATTCCGCGAGTAACCGTGTAGTTCCTGAACAGTCCAGGTTGTGTACTCGTTTACTCATTTGTATACTTGTTTAACATATATTTGTTGGCTATTCATCCATGGATAACGTTCTGCGAATGCGACTTCTGAGCACAGCTTCGTGTTTGGGCAAGGCCCACTGGGTTTCGGCTTTCTGCAATATATCGACTACGCTATAAATTATATATTTGGCAAGTAGGACAGCTACGCCCTTCTTCGTCTTTCTCCAGATGATCGAGGTAACCGCTATACATTTGTAAGGTAATATTATGCGCAGTTCGTTGATGCTGCTGACGATATGGAATGTTGGCGGCTGATGACGATAAGGAATGGTGACTGAGAACATTGCAGTAGGGGAGAAGCATTACACCTCACACTAATGGCGCAAATAGCATTGTGTGATGACTGGTTGTTTCACAGTGAAAGCTGTTAAAAGATCACAACTTGGGGTCACGCGCAGTTGTCCACCGCTGCCGCCGGTGTCCGTAACTACATCGCGCAAAATTGGGGGAACAAAAATAGCACTAAAGACCCAGTGGGGCTCGAAGCCCTTGTCTGCTGGGTGCCAGCCTAGTATTCTACCACTGAACTACGCCGGTGCTTGTGCCTTGTTGTCAAACTTGCCTTAGGCAGGCTTGATGCAGGGAAAGCAATCGTGTTAGTACGACTTACAAAGCGTTTTAAAACAGCGTAAGAACAACCAGACGTCGCACAATGCAAATAGCGTAACGAGTAGGTCGTCCAATGCTCCAATGCATTACAAAAGCTTGTTCTTGTTCCCCTATTTCTTATCGTTGCCAGCCATTGCTGAACAATTAGCACAAAATTCCTTTGAAGTGTTTAGCGGATACCACGCTTCTCAGAAGATTGGCGAAAAATAGCATAGCGAATGCCGGCCACTTACCCAAATAAATTTATTAATAATGAACTAGTGGGTATCAACCAAGTGTGCTTGCACTAGTTATCCAATGAGTGTTTTCAAAGGATCTGAAAGGCCACTCTTCTAGCTTTCGCTGTGACTGTGCTGCGCCTTCCATGCAGGCCTGTCGTTTTTTTTTTTTTTTCGCTCTTCTGCCGCGTACATAAATTAACGTGATTCCTTGATCAACATGACGCCCGCATACGTTTCTTTTTCTCTTCTTTGCTAATGAGTTTTACTGAATGAAAAAAATTCTCCACGGAATAGATTGTTACGAGTGGGCGAACCAGTGGGATCGTTCAGTGTTACCGTAAAGCGCCCGTGACATCCCCACTCACGCATGCAAACGAGCGAAGAAGCGGTGTTCAGTTATATACAATGTTTATTGGTCATGAACGATATGTTGTGTTGAGTTGTGAATTTGGTTTTGCTTTCGTTATCACCGCATTGTGGTCCGTGAAATGTAGAGCTAATGGTTCTTATATAGGATCTAGCCTGAAGTTGGCAGAGACGAGGCTTATCCGAATTAATGAGGCATTATCACTAGCATGTCACAAGTATGTATATGTGGTAGTTTATCGTCCACCTGACGGAAAAACAGAAGCGTTTTTTCAATTTCTTGAAAATCTGCTTACGTATGCGTGCACTAACAAGTTGCACATTATCATAGGGGGCGACTGCAATATAAACCTTTTACAGCAAACTGAAACCACTCGTAACTTCCAACTACTACTTGATTCCTTTGCGTGTGCTAATATTATTACTGAACCTACACGTGTCACTTTAGATACTGAAAGCCTTATCGACTTACTTATTACAAATGACATAAGTGATTCAACCGTATCTGGAACTGTTATTGCCGATATTAGTGATCACTACCCTATATACATGTTTCAAAATCGCAACGAGTATCTTAATCGTGCAAAAGTATCAACTCCAGAATCATACAAAATACAGGAAATTAGTAACAAAACATTAGACACTTTTAGGCGTGAAATTGCGCAGATTTGTTGGGATCCTGTCTATAAATCAGTTAGCGCTAACGAGGCGTATGAAATATTCATGTGCCTGTTAAGAAAAACTTACCATAAGTGTTTTAAATATAAAACTGTCGAAACCCTGAAGAAAGGTCGGAAACAATGGATGACGCGAGAATGTCTGGAAATGATTAAGAAGAAAAATCTACTGTACGCGAAATTCGTGAAAACAAGACACCACAACGATCTTTCGGAATTCAAGAGGTATAGAAATTTTGTAACGAAGCAACTGAGAAAAACTAAGGATGCGTACTATGAAGCTCTCTTCAAGAGTGTTAGCACTCGTGGCGACGTGCTTTGGCGAGAAATAAATAAGCTTTTAAATAGAAGTTGCTCTCGAGACAACGCACTTGAGTTAAACATAGATAGTAAAGGGTCAAGAACTTGCTAATAAATTTAACGTGTACTTCACAACGCTGGTGTCCTCTGATTTATCAAACCCTTCTCGTGCCTGTAATAGTGATTACAGGGACTTTCTAGGTGTGCCAAACATGAGCACTGCATATTTTTTAAACACAACTCCTGAAGAAGTATTGTCTGTATTTATGTCACTAAAGAACACTACTGCTCGGGACATAGATGACCTACAAATTAGACCTATTAAAGCAGCACTTGATCTTTTGTTACCTGTTCTTACCCATCTGTTTAATATCTGCTTATCCACGGCAGTTTTCCCAGAAAAAAATGAAGCATGAGAGAGTTAGTGTCTTATACAAATCTGGTGACCGAAATATTTTTTCTAATTATCGTCCGATCTCGATACTTCCTGTTATATCCGAAGGGCTAGAGAAAATAATATATCAACGTGTCATGTCTTTTTGTGAAAAGTACTCTATATTATCACCGCATCAATTTGGCTTCCGACGGGGCATGTCCACGGAACTGGCTCTCCTCACACAAAAAGAACTCATGCTTAACTCATTTGAAAAGAAACTGTTAACATTGGGTGTTTTTATTGACTATTCCAAAGCGTTCGATAGAATCAACCACGAAGTACTCTATGCGAAATTGCGTCATTATGGTTTTCGGGGAACCCCACTTGACTTTCTGAAATCTTATTTATCACAAAGAAAGCAATCTGTAGTTATAAATGACAGCCAATCCTCCCTACTAACCATAACGTCAGGTGTACCTCAGGGCAGCATATTAGGGCCCCTACTGTTTAATATTTATATAAACGACATAACAAGTGTCAGCAAATATGTGGACTTTATAATTTATGCAGATGACACTAGTATATTTATTCATGGTAATGATTTAGGTAAGCTTGCAGACTCAGCCAACAACATTCTTAACGACATCTTCATTTGGAGTACTGCAAATTATTTAACGATCAACACAAAAAAATCCAAAGCTGTGGTATTCGCACCGGTTCAGAAGGCGGTCTGTCGTGGTTTGGATATATATCTCGGGCCCGAAAAAATTGAGGTTGTCAAAGAAGTTTCATCCTTAGGAGTAATTTTTAATGAAAATCTTAATTGGGATGAACACGTTAATAAAGTAACTAAAAATATAGCTAGGACGTGTGGTGCTCTCTCTAAACTTCGACAGATACTTCCAGCAAACATTAAACTTTTACTCTATAATACGTTGTTTTCATCTCACATAAACTATTGCAGTCTAGTGTGGGCAGATACATCTAAAGCAAATCGGAACAAAATATTTTTACTGCAGAAAAAAGTGATTCGTCATATTGCAAACGTACCATACGACGCACATACAAGTCATTTATTTAGAGAATATAAGATTTTACCGATCGATCACATACACAGTTTCAACCTTATTATGAAATACAAACAAAGCTTGCTATCAAACAACGCTTGTTTTCTTAAACTGTGTAACCTCAGGAAAAATACACAATCCTATTATGACATTCGGAAAAGGCCTTCCTGGTTTGTTCCTTATTCGCGAACTAATCACGGTTTGACAAGACTTGAACACTGTATTCCAGCTTGTTTTAACATGTTTGAAAATAAAAACATCGACATCTTTAATATACATAAAAAACAACTTAAGAACCTTCTCATCCAAAATGGCGGCGTGTAGTTTAGCATCTTCTAGTTGTCCGGCTACAGTACTATATGTAAAAGAAACACCCTATAATAGTGCTTGTGTAACATGGCATCCTATAATGTTTGCTTTCTTTGACATTTTTTTTCGTTGCTTTTTTTTACGAGTAAAACATACAACATTTCACTCGTCAGTGTTTCCCTTGTGCATTAAAACTCGTGCTTTTCGCATACCCAGTGTTGTCAACGTTGTATAATCATTTTGTAATACTTTGGTAGCCGTTTAGCAACGTGTGCATTGTTTCATGATTGACCGCACGCTGTTTTCTTTTGTTTTTTGTTGTTTTTCTCTCTATGTGGTTTGCTTATTTTATGTAAACCTGAAACTGATGTAATTTCGATGCATTTTCTTTTTATTTCCTAATTTATTGAAATTTTAAAAATCGACGTCAAATTGTTTTTTCATGTTTTGTGCTCTGCTAATTTTGTAATGCCAAGTGAAAAGGGGTAGGAGCCTCGTCAAGCTGCTATTATAGCAGCTTTTTGCTCCTATCCTTGAGTTTTCTTTTTCGCAACTCTGTGAAGAAAATGCTCAATAAAACTGAAACTGAAATTGAAACTGAAACTGAAACTGAAACTGAATTCACCCGGTGGTTGTCTCTAGCCATATGAAACGCATCGTAGTGCACATCGAGACGTCGTATAATACGAGCCAGTCGTTGTCCGTGATGTCAACGTTGAAGTCTCCGAAAAGCGCGAAGGGGTTGTTCTGGTACTTTGTTTCGTATCGCGCAGTGCTAGATTGGTGTGTACTTTTCTATACGTTGCCTCGAAGGAGATTCGTCGGGGCAGCGGTTCTGTCGAATAGGCTCATTGCAGTGTGTTCGCCGTTGTCGGAATGATTCTATTTTGGCACTTGGGGTCCTCAGTTCCGAGTCTGCTTGGCGTTTTCGTCGTTTAGCCACTGCTTTCCACGGTTTGTTTTCATCCTTGGCAGAATGTTCCGTAGCCGTCATCATCATCGGCTACCTTAGTAACACCCTCCTTCTTCATCGTGATCCTCATGGCGTAGTACATTGCAAGCGTTTATAGTTCATCGTCATCAGCGCCATGACCGGACAACGGACAAGCCCAAACTCAGGTGCTTCGTCGAAACGAGGATCTGTACAATACATGATTGCCACCTAGAATGCTTGGATTCGATTCCTGCTAGGACTCTGATATCTATTTTTCGCTATCGCGGGGTAAACGCTGCCGATGTCGCTTTTTATTGAAGCTCTCGCGCTTGAATGAGCAATGCCTGTTCTCGTCATTCATGGGTAGAAGTAAGCTGTCAATCACCTATGGCGCACAGCCGCATACCGCGACGCGTGACATACAGGTATGTCAATATGATTGGTTGGGCGAGTTGGTGACACATGGTTGTTTGAAATAAGAGCGCACTACGTCTCTAAGTAATGCACTCTTATTTTATACAGGTATGTGCCACACGTGTCTGGAGGAAAGAGTTAGATGACTTACGTGACAGGTTTTTCATATCATTCATGTGATAACCAGCTAAATATACCTGTCAAACACTCTTACTTTACGTTCTAACATTGGTCTACCCCAACAAAAAGCCCCCAAGTGAAGGAGGTGTTGCCGATATCACCCAAACGTAGACGGCTAGATGGATGAATGGATGTATGGATGGACGTACGAACGGACGGATGCACGGACGGGCGGACGGGCGGGTGAACGGGCGGGCGGGCGGGTGTTTTTAACATGTATAAAGATAAAAACATTGCCGGTTTTGATATACCTAAAAAAAAACAACTTAAGAAGCTCCTCATCCAGAGTGACGGCGTGTAGTTAATTTCTCCTAATTACTTCGGCAAGAATACTGTCTAAAACAAGCACCCTATAATAGTGCTCATGTGTGTAATGATGTCATTCTTTATTTTTTATGTAGATTCTCTTTTTTTTATGGGTAAAACATGCAACATTTTACTTGGCAGTGTTTTTCATTGTACACCACTTCAAAACTTGTGTTTTTGAAAACATAATGTTGTACACTTTTTTATAATTTTGTATTGCTTTTGTAAGCCATTTAGCAAGATGTGTATTGTTTTCATGATTGATTGTGCACCATTTTATTTATTTATTTATTTATTTATTTGTTTATTTGTAAATACTGCCAATCCCAAAGGGATCATAGCAGGAGGGCATATACAATAGTTGAATACAACATAATACAAATTGTGATACAATGGAAACACCAACTAATTATAAAAAAGTGCAACACAAGAGCGATTAGTGGCACAATAATATAAAGAAAACAGGCTCGCTTAATAAAACCGTAGGCAAGGGAAGAAAAAAAAGGAGAAAAAGAGAAAAAGAAAAAGCATTGTGAGACTATGGTGTAAGCATTTTTATACAGTGGTGCTTTAGAGCGAGGCGACAAATGCATACTGTGGGGTTTCTGGTATTTGAAAAGAAAAAAGTAAGAGAGACAATGGATGAAGAACTGTGACAGGTGTAGTTTCATGCTTCAATAGGAGGGGAAAAACGACAACAACAACAACAACAAAAAAAAGAACTGTCTGACAGGGTTCAAGGTACGCTTTCCAGTGCAGTTAAGAACTGTGTTAGTGATGTGCTTTCTATGATATGTAAGGGAAGGTTATTCCATTCTCTTATGGTCAATCGGTATGGAAACAGTCGGTATGGAAGGTGTATTCAGTGAGCATCTGCGTATGGTTATGTCTGGTAGGGCGTGTTTGTAAGCTTGTTATGAAGTTTGTGGCATCAATATTTACTTTGTTATGAACTATTAAGTACATAAATTTCAGTCTAGCTATTCTGGCTCGGCGCTGAAGAGTATCTATACCAGCAGTTTCCATTAACACCGTAGGTGATTCGTGTGGCCCATACTTGTTAAAAATGAACCATATTGCCTTTCTTTGTACACCTTCAAGTTTGGCGATGTCTTGTTTAGTAAAAGGAAACCATACTATGTTTCCGTACTCTAGTATCGGTTGGACAAATGTATTATAAGCCAACAGTTTGGTATCTATGGGGGCTAAACGGAGGCGGCGTCTGATGAAAAAGAGTCGTTTGAGCGCGGTCGCTGTTATATGGCTTATGTGACTACTCCATCTAAGGTCCTCAGTTATTGTTAATCCCAAGTATTTATGTTCAGTAATGGCGCTTAATTCTGTGTCATTAATTTTATACGCGAATAATGATTTATTCCTTTTTCTCGACATTATGTGTAGGGTTGATTTTTTTGCATTTAATGTCATTTGCCAATCAGAGCACCATTTCGTTACTGTTTGTAAAGCGTGGTCAAGGGCTACATGATCTTCATGCGTGTTGATTATATTATAGATAATGCAGTCATCTGCGAACAGTCTGATGTTGACATGTATATTAGCGGGTAGGTCGTTGATGAATATTAAAAAAAGAACCGGAGCCAAAACACAACCCTGTGGTACACCGGATATCACTTGGGCAGTATCAGACGACTGGCCGTCAATTTCAACAAACTGTAAACGATCTCTTAAATAATCAGTTATCCAATTAATTATGGGGCCGTTACCGAGCGTTAACTTAAGCTTATAAATTAGTTTCTGATGAGTCACTTGGTCGAAGGCCTTTGAAAAATCTAGTAGTATAAGGTCAATTTGTTTTCTGGAATCGATGCCCAGGGACAAGGTCGTGAACAATTTTATTGTTTTATTTTTGGTGTTTTTTTTGTTTGTTTGCTTATTTTTATGTAAACTTGAAACTGATGTAATGTGCTGTTTTGTATTATTTTATGATTTGCTGAAGTTTTTAAATCGACGTCTAATTATTTTCATATCAGCGCTCTGCGGTGTCTGCGATGCCAAATACGAAGGGGTAGGATCCTCGTCGAGCTGCTAACGTAGCAACTTTTTGGTCCCATTCTTGCGTTTTCTTTCGGCCATTCTGAAAAAAAAAATGCTCAATAAACTGAATCTGAATCTAACGACCAAGCGCGCCACGTTCAAATCAGTCAATGACTGATGGATGAGCTTTCTAAGAGTGATTTTCGAGCGTCTTCTGTCATTTGTCGAGAAAAGAGAAAGCAATTTTTAGCTGGCTTTGATAATTTATTGGTAACTGCAGGCCGCGTGCACGCTATAATATTTGGCTCGCGGGTTCTCGGGAGCCTCTACTAGCGATGGGCAGCGTTTCCTGGGCATGCTCAAAAAGCGTTTCAGGGCCCGTTTAAGTAGGAGTTTGGCCCCTAAGATAGTTTTGTAACGCGCACTTGCCTGTCCCGGCTGTACCACCACGTGCACCTCTTATGCTCGTCCGGAGATAAATCGCTGTCACGTGACAGGGAATTGACGACTCGGGTTGCACTTTACTATATAGTCCCGCCGTGGTGCTCAGTAAGTCTTTGAAGTGCCTGCGGGATAGCAAGCTTAGCCTCATTGCTGCGTCCACGTTCTTCTGTCGGTCAAATAGCTCTCTGATCTCGCACTCTCACTGCTACAGCAACCACAAGGTTTTGTTTATTCATTTATATTATGGACTTTAGTCGTCGGAATGGAGACTTCCGCAGCCCTCCAGTACGGCCTCTCGCACAATCATATGGTGATTTTGGGATGTTAAACCCCACACATCAAACATCACATGATTGATTTGATTTGATTGATATGTGGGGTTTAACGTCCCAAAACCACTATATGATTATGAGAGACGCCGTAGTGGAGGGCTCCGGAAATTTAGACCACCTGGGGTTCTTTAACGTGCACCCAAATCTGAGCACACGGGCCTACAACATTTCCGCCTCCATCGGAAATGCAGCCGCCGCAGCCGGGATTCGAACCCGCGCCCTGCGGGTCAGCAGCCGAGTACCTTAGCCACTAGACCACCGCGGCGGGGCAAAAACATCACATGCAAGGTATACCGACATTACGCCTTTACGATGACGCTGATGACCATGAAGATTATGAGGAAGGTGAACATGGACAACGTAAGACTGGCTTGTGCAGCAGGTGACGTCTCGATATGCTCTACGATGGGAGTGGATAGAGCCAACAACCACCAGATGTACGTGCCCAGACCTCACCTTTGACAACTTCGGGCTAAATTCGACACCACAAAGCATTAATAATGAAGGCAAAGTGAAATTCACAACTCGAAAAACACTACCAGTTATGACCAATAAACATTGTATATAACTCTACATCACTTGGCCCTCTTTTACATGCGTGAGCGGTCAACATGATGCCTCATTTCCGGTGAAACCTAACGATCACACTGCATCGCTCACTCATCATTGTTACTTTCGCGAAAATGCTAAGAATTTTTTTTTTTCAGCTTCTGTGACTACATCAAAGTACACGCAATTTATTCACCCAAAATTATTTTAGAAGTGACGTTTTTGTAACTACCGCTTTTCATTTATACAAGACTTTTGCAGCGTTATTTTGAAAGTGATAACGCGCAAGCACGTAAACAGAGATTACGAAAGCACAGCTGATGGACAGAAAGGTGATAAGCCTCGCAAGTTACTCAGTCTTTTATCATAAGCGTTCTGCTTTGCTACTACTTTTCTTCGTCTTTTATTTTGGCTTTGAAGCTGAATGTCTATTCGAAGGACAGGTCAATGAATGCATTTTGTTGGCATTTGGGTATTCAGTTGCTCTCTCTCTCTTTATCGTTCGCTCGCTCCTTTTGCATAATCTCACGCGCTCTCTGAAAACTCGAAAATGATGCTGTAGTCAGGGGTTATTTATGCCTGGTTGTCAGCATGACCATTCTGTAGAGCAACCTTGTGTATCACGTTAGAAAAAATGCACGAAGTACTTCTTAACAGGACATGTTCCCCCGCATATATATATATATATATATATATATATATATATATATATATATATATATATATATATATATATATATATATATATATATATATATATATATATATAGGGGGGGGGAACACAACAGAAAGAAGGTATGAGAGAACATTTGTATTTTATTCTGGCACAAACCAAACCTCTGCAGCCATTGCTATAGGTTCATTTCCCTCGTTCGCATGTACGTACTTATTTACTCGTTACACAGCTCTCAACATCATACAGCGTCCAGCTTAGTAGATGATGTTCGCTGATTGCTGATCTTGTTGAACATGCGAGGCCGACCAGGGAAGCACACAGCCGGATTAATATTGCCGCTCGTTTCTCCAGGAAACTTATCAGGGCGTAGCATAAGCCCGATCACAGGATAAACGTTAGTTCCACCTGTAAAGTATGGAAAGCTTCCTGCTGGCTAACGAATCACTCACTCTCGTCAAAAGCTCCACGAAGATCAAGGGAAGCTCGTTCTGTAAGCTGGAGATTTGCGCGGTCACTCGTATTATCCCTTGCCGGAACACGAGATTTTTTTTCTCTTCAACAGCCACGTGGCATGAAGGATATTAAGGCCTTCAAACACGGCTTCATGCATCTTCTTCGGTGCAGCTATTTTGCTTTATTCTACTTTTTTAGGTAAAATCAATTGGTACACATGGCAGGATAGTACGAGGAACACTAAATGGCGTACTGAATATTGGTTCCCACCTCAACTGCATACACTTAGTTTTTAGAAAAATCGGTATTCACAGCACTTTGCCGTGTCTACTGAAGACAAAATGTAGACACAAAACTAGATGAGCTTTTGGGATGAGCAGCCATGACACACACACCAACGCACTGGGAAGATAAGCTGGGTGTAACACAAAACACTTCTAACTAAATCGTTGTAGCCCTACATTTGACGAGGGCACTAGAGAGAAGAACATGACAGGATGGGTGCCGCAAAAAGACAAATCAAAGCGCAGGGAAATGAGAAACGAACATTACGGCGAACACCGCGGAATAAAGGGTCATTAACCGGGATAAAAGTATCAGACTAGAACAAAAGTTCTTACTGAAACAAGACTCTGCAAACATCGCTGTATCGGGCAAATACAAGCCGATACGAGGAACCGAGTTTCTTCATAATCACCCTGAAAAGCACACACAAGTAAAGCAACGAAATAGCAAAATTCGCTCGTATGAATACTATTTTCTTTGAAAAACTTCGGTGTCGTATGCAGAGCGTTGATGCTATATACCACAGTTCTGAAGATCAGAAAGAAAGAAACGTAAACAGTGCATTCAATTCGTTGATTGATGTAAGTGGTGCTCTTGCTGAGCGTCGAAGCACATGCAGTAGAAACAACTATACGAACCTAAAGGGCTAACAGAAAATTTTTTGAAGCCGCCCGCCCGACCATTTTCCTTTAAATTTCGTGCCATTAACGCGAGATCGCGATTATAAATTCCGCTCACGTGCACGCACATGACCAAGAGCTTGATGAAATAACCAACGTCATAAACAGGTTTTTTTTTTTGATAAATTTTTCAGGTGTCGAAGAGGACGCATCAAAGTCTTCATAAGTGGTGCTCCGATATTGTTTTGATGCTTCTGTTGGGCCTCGACACCAGCGCGGAGAAAAAAAATATTCTCGACGAAGATTGTTCGCGCGTGCCGTCATTAAGAAAACTCATCAGAGGATAATGCGCCACTGCAGTGAAATATTAATCCTCTCTGGAAGCGGTAGCCCTGGTTCGTGAAGTATTAATTTGCTTTTATAGATTAGAACATGGAAGAGAATGCATCTTACTCCAAGGGTTTGTGCTGTAACAAAGGCTCTCAATTATACTTTGCAGCCCTACTGTAATATTTCTATCCGTATCACCGAGTCAGTGCGTCACCCCTGTCTGGAATTCAGGATGGGACAAATGATGCGACAGGATAATAATTGGTGAGGCTTATGCGATAAGGCACTCTTTCTCTTTTCAGAAGTATATACAAAGAGAAGGGCCGTCTTTCACTACCCATCTCATTCTTCACCTCAAAGCTCCCGTACACATTGTATAGTGCGCACACTTTGATGCCTTTTTTACTCGCCTCACTTCACTGTTCATGTTTTCCGGACCACTGTTTACAACTGTTCAGCTTTGCATATATGCTATTAAGGCGATAGCCTTGGATGTCTAATCAAACGCGAGAATGCGATGTTGGCGTCGGCGTCGCTGGCGTCAACACGAGGGATGCAAAGATTGTTATTGCGACGACATACATCACCGCATGGTGTCACAGATCAAGAAAATGTGTGTCGCCCCGCCGCGGTGGTCTAGTTGCTGAGGTACTCGGCTGCTGACCCGCATGTCGCGGGATTGAATCCAGGCTGTGGCGGCTGCATTTTTGATGGAGGCCAGAATGTTGTAGGCCCGTGTGCTCAGATTTGGGTGCACGTTAAAAAACCCCAGGTGGTCAAAATTTCTGTAGCCCTCCACTACGGCGTCTCTCATAATCATATGGTGGTTTTGGGACGTTTATTCCCACATATCAATCATCAAAAAATGGGTGTCGTCGCTGCACACGATAATTCAGATGCCATGTAAATGATGGATAGCAGATGGATTTGGCTCATCTTTGTGCTTGCGCCTTCGAACACACTTGTGGCTTCGTTCTTGTGTTCTGGCGTTTGTTTCGGATTAAAGAATGGATCGTTGTGAACTTCGTGAGCCGTTAAAATTAGGGTAATGAAGGGGAACTACTGAACATTTTCTGAAATTTGTCTCGTTACAAAGCGGTTCCAGCCCACACGGGGCCAAGCGGAGCCGAAAGACCGAAGCTTAGACAAATCTGTGTATTAACCATCGTTTCTATGCTGGCTGAAGCACCATGCGTTTCAGTTCTTGTAGGCACTAGTGTCAGAGTTCTCTCCAGTGTATTCGTAGAAAGCTCTATCCGTAACATCGACTGAGAAGAAATGATTTCGCCTTCCAGTAGTATCAACCCGTTATGGGGCCTTATGTTATGAACCATGCACGTCAACTATTGAGGGAGGGGGGAGCTCTTTATTGAAAAGCAGAGAATTTAGCCAGCGTGTGTGTGTCGCTAACTTGCTACTCTGCGTGTATTGGGGACTAAAAGGCAAGAAGAGAGAGAGAAAATATTAGAAATGAAAAATGGAAAGAAAAAAGTAAATATTCGGATATTTTTCTCTCTCTTGGGAGGGGACGTGTGCTGACAGCATGACTTCAGTTTTCAAGGCGCCCCTACAGTTTGTCTAGCTGACCGATATTGTCCAAATACGTGAATAAAAGCTTCATCGCTTGCCTCTGTTGCGTGAAGCCGGGAAAAGGGCCCAGGACACAATCAAGTGATAAAGTTAATTGGATTAACAGATGCATGCAGTGTTCATAGAGCGCACGCTCATCGGCATATGCTCGGCACTAAGCAAGACACGTTTTACAGTTTCTATGGAGCCACAGTTATTGCCTCAAGTGCCTACTTGACCGAAGCGATACTGTAAATTGTTTAGATAAGTACTGTTCAGCCGGAGACGGTGGTTGAGGGTGGCACTGACGTTTGTATCAGCCTATTATAAGATTTACAAATTTTGAGCTCTATTGCCAAGGGTTATTGAGAAAAAAAAAACGCCAGGCCTGCGCGGAACCCGCAGCACAGCCACACAGAAAGCTAAAAGAGTGGCCTTTCGGAGCCTTTTCTAAACACTCTGTGGGTAACTGCTACAGGAACATACTGGGTACTAACTACGTCATAAATAATCATAACTTTTGTGCAGTATACCAGCATTGACTATGCTATTCTTTGTCATTCTCTAGAGAAGCGTGGTACCCGCTACACACTTGTTAGGAATTCTGTGCAATTGTTTATTCAATGGCTGACGACTGTGACGAATTATGCTTGAAGTGGGTATTCACGACAGTTAATATGGTATGAATGACAAGTTTTCTAATGGGTTGGAGCATTAGATGACCCACTCGTTACACTATTCGCATTGTGTGACCCTTGGCTGTTTCATTGATATTCTGATTTGTGGGGTTTAACGTCCCAAAACCACCATATGATTATGAGAGACGCCGTAGTGGAGGGCTCCGGAAATTTCGACCACCTGGGGTTCTTCAACGTGCGCCCAAATCTGGTTTCATTGATATTCTCAAACGCTTTATTACTCATATTAACGTGATTCCTTTTTCGACATCAAGCCTGCTTGAGGCCAATTTGGAATCGAGTGCCAAGTACAGGTGTGGTTCAGGGGGAGAAAGATGAAGACGACGTTCTGAACGGACGCGTTTTAGATGCGGAGCATCTTATACTCGCGCCTTGTAGTGCGCCGTCCGCGCCGTCCGCGCCGTCCACACCGCTTCTCGAACATTCGACAGCTGACGCGCGCGCATGCGCCGTCGCGCCGTCGCCCACTCTTCCACCATCTGTGCATCCCTTCCTCCTCTACACACCGCGCGCGCTTCACTCCTCCACCATCTGTGCACCCTTCCTCCTCTACACACCACGTTCGACATCTACAATTCTCCTGATTCTCCAGTGGACGCGCATGTGGCGTCGCGCTTCGAGAACATTCAACAGCTGACAGTGCATGCGCCGTCGTGCTGTATATATACTCAAGGTCGGCGCTCGCTCGCTCAGTTGCCGCTCGTCGGTTGGTTTGTACGGCGCGTCGACGTCCAAGGTCGCGGTGAAATGAATTCCAACGAATCCACAAACACAATGATCGACGTCCCTTCGACCAGCGCCGCCCTTTCGCATACGTGTGTACGTGTTCACTCATTTAACACCCCCTCCTACAACCACGTTAACAAATTTAGCCATCGACCCAAGTAAGTCGCAATTTAACACCCCATTTCACAACCACGTTAACCAATTTAGCCATCGACCCAAGTAAGTCGCACTTTAACACCCCGTTAACCAATTATATGCTCCGCATCCTCCTCAGTGTTCCCCCGAGGGAAGCTGCGGGCAATTTTTTTCATGTTCTCCGCTTCGAAGGATTTATCGGCCATGGGCCGAGGTGCTGCTCAGGATTCAGCCAGCGGCAACGACTACCGTGTTGTACTTCCTCGCCTTCCCACCGGTAAGCTTGTTGTGGACTCTGTCTTTCTACATGCGGACTTAGCTGGTCGCCCCTACCGGGCTCAATATTTTAGAGATGCTCTTCGGGACATCATAGACTTGAGGGAAATAAGCTCCATAGGTCAATTTCAAATGTCTCATGTTTGGATGGTCACATGCAAGTCAACGCTGACGAAAACAAAGTTGGTCACAAGAGGCGAATTTTTCGTCAAAAGTCGTCGATGCCTCGTTATAGACCCGGAGCCCACGGAAGTGAAGTTGAAGCTTATGTGGCTTCCTGAGCGCTTGGAGGACGCCTATGTGTGCGAGGCACTGCAAGCTTTTGGGAAGGTCAAGACAATATCACAAGAAAGCTGGAAAGTAGCGGACATGGAACAAATGCGGACGCTAAATAGGGATGTTGTTTTGTCCCTTGCTGATGGAGTTCGCATTGCGGATATTCCTCATATTCTTGTTGTCTGCGGAGTGCAAAGCCTCGTCCTGATACCTGGCCGCCCACCACTTTGCCTTCGGTGCAGTAAGGTTGGACACATCCGTCGAAACTGCAGGACCCCTCGCTGTGACAACTGTCGACGCTTCGGTCATTCGGCCGAAGATTGTGTTATGACATACGCCAACAAGCTGCGACAGCACACAAAACAGCCAGATGATAACCTACAAGAGCATATTATGGATGCCACCGAGGTTTTGGATGCTACGGGAGACACTCCGTCAATGTCATATGCTGCAAGCTCTACCACAAGGAATCCAGAAGAGGAAAGAAAGTCACTCGCTGTTGACACAGTTGAAACTTCTGCGTGCAAAGAGCCAAGTGAATCATGCAAGCAGCATACCCAAAGTGACTCCGCACCACCCCTAGCACAAGTAGGAGTTCCTTTGGAGAGTGCTGTTGCGCTGACCCATAAAGATGCCGAAGAACCACCAGTACAAGATAGAGACCCTGGGCTGGATGCCGCAGAAAGTTCATCACCTGCTTGCGCTGCAGCTCCGCAGCAGCTTTTTCATCATGGTGCAGTGTCGGAAGATGATATGCAGATCTCTACGGATACAGCAATACTGAAACGTCGCGCATCGTCCAGTTCGGATTCAAGCAAAGGGAGTGACCCAGCGTCAGTGACTAGGGAGTCACGCCGTCGCCGAAAGTCCACGCCAAAGGGGAAGTGTCGCCGATCCCGATCTAGGAGGCCTGCTGGGGGCTCACGGGAAGCCTCAGCGCCAACTCTTGGGACTGATCAAGTGGGACGATAAGCGAATTAGAAGGTAGTCACCATGGCGCAGTCTGAGCGACTCATATTTGCCACCTTGAACGTACGCGGCCTTAGGTCTTCGCAGAAACAAGCACAACTCCGTAGACTTCTCAATCGGAAGCGTCTCGACTTTGTCGCCATCCAAGAGACAAAGATCGACAGCGAGGAAGAGACCGAGAAGGCCCTGCGGCCTTTTCTGTCTCAGTTTAATGTGTGTGTCTCACATGCTAAAGGTTTATCTGCGGGCTGTTGGTTGTTTCTGAGAAAAAGCCTACCCTGTTCAGCATTGTGCACTAGTGTTGATGAAGAGGGCAGGTATATATGCTGTGATTTTTTGTTGCAAGGAGTGCCATGGAGAATTATCAATCTATATGCGTTTAATGATGTTCCGAAACGGCTTGAGTTATTTGAAAAAGTGCGTAATTTAATTGACGTCGACAGATGCACGGTACTTATGGGAGATTTCAACTGCGTATGTGAAGCTATTGATCGTTATAATTCGTCTGGAAAGAGAGACAGGAGTGGTGAGCTTTTATCCGGTATTGTAGATAATGCAGGACTAATTGACATTGGGGTCTCGAATCGGGCAACAGCATATACAAGAGTACAAGGCAGCTCTCATGCTCGCCTTGACCGGATTTACGTGTCCTCATCACTCCTATCTCGTAAAATTTCCTGCAGCACCGAAGCTGTATCATTCTCAGACCATTGTATTGTCATAGCGCAAATTGGCGAAAATCGTCACAAACAATTCCGTCCCCAGTGGGCCCTTTGGAAAATGAATGCGAAGCTCCTCTGTGATCAGGAATTCATGAATCGCGTCCAGATGGCATTGAGGCAATCTTTTTCGATTGGTTTTCATATCTTCGCTGCATGGGAGCTTTTTAAACAAGAAGTTCGCTCTATAGCTTTAAAAATTGGGGCTGTTAAGTCTTTCTATAGAAAGAATTATGAAAAGATACTTGTTAAAAGTCTTTGCAATCTTTATGAGATGGAATGCGAAATGCCGGGAAAGTACATCAAAGATATTGAGAATATTAAGTGCCAACTACAGAGATATGATGCTGCTCGCTACCAAGGGGCACGTATTAGATCTCGGAACCAGCGCACTTTAAATTCTGAGCAACCGACGCGCCAAGCTTTACTTGATGAGCAACGCCATGCGATTTCCAAAGTTATTCCAGACTTGTACTTTAACGATGTGCTCATAAAAGATAACGGAGACATTACTTTGGCGTTCGAAACGTACTATAACAGCTTATTTAGCTCTCCCTCTGATGATCCTGACGCTCACCTCAAGGCTAGTTTTGTTTCTCTTGTGAACCCCTTGAAGGACAGTGATTGTGAAGTCATTAATGGGCCCATTACTCTACAGGAAATCGAGCAAGCAATCGACAACTTGCCTTTATTGAAAACACCGGGGCCTGATGGCATCTCAGGCGAATTTTACAAAGCTTTCAAGAAAACGCTTGCTCCTATATTGCTGAATATTTTTCAGATGAGTTACGACATGGATACACTCCCACAATCTTTTTGCAAAATTCACACTGTGTTAATACCGAAAACAACTGACAAGGTAAAACTTCGCTTCGTTGAGGGCTACAGACCAATATCGCTGTCAAATGTGGACTACAAAATTTTCGCAAAAGTATTAGCAAATAGGTTGCAATTTGCTATGTCGATCCTCATTGGGTCCCATCAGACATGCGGGATCAGAGGTCGATCCATACAAACCAATATACATGTCGCTCGAACAATGCTTCAATACTGTCATGGTTCTCAAGAACATCTTTCAATGCTACAGGTAGACCTTGCAAAAGCTTTTGATCGTGTTCGTCATTCCTTCCTTTTTTCTCTTCTCGAACAAGCTAATGTTGGCAAAGTTGTTCTTAAAGGCGTTAAATTATGCTATAATGAATGCTCAACTCGTCTGATAGTTAATGGTCAACTCTCCAAGCCAGTTTCTATTCGCTCTTCAGTAAAACAGGGATGCCCGATGTCACCTCTTTTATTTGCACTTTATCTAGAACCACTCTGCTTAAGCATAATACAGTCGAGTTACATTCATGGCTTTAGAATATTAGGCAGTGAGGTTAAAGTATTGGCTTATGCAGATGATGTCGCAATATTTTGCACAGATAAACCAAGTGTCGAAAATGTGGTATATACTATTGAAAAGTTTGGCGTAGTATCAGGAGCTCGTTTAAATGCCTCTAAAAGTTTAGGACTGTGGTTTGGCTTGTGGGGTAGCACACCGAACCACTTTGCAGGGATTAATTGGACAAGAACTCCTCCAACATACCTCGGTGTACCATTGCATGCATATAGATTCAGTGCGCATTACTGGAAGGAACGTGTCCCTAAGCTTGAACGACAGGCCCAGACATTTGTGCCCTATCGACTTTCGATATTTGGGAGAGCTGAAGCTTGTAATACTTTCTTAGCGACAAAACTTTACTATGTATTGCAACTTATTCATTGCGCAAGATTCTATATACAACGCTTTCATCGAATTTTCGCTGCTTTCATATGGTCTTCGACTTTTGAGCCCATGCGTCGTGATAATATATTCAAGCCAGTTAGTGAGGGCGGGTTAGGACTAAAACACCTTTATCTATGGCAAATAGTGTCCCTATTCTTCTTTTTTTCGAGACAATTCCCATCCTGTAATCCGTTCCTTCTTGCAGGTTACACTTGTTGATTGCTTACCAGATTTAATTGTTTCATCCAACTTCTCCGAACGCCCATGCTTGTGGGGATTCATGCAGGAAGTTTACCTCGCAGTTCAGTTCCTTAAAGCTCGCTTCTCTGTAGAATACCTGTACTCAGTAACGTGCAAGGTGCTTTATAAGGACCTACTGAGTACACTCTTCCCATCTCCATTGTACCGTTTACTGTACGTCAATCTTCCTGGTCACGATGTGTTGAAGCGAGTGCGCAAAATGTACATTCCACCGAATTCAAAAACATTCTTCTATAAACTCCACTCTGAAACATTGGCGGTAAACACATGGTTAGAAGGAAAAGGTATTTTCATTCCGTCTGTTAACTGCCGTCTATGTGATGTGCCGGAAACGATTGAACATTGCTTTGTTAGCTGCAAAGATGCCATACTATTTTGGGATGTCCTTCAGCGAGCACTGAAAAAACGTTTCGTCATTAATTCTCACACAATACGTTATCTTCTGCCAGCAACACTTGATGAAGTACCATATGATATGTTTTTCCTCACGGGTTTGCACAGCTTGTGGAAGACACGAATGCAAGACCGCAATGCAGAGCCCACCACCTCTTCAAGCGCACACTTCATTCAAATGGCTATCCACCTAAAAAACATCTACGACGAGCTAGACTTTAGACCGGACTGGTACTCCGTCTTAGAGAACTGTTTGACCTCACCCCTTTTTTTGTTTGTATAACACGATGTGAAGAACTCTTCATGTGAGGAACTCACGCTGTGTTAGCCATTTAGTTTTTTGAGTAGCGCTTGAGCGCTTACTTTGGCGATTTGATTGTACTTTTGTTCGCTTGATATTGTCTTTATTGCCCAAGTTCTTTATTAAATACGATGAAAAAAAAATACAGGTGTGGTTCAGTGCTAGAACACTTGGCTGGCACGCAGCAGACCCCGGTTCGAATCCAAATGTGTAACTGGTGTTTTTTATTGACTTAGTTTTTTTTTCGATACTGGTTATGGACACCAGCGGCGGTGGCGGACAACTACGGCGCCACGCGAGACCTGTGTTTGGATCTTATAGCAGCTTTCGCTGTAAAAAGTGGAACACGTGCCGCTGCTTGCCAAAAGACAGTCGTTTCAGAAAAATAAAGTTTATTTTATTTTTATGCGATCTTGCTGCTGCTCTAAAATCAACAAAAAAGAAAGCCTAAACACTAACTTCCTATCACAACAAAGTTCACTAAATGCCCTTTGTACTCTCCCTCTCAATAAAGGCACTTGAGCAGCAAATATGGGTACTCGGCATACCTGCAACAGTCATTTTTTTTTTACTTGGAGCTACCTCAACTGCTTCTTTCACGCGAAGGCACTTCCTTTCATGAGGAAGAATAAAAATTGGGTACCGCTATCAGCTGTACACAATGTTAGACTGGCTATGCTTTGGGAAATATTTTATTTATGCAATACTGCAGAGTCATGGTGCAAGCAGCGTGGGTAAGAAATAAAATAATACAAATATGGATAAAAGAGCAATTGCAAAACTAACACAATAAAGGGCGAGGAAGGTTGTTAAGTAAAGCAGTTCATTCATCGCATGTATTAGTAAGGCAGTTCCATTCACACAGAAAGTACGTAAACTTGGAAAGTACGATATCCTTGAATAGTGGTCAATTCTGCATTGCTGAAATTTCGAGTAAACTGTGTAGGTAGGAACGATGATAAATGCTATAATAGCACATTTAAGGCGTCGGCAGTATAAAATATACTTTTCAAGCTTCTGTCATTTGCCGAGTCTGGTGGAGAGCACGCTAAAATCTAATAGAAAAAAGGACATAGTACGTGCGAGTGGAATGGTTTGTTTACAACATGTGTATTCAGCCATGTAGCAAATATCACAAAAAACTTCTAAAACCATTTCTACATCAACGCAGTTGCACTTAAAGTTTGAAGCAATCTGTTCAGTGGTCTTGATCTAAAAACTTGAACAGCTATAATGGAAATTGGGGCGTCCAAGTCTCGCTACCCCACAGAGGGCTAACAGAAAAAAAAAAACTCACGAGTTTTTGTTTCAAAGGTAATACAGCAAAACGTGTATTCATCCGTGCTGAACGGGAATTCCACACCAGCTCTGACAGCTGCCGGTTGACAACGGTCGCAATTACTGGGAAAGGGCGGGGCTGGCAGACGCTGCTCGCTGGTACCGCGGCCTGTGCAGTCGGTTCCTTCGAGATCCATGCTAAGTTCTTCACGGTTTTCCGGGATGTAATGCGCGCAAGTTCTTTGGCGAGTAGCTTCCTCGCTTCGTCCATACTCATTGCTGGTCCTGTCAGCAGTCCGCTTGAGTTTCTATTGAGCGAAGTGAAATAAATGTGGCAAGCGATCTGACACACAAGGGCATGCATAGAAAAGGGTGAAAAAATAATTAATGTACGGCGCCGTAATCACCTTATGGCTGACAAAAATTAGGTGCCTTTTAAATGCGAAGCACTTTTTAGCGAGCTTTGGCCACTTTGAGCGTATCTATCTATCTATCTATCTATCTATCTATCTATCTATCTATCTATCTATCTATCTATCTATCTATCTATCTATCTATCTATCTATCTATCTATCTGTCTATCTATATGTATGTATGTATGTATGTATGTATGTATGTATGTATGTATGTATGTATGTATGTATGTATGTATGTATGTATGTATGTATGTATGTATGTATGTATGTATGTATGTATGTATGTATGTATGACCCCATCCGTCTGTCCGTCAACTATACCAAAACCACTAACGCTGTGTAATGATGTTATTTCCAAGGACATATACACACAGCGCCATCTATTTAGTAATCGATAAAATAAAGGTGCCGTCTACTACTACTACTACTACTACTACTACTACTACTACTACTACTGCTACTGCTGCTGCTACTACTACTACTACTACTACTACTACTACTACTACTACTACTACTACTACTACTACTACTACTACTACTACTACTACTACTGAAAAGAGAACGACCCAAAGAGCTCCACTTCTAAATCTTCGAGCGACCAAGTCAAGAAATGTGTGCCGCTTTTAATGCCAGCTGTCAATTATTCGCGGAGAACGTAGCTCTCATTGTGAAAAATCTAGCGTCGTCTTGTCTAAGGTATCTTATGTTTGGAGCAAATGTTTTGTAGGTGATGGTGGAGAGCGCGTGCAGCAGCTCTCACTTCATCGTTCTTTTTCTCCCGAGTGACATCAGTTCTATCATCAATAATTTTGCTTATTCGGTGTGTACGCACCCAAGACGTGGCACACGACTTGCTACGTAGTTATGAAGTGCGTTTTTCATTGCAAAATCATCGCTTCTGTTCCATATCGAGAACTTGCGACATTCATAAAAGTATGCATTAAAGTTGAATTTTAGATAATTTAACTGCAACCTCATTTAAAGGTCACTAATTAGAGCTGGAAAACTGAAATTATTTATATTTTGTTCGAGAGTTTCATAATTCAGGCATTAAAATGGCATCTCTGTCGCTTTAATAAACAGACAACTTCACGATTGAGGCTTTGGAAGAATTTATTGTGAGATCAGGGAGATGCATTCAGCCTTGGCTGACTGCGATGCCCACGCCGGCTCCGACAGCTCCCGATATGGCGCCTTCAGCAATGGCCAAGATTATGGGCACAAGCAGAGCTGGAAGGACCTGCTCGTCAGTCTTGTCGCCTGTGCTGTCGATTCCCTGAAGAGCCTCGAGCAGTTCTTCGCGGTGTTCGAGGAAGGAACGGGAAAGTTTCTCGGTGAGCGACTTCGTGGCTTCGTCCGCGCTCGTTGCTGGCTTGCTCTGCGTGGCCGCTTGAATATCTGTTCGGTGAATTTAGAGAAGAATATCAAAACAAGGCAGGCAGGCTCACAGTTAAATGCGTACATGTTATATATTGATAATAATATCTGGCGTTTTATGTCCCAAAACCACAATATTGCATTGGCCGCCTTATATTGCCTCCTTTCTGTAATTACATTGTTCGTATTTTAATGTGCCAAATTTTATTGTGTAAATGAGCTGTCATAATTCAAAGTCTATTTTTTCCTTGCCTCTTTTTGTTGTATGGTGGCACATAACGCAATCACATCACATAATACGTTCCCGCTTTTGTTACAGTAACGTTTTTCCTGTTGTCCTCATATTTTTTTATCTTTTTGCATACTATGCACGTTTTAAATTTTTCTCGTGTGACCCCCCTTACACAATGCCTCTAGGGGCCTGTAACATACCTTTAAATAAGTTTGAATATGAGAGATACCGAAGTGGAGGACTCCGGAAATTTCGACCATCTAAAGTTATTTAACGTGCGCTGACCTCGCACCGTACACGGGCCATTTCGCTTCCATCGAAACGCGACCGCCGGGATTGAACCCACGACCTTTGGGTCAGCGGCGGAGCACTATAGCCACTGTTTCACCAAGGTGGACACGTACACAGTATATAATAAGCAAGTAATTATAAGGATATATTTTGCTAGAGAAGTTGTACAGGTGTTTTATGCTTTGGTACAATAACGACGTACCATAAGCTGAAGAAATGGTCGGCAATGCAAAATATTTCAAGATATTTATGCACTGCAATTTCATTGCAACGGAAAAACCAGTTTCAGTGCCTTTTAACTGAGAGCGATGTGTTTGGTTGTGAAATATTTTTTTCGCGATACAGCAATACGATGTGTTCAACACGTGCTTCATACATTGCACAAGACAACGATGGAATCCACAACATTTTGTACTCTTCAAAGAGCACGCACACCTTCAAGCGCAGAACAGTGAAGACATGTTGCGAGAAAGTCGGACATTTGGAATCAAAGAAAAGATTAGAAAGAGGGCAGTTATATAATGTCTATGCACACCGAGTAATAACAAGTTATTATTAATAATTCCTGAAAGCTTCACTGTATACTTCTTTTATTTATGATTTCTTTGTTTATTTATTTTCACATACTGCAGCCTCAATGAGGCTATTGCAGGAGTGGGGGAAAAAAGAAGAACAAGTCAACATTCGTGGACAAGTTTCTGAAAATTCTTCAAGCGGTAGAAACGAACACTTCCGGGCAGCATATTCCATGCTTCTATTGTTGAAGAGAAAAAGCTGTACTTGAACATTTCAGTGTGGGTGAAAAAAGTGGCAACGTTAAGGGCATGGTCACTTCTCATCGACAAGGTTCTGGAAAATGATTCTAGAGTGCCCAAGCGAGAAGAATTGATTAAATTGGACAGAAATTTTAGGAATTCAACATGGTGACGCTGAGCAAGTGTAGTGAGGCCTAGCTAGGGAATGAAATCTGTTGCAGAAAAAATTCCTGTCGTATTACTTGCATATAAAGCGCACAGCTCTTTTTTAAACGAATTCTAGTTTCTTGATGTCACAACCCCCTATTCCCCAACCCCCGCCAGGGTAGCATGACAGAACCTAACATCTGGTTAGCCTCCCCACCTTCCTCTTTTTTTTCTCTCTCTCTCTTGCTTTTCTATTATACTGTATAGCGAAAAAAAATCCTTTTTTGCGTCTTTAATCTAACCTCTCGTTTTGTTCTTCTTTACGCATATCATGTTATGGAATCCCTCATTGTAAAACGGAGCAAAAATTAGAAGACATGAGATGAACAAATACACCGGACCAGCGCTGAGTCCTCAGTACTTCATCACAGCACGCTATTACAGTCCTTACGGAAGTTAATATTAAGGAAAGAGATCGGGCCACCTATAACGTCGATCACTCGTTTTTCCCGAAGAGTCAATGTGATTCAGAAACATACCAAAATAACTAAGTAACATCTCAGGTACGGAAAGTATTGACAGATTGTGCGATCATGTTCTTATGGATGGTGACGATAAGGCTAATTTAGAATATCGTTGGGGCTCATTCACAACTGCGACTAGCAGTGGTCGCACGACCAAGTAAGTCGCAACGCGACTGGTCGCACACTGTCGCACGTGGTCACTTCAGTTGCAAAGCGACTACTTCGACTTCATCGCGTAGTTTCTCAATACCGCAGCCTCGCTACAGCAGCCACAAACATCTGGACCGATGAGATGCGTGGAAATGGGGCGTCAGCTTTTGTAGCGTTAGCTACACTGGCCTCGCTAAGCCAATTTCGCGTGGCACTGGTCTGCGCATGCGCAATGAAACTCCGCCGCCGGTGTGCGCGCAATTCGATGCGCTGCGCAGATGATCAGTGGTGTCGCGCACCGGAGCCGGCACCTCCCTCGCACTCGGCCGCGCGCGACTCGCCGCCGCCGCCGGTGTGTGCTTTCCAGAGGAGTGCCTGCCGTCATAGCCTGGGTAGACATGTGGACGCCGACGCGCGCGCCTTCCCTGTGCAGTCGCCATCTGACACTGCGCTGGAGCCGCTTGATAGCGCCTCTGACTGGCGTTTGCCACTGGGTATAGCCATGGAGAAGGAGAGTGCAAATGCTGCTCAACGGTGCAATAGAGCGGAGAAGCTCAACTCATCGGATCCCGAAGTAGTTGCCCGGCAAAATAAATATACATGTGCCACATAATACGTATACCGTGTGTGTGTCATTGGAACAGCTGTAAGCATGATATCTGGAAGGCTAAGAATATTCAGCTGAGCCTTTGCTAACGCTACGTATATCCTGGCATAACTGAGCTAAGCCACTGCTTTTTTTTTTTTTGCGGTGCGATAGCAATGCCAGCAGACGAGCAATGACCAGTACAAGTCACACGGAAGTGTGAACGTCGGCCGCCTCTGGTCGCTAATAAGTGCGGAGCACCTAAGGGGGCGAGGCTGGCGTATGCTGTCATTGTCGCTTGACGTATAACGCAGGCGAAATTACGTATAGCATAGCCAGATGTTGCATGCTGAGCGCTAACTCGCGCCATAGAGAAGCGCTCTTCCGGCGCCTTGACGATGATGTTAACGTGGGCGAAAGCAGTCGTGGTTTAGCCAACTGAAGCATAACGAGTGAGCGCTCGCGCCAGAAAGACGTCTTCGTCCTCTCGCTCTTCGAGCGCCTTGATGGGGACATCAAGCGCGTATATACTTCATCGAGGAGAACACGACAGCGCAAACTACGCGCAAAAGTTGCAAGAGGAAGCGATATAGTAAGGAATAAAGAAAAAAATATGAAGAAATGCTGAAAGAATTAGCATTAAAGAGAGAAAACACGGAAAAAAACTAGAATAAAGAACATAAAAGAAAAAAAGGAGGACAGAGAAAGAAGAGGAACGAAGAAAGTTGTCCATCATTCAGGCTGGCCACCACTATGGCGGAGCTGCCGTAACAGTTTTTTTTTTCAATTGTTCGTCTCAAATGGTCGCTTCAGGGGTGGTATAGTATAGCACGTCTGAATGAGCGTTAGACTTTGCAGAGACATAGTGAAATTCGAACCTTGCTTGCAGTCAGCCTCCTAATGTACAGCATCCGCGTATGTCAAAGGCAACGAAGAAGTTAGCATGTGTAATGAAATGATTCAGCACAGTGCCGGTACTTACAGCACAAATGGCCCAGAATGAGAAGACCCAAGATAGCGTAAGCCTTCATAGCTCGTAATCTGTAATAAAAAGCGTCGTGTTATGCCATGTAGCAGGCGAAGGAGACATGGCACACTTGTCAAATGGTTTCTTTTTTTTTCTAAAATCCTCACTTTACTGATTTATTGTGGCTACATATTGTAAAAGACTTGCCGGCTACCGCTTTCATTTATTTTCAACATTAGAGAACGCAATGTTGTGCTTGCATTCGGCACTGAGGCCATTCGCTTTTTGTAACCAACACAGTTGACGGTCTTACTACAGGCAACGTAGTGCCTCTACTATATGCAGTTGGTTAACCTCCTGCCTTCATTTCTCTCTCTCTCTGTTTTACGCCAAAAAAATGAACAGTTAAATAAACGAGTTCAATAACAAAGCTATTGAATACCGAATAACTACACAGTGACTGCCATCTGTTTAACAGCCGAACATTACTCGAGGATACAAGAGAGAATTTTGCAGGCTTGATCTCTACAATAAAGTCTTGTAGACCACACCGTAAAGATACGAAAAGGTAACCTCACCTGTATAAAGCTAACTGGTGACCAAGACCTATCGGCTTGATTCTGTCTCCTTTTCTGGGACCTTGAAGGCAGTCTTGTGATGTTCGGGAAATGCGCTGGATTTTTATAGGTACAAGCATCTGGAAGGTTTTTGAACCTTCCTGAAGCAGCACGCGATAACTTCATACAATAGGATTTAACGATAGCGTTATCATAATGGGGTAAGGTTCATTGAAACGAAGAATTGAGTGATTTCATTAAGACAGGTCAGCGCTGCCGTACATGCACGTTTTATCACCCTGACCGAGCTCTAACATGCACGTATTGCAATCCACTTAGAACTATAGATTGGCTATCAAACATATTGTTCATTAAGCCTCGTTTTATTTCACATGCCTAATATAACGAATGCATTGTATGTCACCTTTCTCGTTGATCGAAAAGCTAATTTTTCAATTTGTTGTATTATCTTTCCAGTCACAATGCCGGCTAAGTAGCTATCGTGTTTTTGAATGAGTTCACGTGATAATGGGTTTAAAACGGGGAAACGTTAGCCCTGTCCAATAACGCAAACGGCAAAAGCGAGTTGTGCTTCTTGAAACAAATACGTTTTTGTTCCTATAGTGCACCTTCACACTTCTGTGCATGCATAATAATAATCAATCATTAATTTGACGAGCCTTTAAACAACTATGAGATCTTATTTCAGGAGCACGCGAAAATAAAACTATACAAATATTGTATACAATACAACAACACAGACACACTTCTGAAAAACCATAGACAAACAGAAAACAGCAAAAAATGGGAAGACAAGAAGAGAATCATGGAAGGGGAGCAAAAAATAAGGGGGAATGTACGCAACTGTGTAGAAACCTTCCTGAAAGACGGATAGGGAAGAATCTGTACATTGTGAAAAACTATGTTAAGACAGTACAGAGTTGCGATGAAAGCAATAACAGTGGACTATGAAAACATCGAAATCATGAAAGTTAACATTATATAAACTTCTCATTCTGTGGACAGTACAGTGTTGCGGTGGTCTAGTGGCTAAGGTACTCGGCTGCTGACCCGCAGGTCGCGGGATCGAATCCCGGCTGCGGCGGCTGCATTTCCGATGAAGGCGGAAATGTTGTACGCCCGTGCGCTCAGATTTGGGTGCACGTTAAAGAACCCCAGGTGCTCGAAATTTGCGGAGTCCTCCACTACGGCGTCTCTCATAATCATATGGTGGTTTTGGAACGTTGAATTCCACATATCAATCACTCAACAGTACAGTGTTGAAAGAAGTTGCCAGGTACTATCAGCATCAAATTAAACCCGAACAGCGGCAAGATTTCGCGATGGTATGTAGTGTGCGCCGTTCAGTTATCACAAATGACAGGCGCACGCATGCTTTTTGGAAGCTCTGCGCATATTAGCATGCCTGTTCGAGGTAATAAGTGCATGGCGGTGCACTATACCATCACGAAGGCCTGCCGCTGTTCGGGTTTCATTTATAGTGCATAGGATGGTCGATTCTCTCTGGTTAACTTGCGCTCAATCCGAAAAGTTACATATTTCAGAACCAAAGGGCAGGACATCATACCGTTAACCAGTTTGTAAAGAAATAAGAGGTCAGCGCGATTCCGTTGCCAATAAAGTGACGGCAATAATAATAATCTGGCAGTGTTCGAACGAGACCCAGAGTGATTTCTAGCAGAAAGATGCATGGTTCTAAATGCTCATTCATTTTTTTCCGGACTCGCGCACTGGAGTCACTACTAGATTTAGCAATGCCATTCTAGATATATTCAAGTTGACGAAGGCATATTGCGGTGTACAATTTGTGGAATGCTGTAGGAGAACTGAATTCTCGAGAGATTCTACAAACGCAGCCAAGAGAACGAAGGCCACGCACGGCAGCACATTTATTGTGAGCAGAAAATTTAGCATGCTATTAAAATGTACACCATAGATCACTGAATCCATAAACCTTACATAACAACACGGTATTCACAGGATACGGAAATGAGAAAATAGATGTTTTGTGAAATATACTCATGAATTTGTTCTGAGGTATTCAGAGAAAGGTCATTGTTGCCACACCATCCGGAGAAAGAACACAAATCTGACTACAGGAAGCGACAGACGTTAACTGAATAAATTTCCTTAAATATCTTGATGTCGTCAGCATACAGGGTAAAAAATAATAACAAATAGCTGAAGAAACATCGTTAACGTAAACTAAAAATAAGAGCGGGCATAATACCGACCCTTGAAAAATTCCACTAGTCACTTTGTACAAGGAAGACGTTTGGTCATTTACGGCAACTTAACATGATCTATTAAGCAGATATCTGTTCAGATGATTCACAACAGAAGAGTCAAAATCAAAGTTTGCAAGTTTAACAAAAAAAATGTGACTGACTACTTCGAAAGCCTTGCTCAGGCTACGGTAGACAACGTCAACTAGAGAGCCTTCATGTGCGCGCATCTACACGAAGACGCGCGCACATGAAGGCTCCCTAACGTCAACCTGTCCTCTCTGAGAAATGGTAGGGGAGATTTGCGTCGTGAAATGAGCTAGATCTGTGGCAGTTGAGCAGCCAGGGAGAAACGAGTGTTAATTGGGATTCAAAGAATTATTCACGCTAACATAAAATATGCTGTAAGGAACCAGCTCAAAGATCTTCGAGGTCATACACAATAGAGAAATCGGGCGATATTTATAAACATGTCTTGCAGCCCAACCTAAATACTGGAATAGCACGCGCAGTTTTCCACATGCTGGGAAACGTGGAAGTGTTCAAACGTTTAATAAATATTTTAGTTAGTACTGGGGTGAATATACTACCATAAGCCTTTAGTGTGGTGGAAGGAATGCCATCTGGGCCACGCGATAAGGACGGTTTTAAGCAAATTAAGCAATAATAATAATAATAATAATAATAATAATAATAATAATAATAATAATAATAATAATAATAATAATAATAATAATAATAATAATAATAATAATTTATTTCACGGGCCAAGAAACAACCACAAGGTCTTTGCGTAGGCGCACGCAAAAATAAAACAATAAAAGTAAACAATACAATAGTCTACAGAAAGAATCAAATAAAAATATTATTTAGCTTAGCGTCAATTGTGGTTGAGCGCACTTCACTGAAGTTGATCTACGTAGCCCTAGCCAGGGATACCCTCCTCGCAAGCACAAGCGCTATATTTGAGCTTGCCGCTTCTGGTGTTGGCGATACCCATGTTTCTGTTGTCATCGTTACACAGCTGTCCCCACCGCGCTGGTCTAGTGGATAAGGTACTCGGCTGCATTTTGCTTTTTCACTTTGAGGCGCCCTCCGAGAGCGCGTGTGGGAAGAACATCAGATTACTTTTTCTATCAGTATGATCCAGTCTGAAAGCAATCAACGGCTGTTCTGAATTGTTGACACACCCTGGAGAATTTTTACCTGACATCCGAGAATGATTGAAACCAATTATAAGGCTGCCGCCATGAAAGAGCACACTATTCTTTTACCTCGGCGACTTTTCCGGTCGGCCAACTCATGAGGTGTGTGTGTGTGTGTGTGTGTGTGTGTGTGTGTGTGTGTGTGTGTGTGTGTGTGTGTGTGTGTGTGTGTGTGTGTGTGTGTGTGTGTGTGTGTGTGTGTGTGTGTGTGTGTGTGTGTCACAAAACGGGTTAATCGCGCATTGAACAGAGGAACGAATCCCGACGCTTGAGGCCCAGAATAGGGATCAGGAGGTAAAGGAGGAAAGACAGGGATGTTAACAAGTCTAGAACGACTGGTACGCTACCTTCACCTGGATCAGGGATGAGGGAGTTTGAAAGAGGGAGAGGGAGGAGAGCACGCGCACTCAATGCCACACGTAAACCTAACACTATTAGTTTATAACCGCCAGTCCAAGTTCGTTGCCTTCAAGAAGCTGAGGACTGCTTTCGTCGCCTTCACTCGCGATTACCTTTCTGCAGACGACATTCCAAAATGATTTCCGCCGTCATCGGTCTGCGATCTATGCGAGCTAGCGCAGCTGCAAGTGATTTTTCTCCGCGCATTGTAGCGAGGACAGATCCAGAAAGTGAGTAGAGCACCAATGTGCTAACCACTGTAATCTCGCGCAGTAACTTCCGACTGCGCACGAATGGTGTTGGGCCCCGACGCAACTGTGGCAAATCTGCAATTCGAAATTATATCTTTTGGAAATGAGCCTCCTTGTCGCATGCAGTGTATACGCTTCGGACATTTATACATGTTCTATGTTCACGCACTCACGGACTGAAAAGCTGCGACCTGAGAGTGTTCTTTTTTTTTTCTCTCGTCGCGTGCACTTCGATGCATGCCGCCGGCAGCTATAAACAAATCTGTCTTTTTACACCCGGGTGCTTGGATGGTATTCGGAAGAGGACCGAAACGTAATGGAAGCGGGTGCCGCATTGGCGCCTGTGTGGTGCCTGTGACGGTCGCGTTTGGCAAGGCATCTACATAACATGCTAGTTATCCTGTATGCAAAAACAGCGCAAAAATAGAGACAACGACGGAAGAAAAGATGACAAAGCCCTGATACCACCAACTAGCCCAACTTTTGCTTTCAATGCTAGTTATCTCCGTGGCTATCGGTCTATAATTTTTATTGGCATTCAAATCAACAGCCACCGCATCGATAACGACTGTGATGTAATAAACAATACACGTACATCCTTTGATACTTTCTTGTTGCGCCCACTGAGCTTGGCCTTCCCCCCTACTACCTCAATTGGAATTGTTCTTATTTGTGTACAGCATGGCAGAACCCTCAAGCGCATGTGCAGCGGCTCTTCAACATTGTCAACTAGTTGCTAACGACAAAACAAAGTGGTCTGTAATATACACCAACATTAAGATCTAACCCTTGCTAAGTGCGTCAAGAGATTGATATCGCGGACATTATTTCATGTACTCACACTGCAATGCTGAATCAACATTCATTAAATGCCCACGCACTGTTCCCTTCAGTGCGGTTTTCTGTGCATGAAACTTATTTAACTCGGCGCATGTGTGGCAATTTCTATTTGAAGAAAACTTGGACGACGATAGAGCTTTGCTTTCAAGAGAAGACCACGATAGCGTAATCGGGCTCTATGTGAGTCGCCTCATCAGTTGACTTCGGTTCTCGGTGGGTGCTTCAACTATGCCGCAAGAAAACGAAAGATAGCACGCGTAACATTCGCCGTCTTTTAGGGGCGAAGCTCCTTATAGCGGCACCCGTTCGTCCCGCGTCCCGTCGTAGTATGTAACCAGTCTTACGCTTTGACCTGCAAGGTGGTGCCAAGTATAGCATTTTGACCTCCAAGGTGGTGCCGGTGAGAGATTTCTTCTGTGCGTTGTTTAACAATAAAAAATAGTGCTCAATGTACATGCCAATGGCTGCTAATGGGGAATGAGAGACAGGAGCATTCGGCTTTTAGTCAACGCGCACGCTGCAATCCCCATTAGCAGCCATCGGCATGTAAATTGAGCACTATCGGACAAGAAAGGGCTGCTACATTATACTCGCTGGGTGTAACCTCCTTAGTTTTAGAAAGGTTTAGCGAGCGTTCAGCCGCAGGGCCATGAATACGATGAACTAGTATATACCATGAATGAATTCGAGGTGGTTAAACGGGGGAAGCAGATACGAAGCGCAAGCCGTAAGAAATTAAAAGCTGAATCCTCCTGTCTCTCATTTCACATTAGAAGCCACTGGCATGGACATTGAGCACTATCTGACAGGAAAAGGTTGCTACGTTATACTCGCTGGGCGTAACCTCCTTGGTTTTAGAAAGGTTTAGCGAGCATTGGACCGCAGTGCCATGATTACAGTGAACTAGTATATACCATAAACTCAAGGTGGTTGAAGGTGGGAAGTAGACCCGAAGCGCAAGCCGTAAGAAAGTGTGCGTGTTCCACCTCTCGTTTAGTCCTTGGAATGCCCATTGAATGGCAGTGCTTCTATATGGGGAATATATGATAAAAAGATGCGAGATAGTGGGACTTGGAGTGTTGAATAGATGGACGAACGACACAGACAGATGCATGGATGGACGCATGAACAAACGCAGGGGCGGATGCATGAACGAACGCAGGGACGGGCGCACGAACAGACGCATGGACGGTCACACAGACGGACGCATGGACGGACGAATGCTTCGCCCCACTCTCCATCATTCACTCCGTGGATATGCTGCAAACTTTTTTTTTTAATGCAAGTACAGTTGCGAAGTGCCAACTAGGCCATATTTCTTTTGCGAATTAGGGAAGAGTTTATTACGCGTCGGTAAAGCAAACGCGAACTCGATACGCAGCTGTTGACTTTGTGTGAGCGCTTTCTAATGGGTGGGCCATCTCAATGCGTAATTCTGATGTGTTGACAATGCCGAGCAGAAACAAAGCAGGCTGCCCAATTCAGCAGTTCCTTCAGAGTTGGGACCACTAGAGCGAAGCTGCCTCAATTTTTTACAGCGAGAGCTTTCATGGGATCACAAGGGTCGCGCGTGCGGGCCGCCGCCACTGACGTCCGTAACAAGTATCGTACAAAATAAACAAAAGCACCAATGTCACAATGGGACTCTAACTCGGGTCTTTTGTGTGCCAGCCCAATACTGTACCAAAGAGCCACGATGGGGCTTGAATCACCGTTACAAATCGGCCTAAGGCGGGCTTCATGTTCGGAGAGGAATCGCGTTAATATAAGTAATAAGGCTTTTGAGAACAGCGAAAGAACAACCAGGGGGCACACAATGTGAACTGCGTAGCGAATCAATCGTTGAATGCTCCAACCTATTACAAAAGCTTCAGGCATAGCTATTCATCGTCGTCAGCCACGGCACCGAAAATTTGCACGATGTTCCTTGCAAGTATGTAGCGGGTACCACGCTTCTCCGAAGGATGGCATAGTGATTGTCTCCCTATAACGCAAAAATTATGGCTTTGTGGGTACCTGCAAGTGTGCTTGTAACAGTTACTCAAGGAGTGTTCAAAAAAAGGCTCTTGAAGGCAGCTTTTCCTGCTTTAGCTGTGAATGTGCTGCGCATTCCGCGCAGTCTCCCAGTGGTTTTTGTTTACCTGACTGACTCAAGTATGAAACAGGTATCTTATTTTGTAGCTGCTCTTTCTCGCCATTTATATTTAACATTTGGCTCTATACCTTTATCAAATTTTGTGAGAACTGTACCTTTAAAATGATATTGTACATTACGGTCCTCGCTTTTATAAGAACGTGCAACGTAACACCGCCTCCGTGCAGATTGTGCTTCCAAAACGAGCGTATCAAGACTTCGTAAACACATAAAAAACGTATTGAATGTGTCTGTTAATTCCGGTACTTGTGAGACCACTACGCGAATACTTTATAAACAGATTCTAAAATGTATTGAAAGTTTTTTTTTCTCGGTACGAAATAGGTGTAAAACGCTAAAGAGCCTCCTTGTCTGCGATGTTTCTTTGTAAGCTTTCTAATGGGGCATTGTATATCATATTGCGCTTTTCTCCCCTTATGTACACCCAACCACACGGCTCTTAAGGAATAAATTATGACGATGACGGTGATTGCGATTAGGAACATTGCGCCATTGAGTGATATACATGTTTCTAATCAGTCCAACCTAGGTCAGCGACCGCCGATGTCAACGTGCACTGATTAGAAACATATCTGGTTCTAGCGCAGCAAATAGTTATCCGATATGAGGTGTCACATCCCCGATAAAGAGACTATGACGCCTTCCTGTAGGCTACTTGCACTCCACATATGCGCCAACAATAAAAGGCTAGTAACTTACGATAAGACATGTAGGTCACCGTTATCAGTATGCCTGTGAGCTCACTTTAATATGTACAATAAATGTGAACAAACTCACACGCAAATATAAATACATGCGAGTTCCCGTTTATATTTGTTGCACTAGTAAAAAAGTAGGGAGTCTTTTGGTGGGGCCACCAAAATTTTGAAGCATCAATGAACTTTTTGGGTCTTAGCATTGAGACACGCAGGGTTTTCTAATAGGGTTCTGCACTTGCCGATGGCATCCAGCACAAGGTGATCTTTCGTTGACAAAAGAGGCGTTGTCTTTTTTGATTGCGTTGTTCGTTTCCCTGCTGTATATACAAGCCCTCTATACACAACAATTCCCTGTTGTCTATACTGTATTCGAAATCAGCGTCGTCTAGTGAACCAGTCTCGCACATTCACCGAGAAAAAGCTGCAATCAGCCGACTAGCTCCCGCTTCACTTTCAGCCCGACTCTGTGCACGCTGGAAGTCGTCACTTCAGCGGGTCCCGCTCATTGACGCAAAGCTTTCTGGGGCAGGAAGGCTAAACTCAGTTTGGCCCTCCTGCACGCGCAGTGACCTCGACGCTACTTCTTCGAGGCTCCAAAACTGCCTAATAATGCAGCGCGTATACAGTTCGATTATTCACTGTGAAATGTTTTCGAAATGTCGAGAAATAAGCTTATATTAACAGCAAGAGCTCGGATAATTTGAATCCACGCATTCCTAAATGTGAACTTGCTGGCACCGTACAGAGCATGATGCTTCTCTCGTAGTGCAGGTTTCACAGTGTGTTCACTGCCATGGCTTCACTACGAGTGCGACCATGAGCGCCGATGTTAAGACCGATAAGGACGGCAAGCGGACAGCGAGCGTGGCCATCTAGCGTAAACGTGACCTACCAACAACGTAGCTGCAGCGTCAACCGAGTTTGAGCCCCACTGTGTCTTTGGTGCTAGGTTTTCCAACAAGTCACAAGCACCGGCGTAGCTCATTGGTAGAATACCGGGCTGGCACCCAGCAGACCCGGGTTTAGAAGCCACTGTGTCTTTGGTGCTAGATTTTTGCTTCTAATTTCGTGCGATGTGGTTACGCACACAGGCGGCGGACGACTGCGCATGACGCGAGTTGTGATCTCAAAGCAGCTTTAGCTCTAAAATTATCAGATTTCTTTCATTGAATGTTCAGAGCACTGTTAATAGGTTTAAACTGTTTAAAAAAATTGAGCATTTGAGGAGTGTTTATGCTACCCAACAATAACCGTCATCTACTTCGAGTACTTCCCTCGCGCTATCCGCACGGTTCCGGTAGTTAGCGGTCGCGAAACATGCGGGCGTTATCAGTTCGCCTTACATAACGTCCCCGACAGGAAAGTGGCCAGCGCAAATTTTTCAAGAAACGAAACGCGAGGAAGTCAGATGACGGTTGTTGTTGTGTAGCAGAATACTCTATTTCTTTAGTGTGTATAATCAACTAAAAAACCAAGCACACAAATTAGCGTTAACTGAAACGTGGCTACATTCAGGAGTGCGGAAGTAGCTACCCCTTCCCACAAGTTGTTTCGTAAAGACCGAGAATCTAGAAGGGTAGGGGCAGCACAAGCAATTAAAAGAAATCTAAAATATTCAGTGTTAGCCGATATTCCGAACCATGAAAGCTTATGGTGCAGAATCACGTGCTATAACAAGAGCATAATTTTGGGGGGCGTGTGCAGACCCCAGAATACTGAAGTGGAATATCTTGAAAACATGCACGACTATCTTTCAAAACATACCAATTCATGGTCAAAAATTATTCTTTCGGGGGATTTCAATTTACCTGCGATAAACTGGAATACTCTTTTAATGACAGACGGGAGACATGAAGTCTGTATTCACTACCCTACACTGCGTTTAATATTTCACTGGATCAATTGGTGATTCAAGATACCAGAATAAGCTCGTCGTCATCGTCGGCTCTTGACCTAATCTTTGCAAGAAATATTCTTTATGGATGTACTGTTTTCCCACCGTGGTGGTATAGTGGCTAAAGTACTCGGCTGCTGACCCGCAAGTCGCGGGATCAAATCCCGGCTGCGGCGTCTGCATTTCTGATGGAGGCGGAAATGTTGTAGGCTCGTGTGCTCAGATTTGGGTGCCCATTAAAGAACCCCTGGTCGTCTAAATTTCCGAAGCCATTCACTTCGGCCTTTCGCATAATCATATTGTGGATTTGGGACGTTAAACCCCAACAATCAATCAATCAATCAATCACCAAACAAGTTAGTTACCAGATAGTGTTGTAAACTGCACTACTGTGTGATCACTTGTTATCGAAGTGCAAGCCTTTCGTTGCTGTTTATGATTGTCATTTTTTTATTTGAAAGGACTGATTGAGCCTGCAGTATGTTCAAGTAAAAAAAATTGAACAACGATGTTATTGCGATAGCGTTAAAAAGCTCGTTTCACAAAATTTTCGGCGTCATTGGTTGTGAACAAAAAATAATCATCTTGTGCGTTTAGATAATAATAATAATAATAATAATAATAATAATAATAATCATAGTAATAATAATAATAATAATAATAATAATAATAATAATAATAATAATAATAATAATAATAATAATAATAATAATAATAATAATAATAATAATAATAATAATAATGTGCGTAACCTAAAAATTGAGATAGATGCAAATAAGATAAAAAACTCAGGGTTTGAGTGGAGATTAAACCCGGGTCGTTTACGTGGCAAACAAATGGCAAACAAATTTTCCCGTAATGCCTTCTCCCATTTTGATGGGTTGAGCTCGGGTGGGTGGGGCTTCGTGAGGTGATGAAGTACATGCGGGATTGCCAGAATGATTGCCTCCAAGATCGCAAGGCATGCGAAGATGGCGCTCAGCCGGAAAGTACATGTAGCTTTATTATAGTCTCCGGTGACTGGACGTAACCAGTCCTTTAGCTGCGGTTCCTTTTCCCACTCTTTACAGTACTTCTTGCCCTAATTTGACCACATCTAAGCCGTAGCAATTCACTACGACGACACGAAGACACAAGAAAGGAAAACACCTGATTAGCGCAGACTGACAACTGGTCTTTATTCACTAAGAAACCACCAAATATACTCTTTTTATGCCCCTCATGAACACTGCGCATGAGCAAATTGGCATCGTACAATCATTCAGATAAGACCTTACCGTAGAAGGGCGTTATGTCTCATAAGGACATGTGTGTCAGTCTCTCTTCGGTTTCGCTGAATGATAAAGAAACTGAATTGCTGAACAAGATAGGAGATTCCATGGTCTACTGTGAAGGTCTTATCAGTTTATGTGAATGATTGTAGGATGCCGATTTGCTCATGCCTGGTGTTCATAAAGTGCACGAAAAGAGTATATTTTGTGGTTTTTTTAGCGAATAACGATCATTTCTTAGTCTGCGCTGGTCCAGCGTGTTCCTTTCTTGTGTGTCCTCGTGTGTGCGCGCTAAAGTTCCAATGTGCTAGAAGCACCAACTGGTGTAGGAAAGCGTAGTTTTGTCGCGTTTGATAACAAATTTCGTGCTGGGCAATGCAACATTATTTTCCGAAAAAGCAAAGGCAAGCCCAAAAAAACGCGACAAGCGACCAGAAAATTTTGCAAGCGTCTCACTGAAAAATCAAACCCAAATCCGCTTATATTAAGCTGAACTGGCAACACTGCTTCCAACCCATTACCAAAGGCGCAGGCACAACATAAACAAGTACATATAATGGCTTACAGATGTGTAGTGGTCACCATGTTTCTCCGAAGAATGACGGATACTAATGGAATAGTGCAGGTCCCTTACTTTACGAAAACTGTGATTTTTTGTGGTACTTCGCTGTACTGGTTACCAAGAATTCCCATCAACATACATAATTTATTAACGTGTGTAATATGATATCACGTGCAATTTGTTAACTTCTTTCAAGTGTTTTAAGTGAAACAATTGTTCAAAACATATTGAAAATGGCGGCGGCTGCATTTCCGATGGAGGCGGAAATGTTGTAGGCCCGTGTGCTCAGATTTGGGTGCACGTTAAAGAACCCCAGGTGGTCTAAATTTCCGGAGCCCTCCACTACGGCGTCTCTCATAATCATATAGTGGTTTTGGGACGTTAAACCCCACATATCAATCAAAACATATTGAAAATGTAGCCCGTACCCTGCGAAATAATTCACAATCTTAAGAAACTTGTAGCCTGCTCAGATTTGGGTGCACGTTAAAGAACCCCAGGTGGTCGAAATTTCCGGAGCCCTCCACTACGGCGTCTCTCATAATCATAGAGTGGTTTTGGGACGTTAAACCCCACATATCAATCAATCAAGAAACTTGTAGCCAAAATTAACACGACTGATTATCACTTACTTTGCCGACTTTCGAGATAAAACTGGCGTTTTGAACACCTGGCGCAGGTAGAAAGGGACCAATCGTTTCGTGAAGATTTTCAATCGATGTTCACGATAGTTTAATTGTTTTACCTTATTGATTTCATCTGTCACTAAATTTCGGAGACCACTTTCCAGATATGCCAATAGATAATTTGCACTTTCAAACACTACGAGCTTGGAGAAAAACGTCGCAAGGTGCGTACGTGCTCACCCCCTGTCGTTTTTTTTTTTCCTCCCAGCTTGCCCATTCTCAAATGTGTAAACTGCTAAGCTGAATTGACCCCTCTATCGAAATGCGACATGCGACGGTAGTTATTAACAGAGTACACTCGAAGTACACTGCAGTCAAGCAGCCTTTCTGCGCGGTGAGGAAGCAGTCTGCGTAACCAGAGCAGTCGCTGCAGCAGCAATGCAATGTGAGCCAAGACCGCGATACACCTACGGGGTTCGGCGGCATCGCTCTGTGCAGCGCCGAAGCAAAAAGAGTTCACCCGACGACGACGCTAGTCAGCCTGGCCAGCTCGCTGGCGCCAAGGGATGGCACGTCTCTTGTGGCTCGTTCTGCTTGCAGCCACCGCCTCGTGCCGATGGTCGTCTTCGCGCAAGCACTCCACGGGAAACGGCTGCGGATTTCAGGTGAAATTATGAACTACAATGACGGTTCTTTGTCTGCCTGGGGTGTGCAAACCAGTGTTGAATTGCTGGGGGGGGGGGGGGGGTGCAGGCAATTGTCGTTGTGGTTGGGGGGGGGATGGAGTGTCAAGTGCCTTTTTGAGCTATTTTGCCGATGCCCAACACCGCAATGGTTAGGTTTATTGAAGTATTTAGGTGGAGGCTTACCGAAATACAGATAGATGTATACAGTCATAAACAACTTAAATACGAACGAGTCAAACTTAACAAAAATGTGTTATGCTGTTCTCGCGTCTGCCCAAAGTTCAGTGTGATTTCGGCTTTCACACCTAATTTTAGGCCGGCACACAGCTATTGGTAGTTCAACGGTCCCGACGTGGCGGAGAGGTTAGGCCTATCTGTCCCGACGTGGGAGCGGCCCGCTACGCGCTAGTTAACGCCAGGACGGACCTAAATAAAGTTTTTTTCCATACCATGCCATACCGTCGTAATCACATATTTAGCGGTCCGTGATAACGCTTTCAAGTTACGATACGCCAAAGCCATTTAACTTTGTAACTACTTGGTCGCCTTTCATTTGGCTACGACTGGTCATTAAGGAGCCTTGCTATTGACAATCTTATGTTTCCGGATCACTGGCTTGCTATAGAAATTGCTCATTTGCATCATATTGTTTTGTTCAATCATCGCTAGATTCGACCCTGGCAGATTGCCAGATATGGCAGGTCAGTCGGATAGATAGATAGATAGATAGATAGATAGATAGATAGATAGATAGATAGATAGATAGATAGATAGATAGATAGATAGATAGATAGATAGATAGATAGATAGATAGATAGATAGATAGATAGATAGATAGATAGATAGATAGATAGATAGATAGATAGATAGATAGATAGATAGATAGATAGATAGATAGATAGATAGATAGATAGATAGATAGATAGATAGATAGATAGATAGATAGATAGATAGATAGATAGATAGATAGATAGATAGATAGATAGATAGATAGATGACATGCATGCTACTCCTTAGGGCAAATGGTGCGCAGCGACATGGCGACCACTGGTAGTAAATACAGGTGGGTGGAACAAAGCGAAATGTGCAGTTTGACCATCACGTTTACGGTTTATCTTAATAGCAACAACAATGGATGGGAATCCAAAAACTGCATTGGTTCTTTGTTGGGGGTGAAATGCGTACGTCAATAACGAAGCTCTGTTCGTGTTGAGAAGAGCCTGTGTTGAGGCTATTTGCAACATACCGGATGATAAAAAGTCAGCGCTGCAAATTTTAAAACACATGAAATGGGGATGACACAGATGAGGTGCATCTACCAGCCTATTTAATGAAACGAAAAGACTAAAAACGGGGTTGGGAACCTACAAAGAAGAGTGAAAAGCAGGGAACCTGAGCATGAGCCAACATAGGTGCTAAATGGAAAGCACTGTGCTTAAACAAGAATTTAAAAAAAAAATGCTTGAAGCATTTATTATTTTTTAACTCCCGTTTACGCAGTATCGTGTCATTATCCAAAGTGGAACAAGTGCGATGATTCAATTTGTCTTTGCTTCGCTTGACATTTCACTTAAGCGTTGGCGATGTCTTGTGGAACGTTCTGACAATGCACTGCATTTCTCGCCCCACATCAGAGCTGCCCGGCATTGTCCAATGACTACTTGAACGTGCACATCATCTGCCACAGCCATTTGGATGCTGGCTGGTTGGATACCGTCGGCAATATCTTCACGTCCAGTAAGCAACTTCCCTCAGTTCAACACACAGATCACGTTCACCGTTTCAAAAAGGGAGGGGGATGCGTAGAACACGCGGCAACACAATCAGCGCAGAATTCCGCGAAGCCTCTACCTCGCTATCATTTAACGCGGCATGATACAGCTACACACTGCACTGAATTTCCATAAGCCACAGTGCCACGGCCAACGTTACTAGATTCTAGTGACGTTGGCCACGGCTGCTTCACCCGGGCATACATCAGCGGCAGTGGCTGCAAAACAGAGTTGACAAGCCTGCAACTTGCTCATTGTGCTTCGCTACCCAGACGAACGTTAGCTCCAGCAAGCTCACCCGATGCTTGTCATTTTTTTTTTGTAAACGCAAAAAATACACGAACGAAACAAGATGTTTTCTGCCAGCTGAATAACCAGTTGTGTGTGTGTGTGTGTGTGTGTGTGTGTGTGTGTGTGTGTGTGTGTGTGTGTGTGTGTGTGTGTGTGTGTGTGTGTGTGTGTGTGTGTGTGTGTGTGTGTGTGTGTGTGAGAGAGAGAGAGAGAGTAATGTAACTGACGAAGGCTGGTCCATGAGCTGAAAACGTTAAGTAACAACGCTTTCTTCAAAGTTTCGTTGTCTCTTCTATGCACATAAGGGAAAGAAGTGTATACTTAAGGGCTCGTTTTTTCACGTTTGACATAACAAAAATGAGATCTAGCAGACAATGTTGCCAAGTATAGGATGAAGTTATTCCCACTTTTCTCACCCAGCACGTCACATTCGTCATCCTGACGTGTCTCACACGTGCGCCTGATTCGGTGACTGCAGCTGACCGGTTAATGAACCCGATACGTTTTCGAGATTGCAGTCAGCGTGGACAAGCATAAACATACTGTTTTGCATGCCGGATGGTATGAAAACGAAATATCGCACAAGTCGTCATTTGTCGACTGAGCCAACGCCTCCTTTAATTCAATGCCAGTGCAAACGCGCGCTTCTCAGCGGGAGCCTTCGGTCCGCCTTAATTCAGAGTGGTCGTGATGCGGCGCTGTTTCTGAAGGGTCGCGCTGTTGGCGTCACACGTGCATCTGAGCGCTTTCCTCCTAAGATGCAATAGACGTGTTTTCCACACCAAGATCATACGTCTGTCATATTCGCTGCTTCATGCTGCTTCTTTCTGGCCCGAGACAATGCCGCCACCGTGTCACAGAGCAGCGCATGCAGAAACGTTGCAGAGAGGCTTCCCCATTGATTGCCCGCACAGCACCACCAACGGCGAAACGCTATACCAAAATACAGTATATATTTCACAAAGCCAGCGTGACTGCCATAATTGCGAACACGAGGAATGGAAGACGCCGCCCTACGGATCTGTATACGCACAACTGAACAAAAAATTACTTCATATGATTTCCGTCATGAGGCACTGCATGAGAGGCTACTCTCCCTAATGACCGCAAAGCGCACCCGAAGGCTAAGCGATGGGAGAGAGCGGAAAAGGGCTATAGCAGAGGTGGTGAATAGCTGGATAGGGCAAATCTGGCTGGCATTAATAAAATAAAAGAGGCATTGACTGACCCCCCCCCCCCCTCAGTACGCAAATGCAGTTTACAAGACGAGGACGTCAAGATAATCCACTCTACTCGAAGCATGGCATTCTTTTAACAACGAAATTCACTCCATGGCTGTAGCAACGTAGTATCGCTAAGGGCGGAGTTACCTTTCGCAAACACTGTAAAGAGCAATTTCGGACTAACTGAATGAATGCTGAATTTCGCATCCAGAAAAAAAAAACAATAAAGAAGACTAATAACACGAGGTAGTCCTTTTGCGAAATTTGCACTCCATTGAAATCGACACTAGAGTTTTGTTGCGAAATTGTTGGCGTTCTGTTTTCTCTGGCGCAGATGTACAGCACATTTACGCCTCCGTGCGGGAGAACTTGATGAAGTACCCGCAGCGCAGATTCGTCAGCGCCGAGAACGTCTTCTTCAGCCGGTGGCTGAGAATGCAGACGAACTACCAGGCCAGCGAGTCTGTCCACGAGCTCGTCCGAGCTGGTGCGTCTCTATCTCGCAAAGGACATGGTGAAGTCGCCATAAATGAAATAGCTGGTCTAAAAAGAATTAACGTGTTGTCCTTTTATGTAAACTACAGCAATCACACTCCATTCACCACCGTCACGAGATAGCGTTTATATATACACAGATATATATGGCATGAAAAACACACACACACACACACACACATATATATATATATATATATATATATATATATATATATATATATATATACAATATATATACAATATATATATATATATATATATATATATATATTGCTACAATATATATATATCGCTACAATATATATATATATCGCTACGATATATATATATCGCTACAATATATATATATATATATATATATATATATATATATATATATATATATATATATCTATATATATATATATATATATATATATATATATATATATGTGTGTGTGTGTGTGTGTGTGCGTGTGTGAGTGTGTGTGTATGTGTGTGTGTTTGTGTGTGTCAAAACAAAAAAGTGTGTCAAAATCAAGTATAGGGAAATCAAGAGAGAAAATTTTAAAGCTACGAATACAATTAACCGTCAAGCTTTTAAAAATTACGCAGACTTTTCGTAGGTATACTCTCTGGTGCAATATTTTGGTTGCTAAACAAATTCAGAAATTCCGGAAGCTTGTGTTTAAGCAAAACCCAGTGGGCTTCCGTAGCCCACTGCGGCTTCCATTCTCTGTCCGCCACAACTTACTGTTGCTTCATCTTTCACGTATTTGAAGAATTTTCCGTTCTTTTGCAGAAAACCTCAAAAAACAGGAAAAGGGGCTTATAGTCAGCACAATAACGCTTTAGTAACAACTTTAACTGATTTAGTTGGTTATTATCTCGATATGGGGCGCATCTAGATAGATGGGGGGGGGGGGGATTTGGCGCGCAGTGTACGAACCTTTGTTGCAATAACGACTGTCGCATCTCCCTCGCAGGTAGGCTTCAGTTCGTAGGTGGCGGGTGGACTCAGAACGACGAAGCTGTGACGCACTACACGGCCATCGTTGATCAGATGACGATGGGACTGCGCTTCCTGAACCACACGTTCGGCGAGTGCGGCAACGTCAAGGTGGCCTGGCAGATCGACCCGTTCGGCCACTCGAAGGCATTCGCCGCACTCATCGCGGAGGTCAGTCAGGTCCAGTGACGTCTGTGGCGATCCCTCTTTCACGACTGTACGTTTCAGCGGTTTCAGATAATTTCTGAGAAAGACGAAAACAAAAACTGAGGAGCCATTCAACTCGGTGAAGCTGTTCAGCACACGACACAGAGGTCGTACTTAAATTGTCTGCCTATAAAATACACCTTGAATTTAGCGTATGGGTTTCTCTAAAGTTTTCTATTTGAGCAGCACGCATATTTTGGTTCGACATACGTTGTCCTGTCTGACCCGGCCGCATGCACTTGGCGTTTCTTGTGCGACAGAAACAAGGTGTTTCCGCCCGTGTGCTTCCTTTTTCACATTTAGACGACCAGTGGTGACCTGTGGGCATTGCCCACTTTCCGTGACACATGCATGTTCTTCCAGCGCACGCTTTGTATATGTTTAGTGGAAAAGTAATTTGTAGTGGATTTTGATCAATGTCTGGCATATGCCTGTATGCTAAAGGTTTTCGAACGAAAAAATACGCAGCCTGGCCTCATACAAGTTCGTTGTTAACAAACGCCATGAACCCCAAAGGGAACACTGATGAGATGCGACGCAGCATTGGTGCGCACGGCGTTCACCCGGTTGAAACGGGCGTCGACGCGGGGACTGGAGGGATGGTCTGAAACGAATTTGGTGTAAGAGTTTACTCGAGTAAACATTTGTTTGAAACGCAGAGACACTGCAGGTGGGTTGCGTTTTGTATAAGTTTCATCGCAGATAAACAAGCCGAAAGAGTATTTCCACTCGACGTGCAGTGGAGCGTTGCGGATGGTGGGGAGGGTGAAGTGAGAGAGAAGTGTTGCGAGTGCGCGGAAGAGCCGGCAGCTGCGGGCGCTGTGGCGAGCGTGCTGCGGATGAGAGAGAGAGAGAGTGACGTCAGCGTGCACATGTGAGAGAAGCATGCGAGGCGAGTTTGACGTCAACGGGCCGCTGCGGTGTGACCTACTTGGCACCGCTGCAACACCTGCAGCGAGGGGAACGCGTTGCGCTACGTTCGTACGGACGTACGTACGTAAGGCGCGTTACACAGCTGTGTCAAAAAGCTGCTTCGCATCTAAAAAAAGCACCATCACTTGTTGAATTATTGGGAGTAAAAGCAGTGCAAAAAGCCTGACGTACAGCAACCTATTTTTCTTCTAACTTGAACGCAGAAGCGTCTACCAACGAGTCAATAAGAGCCAATTTACGGCGTCCCGTTGTCCAGTTATCGGAACAGTCGGGTAAAGGCAGCTGCACGGAACTGTTCATCGGGTAAATATCACCGCCGTGCTTCGTTAAACGGGATTGACTCGGCGGTCGACGCTCGCGCGTTCAGGTTTTTGAAAACTGGGCATCTGTACATGCAGCTCTTTCAGCTGGTTGCCAGCATTCTTATGTGAATGAGAACTTTATACATCATTGTCATGTTTTAGAGGTGAAGCTCCTCAAGGTGTGGGTTGTACGTCCGCAACCTATGTACTAGTAGTAGTAGTAGTAGTAGTAGTAGTAGTAGTAGTAGTAGTAGTAGTAGTAGTAGTAGGTAGCCACCTCTCATTTAGATCTTGGAATGCCCGCTGGATGGTGATACTTCTATAGGATGAATATATGATAAAAAGAGGCAAAGGTGGCGGTACTCGGAGCGTTCACTAGATGGACGGACAGATGGACAGACGCATGGACGGATGGATGGACAGACAAATGCATGGATGCACGGACGGATGGATGGACGCACAGACAAACGCATGGACGGACGGACGCGTGAATGGACAAACAGGCGGACGGATGCACGGATGAACGGACGAACGGACGGATGGACAGAAGCAAGAACGAACGGATGTTTGGAAGCTCGAACGGACTGACGGACGCCTTTCTCCACTCATCATCATTCAGTCCGTGAATATGCTGCAACTTTTTTTTTATGGATGTACACTTCGCATAGGGTATAAAGACTAATTCCACATAAACGTAAGCGTATAGACTCCAAGTAAAACCGCTGCCAGTCATCTTGCCGTTGCTTCTCTTACCTTTGGTGCAATTCATACATATATCGCCTTCTGTTTTGCGCATTGCTCTTCATGGTAGCCCCATGCATTGCTCAGCTAAGCTCGACGTTGCGGGTTCGATGCCGGTCGTAGCGTTCACATCTCTCTTTGAGGACACTCGCAAATAGCCAGCACAGAAGCACTGCTCTCATCTTATTGTACGAAAGGTCTGTGTGGTGACACGCGTTAAATTCAAGTAATTCGGGGGGTTTTATCCCTTAGGCCGAATAATGACATACTAACCGACAGGTTTTCATCTTACAAAAATGTAAAAAGTAGCGCTTTACACACAGGGTGAAAGAAAGAACTGACACAGAGGATGCTGAACTGCCAGCTGGTTTTATTGACAAAGACATGGAAAGGCTTAAAGCGAGCGCACGTGCGCATTGTGAAAAACGACGCATTCGTCATTCTGCAAGACACTGCCTCGTGTGAGCTCCCTGGTCAGCTCTGATTAGCAAGCCTATTTCTCTTAAAGATAAGTCCGGGGAAGTTTGGCTAACTGAACTACTTGATTTTTTTTTTTTGTGAAATACTTCAGTCACTTCATTCTCTTGTGTAGCTATCGTTGTGAACGAAAAATATTTTCCGCGTGATTGAACAAGTCTCAAGAAAGGGGTTTTAAACTTTTTGCTTGATAAAGCACGTGTCTTTTTCATTAAACCCAGTTGCTATGTAGTTTAGAGCCGCATGTGTCACTTGTCTACTGCGCTGTTTCATATTTTTACCATGCAGCCTTCCCAACTTGCCCAATCTGCTCGTCGTCTTCGCCCTGTGTTTCTACATCTCGCAGAGTGTTCTCAGTCTCTAACGAACCTTCACAGATGGGCTTCGACTGTCTGGTGGTGAGCAGGGTGCACCATGTGCTAGCGAATCACTGGCGAGACACCAAGAGGCTCGAGTTTGTCTGGAAGCCGCAGCCCGAGATTGGTAAGTGGCCCTGATGGCAATCTATAGATAGTGCTATCGATTTGCATCCCGTCATGATCAAGTCTTAAGCAAGGAGGGCCATGAGGGCACGCTAGCCCCCATTCGTAGTTGAGTTTATGCCATAACCAGGATTTGCGGACAAGTGCCCGATGCGCCGTCTCTCGCCGGTGGTCGACCGCAACTGAAGGGCAAATAGGCGAAGAAAAATACATATCGGACGCTATGAGTTACCATTAAAAGAAAGACTGTAGGTTCTATATAGCAGAGACACACTGGGACATTCTGGTAGAAGTGCGCTGTCGCAATACAAATCACGTGTCTTCCCCGAGTGTTTAATGCGTCACAATGCGGCTCCATGTGTTTCCGATTGGCGGTGTTCAACTGTCCCGGGAAGCCACTCGCTTTGTAGTGCTGTACCGCAATTTGACCAAAACACTTCAGTGGGTCTCTTCTGTATAGAGCCGGCAGGACTTTTTGACTCAACTAGCTTTTTCGTTGGATATAACATTTTTTTCTTTGGCCATTTCGCCTTAAGTTACGACAGGACGCCGTTGCTGCCGTTGATAGATGGTGCCACGTACAGACCTTTTCAAGCTTGGGAATGTTGCGATAAAACTATAATCAATTTGACAAGTGGCAAACTACGAGGCCTAAGTTGGCTCGCCAATGAGATAACTGAACCACGCGCAGAGATCAACCTATGACGAATATGCGCATCCCTTTGTCAGGCCTAATTGCTCGTTTGCGTTATTCCATTAGCTAATTCTAGTTCACCATTTCTGATTACTTGTTCGCAGGCTCCAGTCACGACATGTTCACCATGATAATGTACGGAAACACCTACACTGTGCCGTCAGAGTTCTGCGTCCAGGACTACTACTGTTCCGTGTACGACAGCCAGGTGCGAGCGAAGGTTGCCATCTGCGTGTGCAGTTGGAGCCAAATAGAGCTGCAGGGGCGAATTCAACCACCCATTTGAATAGTTGAAAAGGAAGTCTTCTTTTTTTTTAGAAGAGCACTGTTTGGTTTGTTTTTTTACATTCATTTCTTAGTAAATTAACTGCGCTATTACGAATAACGACACTGTGAAAGTTCACGGTCACAGGCGGTCTTTTGTTTTCAGTATAGTTGCCGTTATCCCAATAACCTCATCAAAGCATAAACAATGTTGCATGGTGCTCACAGGAGTCCAACCCATCGGCTTTCTAATCTTAATAAATGGCAAGAATTAAGACAAATTGCAGCCTGTACCACACTTCAGAGACACATTTGGATGTGCCAAGGTTTTGTCAAAAATGGGGTAGAGTGGCTGATGCGAACGGGGGTTAGAGTCACTGAAGGGAGGATACACATGCTTTGGGGATCACCCCTGCCACCCGCCTCTCCTCTGAATCCGCCACTGTTATAGCAAGCTAGACCATTTTCATACTGTAGTCTTTATAGCAAGTGAAGCTTCTCCTGGCCCAAGTGTAGCACCAAACGAAGTGAGTGACGGTGGTGGCGACAGCTCAAGAAACTGCGCGTCATGGGTGCTCAGTATGAATTATACGTGTGGCCTGATACTTGTTTTATTTAGCTTTCCTTTTTTTTCATAATCATATATGGGAAAACAATCAGCCGAACTTGTTTCGTTAACTCGGGTAAAAGATAATAGTTTGTTCACTCATCTTTAAAAGTTTTGCTGTCTTCACGGGGCTCTGATTAAATTCATCCATGCATTCCTCACGCCATTCACTAATCTTGTGCATCTGCTGTTGTTTCGTTTTCTTCTTCTTTTCTTTTTTTTTCTCGTCAAGGCTGGCGTCGTTCAAATGGCGGAGGATATACTGAAGCTGGTCTTCAAGCAGGTAAGAAAAAGTACCAGAGCGGAAATGAAGGTGAAAGGCTTGCTGGCAATCTGAATTTACGTCAGCATGTTGCATGAGGAGGCTTCAGCTCATGCAGCGCATACAGAAACAGGGCTGGCTAAAATAACCTTGTCACAAGTCGAACAGATGTGAATCTTATTGATCTCATCTGAAAAAGAAAAAGTTTGTGCAGCTTCTGCCATATAATATTAAAAATAAATCACGGTAAAGCAAGTGCAATGCTATTTCAGCTACCTGCATGAAAGTTGAAGCATACTTTCAAACTCGCAACATGTCAAAAGCACTGATAAGTACCGGTGTTTCACGTGTCTACATGGCGAAGTGGTAAAAATGTGACAGAAAAAGCTCATCGGTCGCAGGCACGTTCAGACGGCGAGTGCAACTTACACTTGAGCCACGACCTTCGGCCGCCCACATACGCTTTCTATAGACACGTAGAATATACGACGCGCCCGTCATGCTGTCATTCTTGGGACTTTATACGGGAAACCACGGTGGCGACGGCAGCAAACGTGTGTCTGGAGTGTCCATCTATATAATAATTACCACAATAGAAATGCAACGCAAGTATTGCACAGACGGTGAATTATTCGTTGACTCTCGGAAACCGATTATACTTGCCAAGCGTAAGTTGTCGGAACACTTTTCTTCACGCACAAACTAACAATGCCGATGTGAGCGTAGGTTGATGACCACTGGCGTAAACTCAGAAAATCACAAAGGGGGATAGGAAGGCCACTTTTTAATAAATATGGTTTATCTTTCATAAAAAATTAAATTTTGCTTTCATATAAAATTTAAAAAAACGAGCACGCTAGTCAGACCATCAGCGTCAGGGAAACCAGTTTCTAATCATAAGACATATGTATGCGCTAGCATATATTCAGCTATCTCATTCTGGTTAAACACATGAAGAATCTAGTGCTTGAGATTAGGCGCAAAGGTACAGCTTTTCTTTACTTTAGCTGCATGCCCTATAACGTGGACCAGTTAGAAATATTTTTGCCCGAGTTGCCCCTCGCAACTTTATTTTAAACATTTTGATGCTCACCACTGACATAACACAACCACGCACAAGCAATCTCATTTACCCTTACTAATTGTTGGCCTAGTTGGCACTAGGCCAACAATTAGTAACACATAGTAAAGTTGGTTGTCGTTGAGTGTTTGTGTTATTTGCGGCCAAAGCATGTCATTTACCATTCATTGAAAATGACTTCCAGACTTGCATTTAAAAGCCCAGCATAATAAATATTTGCAGCGCGTCAGATGTATGTCGTGGTATTTCACAAAGCGTGTGCTCTACAATGCCTTTCAAGTGACAGCAACGAACTTCAGCTTTTTTATTTGGTCTTGGTGTCTGCTCCTTGGGAGAGCTTATGATATTATAGTTCACTTTTGCGAAGAGTGCACTATCCTTAGCTGTCAAGACATTCGAACAGGACATCTGAAAGGTCAAGTGGAAACACCTGCGATGGGTGACCTATTCCGAACACCCCTCTGAACTCAGCCTCCCCCCCCCCCCCCGTCATTTACACCACTACCGGTGCGCTCTATACACAAAAACTTGATACGCAGAAGCACTAAGGCAATCGGAGTGTGGATCGCTCAGCAGACTGTGACGCACAGTATTAACAGGAAAACATTGGCATAGGTGACTGGTTGCCGGAGCGGCAACCTATATTTAGTGATTACCGGCACTGCGTTATTCCCAGACCCGCTGATATTATAGTGCCAAGCACATTCTATTTTCTAAACCAAGGTTGGCAGGCGGAAAACACTCGAACAAGCAGCTTTTTTCTAGGTATCTGCGAAGGATACGTGGTTTCTCGTAACTTCAGCGAAATAGAAAAGGATATCGCGTGCGTAGCCGCATCTACGCATAAGCAATGAACGTTTTTTTTTTTTTTCAAAATACCTGCTTTTGGACGAGCCAACAGCAAGATAGGCGGCTGCTTCCACCAGTCTGCTGGCCACACCTGCTTTGAAAAATGGAATGTGCTTGATAATCTCGTTATCGGCGCTCTCGGAAAAAAAAACGCGGCGTCTCGCATCGAAATATGAGACTGTACGTGCGCCCAGATCACCCTGTTCTCTGTGCAGAGCGCGGCCTACGCAACCAACAACATCGCCATCTACATCGGGGGTGACCTGGCCTTCCAGAACGCGGATCGCTGGTTCAACCAGGTGGACGCCAGCATCAAGGCCGTCAATGAGGTGGTCAGTGGGCGAAGCACTTGTGTGCCTCAGTATACGTTATAACGCCGTCACGTGAATCGGGAATCGCAGATCTGATTAAGCAACGATTGCACGACTAAGAAACGTTCTCTACTGTGCTAATTCCCATAGTAGCTGTGCGTAGGCGTTCGCAAACAAACACATGCACTTTCATTGTTCTTTGAAAACAGCTGCTGAACAAGTTTTATTGTTGCTTATCTCTGATAGAGTCGTAACATAGAAAAGGAGGGAATAGAGCTTAAGAAGCAGCCAAGCTGGTTGATCTTAGGGGCCTTATCATGCCTGTCACCGATCATGCAAGAATGTTCGGCGCCAAAGCTAACGTACAAAGTCGGCTGGTGCAGCCCCGCCATCAGTGCGTCGCGGCGCGGCGGCTGTGCGTCGGTCGGCGCGGCTGATAAGCAATGACGCGGAGGGTTTTTGAGGACACGTGATGCTTTGCCGCAAGTTGCAAGAGCTTCGTTTTGTAGCGTTAGCTGAACTGGCCTCGCTGAGCCAATTTCGCGCGGCACTGGTCTGCGCATGCGCAGTGATACTCCGCCGCCGCCGCGCGCGGCTCGCCGCCGGTGTGCGCGCAATTCGATGCGCTGCGTAGACGATCAGTGGTGTCAGCGCACCGGAGCCGGCACCTCCCTCGCCCTCGGCCGCGCCACAGAACACCTACGACTCGCCGCCGCCGGTGTGTGCTTTCCAGAGGAGTGCCGTCATAGCCTTGGTAGACATATGGACGCCGCCGCGCGCGCCTTCCCTGTGCAGTCGCCATCTGACACTGCGCTGGAGCCGCCGCTTGATAGCGCCTCTGACTGGCGTTTGCCACTGTGGTTATAGCCATGGAGAAGGAGAGTGCAAATGCTGCTCGACGGTGCAGTACAGCGGGGAAGCTTAACTCATCGGATCCCGAAGTAGTTACCCGGCAAAATAAATATACATGTGCCACATAATACGTATACCGTGTGTGTGACATTGGAACAGCTGTAAGCATGATATCTGGAAAGCTAAGAATAATCAGCTGAACCTTTGCTAACGCTACGTATATCCTGGCATAGCTGAGCTAAGCCACTGCCATTTTTCTTCAAAGAAGCACACACAGGAGCTCCTCGCAACTTCGTGGGAGGTCTTTCATGCTCTGAGGGCTTCATCATCCACTCACATGTGCAAATCTTCACCTAAAGTAGGTTTCTCCACAATAATGGTGTGTCAATGGAGAAGACAGATCCTAAAACTTGGTCTCGTGGGCGCTGTTTTTTTTTCTGTCTATTGTAATGATTCTTGCATGTTTGCGCAACCGAGAATGTCATCGGGCGAATGCTAGGTGTCGTTATATAACCAGAGGGGCTCGTTTATAGACCTCTAATCATAACCTATTAGTTTTAATTGTCAAGTTCTTGTTCCTCACATTGCACGCCGATGACCGTATCGCTCACTGGTGATATATTTGACATAACAGTAGTCGAGAAAGATAAAAACACTTACACTATTGAGTTACAAATAATTTATATCTGCAAAATGTATGGCATCTTGTTCGTTTGTGGTGCCTTCGTGGAGACGGACGTGTTCCGGAATCACTATGTGGCCTCTTTGGCTTGTTACTGCGAAGTTGTATGTTTGTACTACCGGACGTGTTGGCCAATTCGTATGCAAAAAGGCTGTAGTGAGTTTTGGGAGCATTATGAATTACATCAGGTGACATGAATTTTTACCTCATCTTGGGTTGGTCAATAGATCGGACTGTGATCAAGCTGGCTGTTCTCTACGATTTGAGTCGACTGGCCCTTTTTTACTTGAGCTATAAGTAAGACGGAAGTCCTGTCCACGCTGTGATTGACTTAACATGGTCTGTATCTGCCGATCACTTCAAAGTTCCTTTTCATTTTTCGGTCCCTCTTCTTTTTTTATCTGTCACAGGCCGCGGTGGCAGTGCATTGGGAAACAACCTAGACCGCATTACAGTGGTGTGACAGGCTATCACATCTGAGCTGTTGAACATTACTTGCCAATCTGCTCGTTTAGACTATTCGGTAAATCATAATTTCTAATTTCACACCAACGTCTAAGACAAGCCACGAAGAAAAAAAATATCGCAATCACTTCTTTTTCTCGGTTTTTTTTTATTATTCTTCGTCTCTTTCTTTGGAAGTGGGTGATAAAATATTTTGCCGTTAAAAAATGATCTGAGCTTATTCCGTGAGCAGTTATGTTCGAAGCATGGCGAAGTCGAGAGAAAGGCACCTGTGTAGCGATAAGGAAAGCATAAACCAAGCACAGTGAGGGTGAAGGAAAAAGTAAGCCCTGCGTAATTTAGTTGAAAATTTTCTTCAGCTCCTGGGGTCATTTGGGTTTGTCATGGAAAATGCATGCCTAATAGTATTTTACCTCAAGCAGTCTCCTGTGAACAAGCTAGCTTCACAAAAAGCCCTCTTGGGCTTTTTGATACATACTTACTGGAGTACAAAAATAAGCGTACCATCAAGGAATAATAATTTGGGGGGTTGAACGTCCGAAAATCGTGACATGAGTGTGAGGGACGCCGTAGCGGAGGGCTGCGGCGATTTCGAACACCTGGGGTTCTTTAACGAGCACTTAAATATAAGTACGTGTGTCTGAAGCAGTTTCGCATCCATCAAAAATGCGGCTGGGATTCGATCCCACAACCTGTGGGTCAGCAGTCGAGTGCCAATAGACCACCGTGGTGGGTCACCATCAAGCAAGGATTGAAAAATATAAGAGCCTTGACACCTTTTTCTGTTCTGTGTTGAATCTTTACTTGATTATGCGCGTCTTCTTGTACTCCAGTACTTGCAATAATCGTATCTTTTTTTGGCGCCATTCACCACTATTTGCGGAGTCATGCAAGTGACGCGCAGGCTCGCAAGAAGGGCCACCGAGTACGCGCCACGTACTCGACGCCGCTGTGCTACCTCGGGGCGCTGCACGCCTCCAATCATTCGTGGCCCGTGTACCGCGGCGACCTGGTTCCGTACGCGGACATACCGGGCCGCACCTGGGTCGGATTCTACTCGAGTCGACCCAACCTGAAGGAGTACGCCCGATATGCCAACGGATTCTTGCAGGTTCGGCGCCACGCATATTAGCTGTAAGTAATTTCTCGATGAGCGAAACATGCGTTTCTTCCAGGCGTGCAAGCAGCTCGCTGTACTCGGCGGATTGAAGGACGTCGCCCAGACGCTTAGGCTGAGTACGTTCGTTGTTTGCGGTCATTGGGGCTCACATTACGCCATCGGGTGTCTAAAAGATTACGCTTTACTTTCAGCGCATATTGGAAAAGTCGATGCTTACTTCCTATTCTTTCTCGTCTTTAGAGGACGCCGTGGCCATTATGCAGCACCACGATGCCATCACGTGAGCTTTGATATTTCTGACGCGAGAAGCATCAACCTGAGACGGCGTCATTGAGAGAACTGCCTCGCAGGGGAACATCCAAGGCGGCCGTGGCACAAGACTACGCCAGGCTACTCTCGGAGGGCATTGCCCAGTGCGAAGTGAGTACATTTAGGGTCATGGCTCGTCCGAGTCACGGTCCATTATAAACGATTATGCGCCAGAACAATTGGTTAAATCTCATTACCCGCCGCTAGTCCATACTGTGCAAATAACGAATTAAAGGTTCTAGTTACTGCCTAGGACATTGTGTTTGGCTCGGTAGCGGTTCCAGAATATTCTATGCTACGTAAACGGCGAGCCATTTATATACACCATGTACCGCTGGCGATCCTCAGAGCTCGGCAACTTCAGCGCGCTTTCGTCATCAGTAGCGAGATGGCATGATGGGCGCGCGCTCTCAAGATCGTCGTGTCACGCCACCCTGCGTGTCTCTGCGCGCGCGCCTCCGTATGGCGTGGTCGAAGTGCGCATAGATGTTTTTTTCGCATGGTAGATCACATGTGCGCGCGCTTAGCGCAGAATTCGGTCGCTTTGTACTTCTTGTGCTTAAAGCGCAAGTTCGCTTTTAAGCTACGGTAGGTTAAAGAGAGCACGACGGTATCTTCCCAGTACTGCCATGGCCGCGCTTACAAAGGGTGCGCGCTGCTTACACACGAAGAAGTAAGAATTGTAACATTTGTTCGCGCTCATCCTGTTTATACTTGTGCGTTCGTCCTATGGGTCTTTCTTTCTGTTTTGAACAGCGTGCTTCAAGTGTCGAGCTGTGACAGATGTTAGTCCGCGATCGTTTTGTACATGCTCATTTCGCACGTGATTTCTGCTGGAGGTGTGCGCTGCAAGTTTCGAGCTGCTTGCCGTTCTTCGCGTGTCATTGCGATTCGTTACTCCAGCATTCATTTCCTCGCACTTGTGGCGAAACAAAGCGCAATGAATGCCCAGCTACTTCAGCGAGGACACGTTTCACGTTCGTGTAATACCGATTCATAAAAACAAGAGATCAAGCACGTTTTTTAACACGAAAGTGTTTTATGCTAGAGTCCACCACGGTTCTGCTGACGTACTTCCGTCACGGAAGTGACGTTGAAAATTATGTACTAAATATTGCCCAGAAAAAAAAACAGAAGGGAAGCATTTGTCGCACGCAATCAAACCAGCAACCTCTCGGTTCCCAGCTCGCGGCGCTATAACCACAACGCCACGGAGCGTGCGTTGTCCCGCGATGCTAACGGCAAGCTATTTATAAACACCATACACCATTTGGTAGCCTCCGAGCTTCGTAACTTTAGCGCGTTTTCGTAATCAGTGCCGATAAGAGGTGACGTGCTCGCGTTGGGCGACTTCTAAAGGTCGTCGCCTTCACAAAGCGCCGCCTCCACGGAGCGCGGTCTCTCCTGCGCGCGCGCTTAACAGACTCGTAATTGGGGAGAGGACGAAAGTCACTTTTCACGCTGCCGCGTTGGTGGTGGTGGTGGCGGCAGCGGCGGTGACGGTGGCGGTGATGATGACGATATCAACTAGTAAACTTAACTACTGCTAGTGAATGAGATGAGCCCGAAATGAGAAGTGTATATGCCATACCGCGCAGGCGGTGATGAGCCGCTCCGTGAACCAGCTGGTGGACGCGAGCGGTGCAGCAGGTGACCTGCCATGGCGCTTCTGCCACGCGCTGAACGTGAGCGAGTGCGTGCACTCCTCGAAGCTGGACCTGGTTGAGACGGACGGCGAGTTCACGCTGCTGCTGTACAACCCTTCGTCGACGGCCCTGAGCACGTACGCCCGGCTGCCCGTGGACAGCGGGCTCTCGTTCACCGTCCAGGGACCCCGAGGAGAAGAGCTGGACACTCAGGCGAGAAGAGTTCCATGGGCATTTGGATACACGATGGCGTGTATAGCCACGGGATGGTTGGGGTGATGTTTTCCAATGTGGCATATGTATACAAAGGGTGTCCCAAATATCACGCAGCATGATGTTAAAAAATAACGTCGTTACGCGAAGCACACCTTGTGTACCTTGTCTCCAGTGTACTGTAACAACCACTACCAATTGTTTTTCGTTAATGTGGTTTATGTAGTTAGTCCTAATCATGCTTTTATCTTGACAAATACAGACCTAATCACTAAAATGTCAATGAGGCATCTGTAGACACATTCTAGTGACACCTAACTCCACTACTTTAAACAAAACACTAAGTGCGTGCTCGCATTTTTTTTGCTACTTAATGAATTAAGTCAAGGAAGTCTGAAAAATGCATGACTGCAACGCGCATCAGGAAGTAGCGCCCACAAACAGGATCACAATAGTCAAGACCGTTCTCCAACTTTTTGCGGGTGAGGGCGTAGTCACGTGTTATTTTTTGTACGTCGCATGCTTTCTTAATCAGCCAGAACTAATGAGCACGTAATTTGTATAGTTGCTCGAAATAGCGCAGTTACATGTCCTTTGAGCATGCCTACATATGACTTATGGATATTTTGATGATTAGACAAGCATTTGTTGAGTTACAAACATAGTAAGGCCTAATTACCTATACCTCATCAACGAAAAAAATATCAATGGCTACTACGGTATGCTGAGAACAAAATACGCTAAGTGTGTCTAAAGTAACGACGGTAATGCATGTTGTTGGGCGAGTTGGTTGATATATCTTGAAGACATATTTAAACTGTGCGAAGTAGACAACACGTCAGACACACAGAACAATCACAGACGAAGCGCAGCGTGTGTGTGATCGTCTGCGCTTCATATGGGATCGTTCTGTGTGTCTGACATGTTGTCTTGCTCATGCAGTTTAAATACGTAACGACAGTCTTGTTTTCTTTTTTTAAATCGTGATTCGTGGTATTTTGGGCACGCTATGTGCACGCACACATACAAACGTACATACTAACACACATAAGAAATTTTCACGTGATCGTGACGTTGGAGGAGGCGGCAGTCGGCTTGTTCAAGACGAAACTCTCCATTCGGGCGAGATTATCATCATCATCATCAGCAGCAGCAGCAGCAGCAGCAGCAGCCTGACTACATCCCTTGCGAGGCAAAGGCCTCTCCCATGATCTTCCAACCAACCCGGTCTTGAACTTTCTGCTGCCACATTTTTTAATCTTATCGGCCCACCTAAGTTTGTGTCTTACCTTCATACGTTTGCCTTCTCTGAGAATCTACTCAGTTACTCTTAATGACCAACGGTTATCCTGCCTACGTGCTACGTGCCCGGCCCATGTCTATTTCTTCTTCTTGGTTTGAACTATGATATCCTTATCCCTGGTTTGTTTCGTGACCCACTCTGCTCTCTTCTTGTCTCTTAATAATACACCTATCATTTCCCATTCCATCACTCACTGCGTCGTCCTCAATTTAAGGTGAAACCTCTTTGTAAGCCTCCAGGTTTCTGCTCCGTACGTAAGCACCAGCAAGATGCAGTTATTATATACCTTCCTCTTGAGGGTTAGTTGCAGATTGCCATTCATTATTTGAGAATGCTTATCGAATGGGATCCACCCAGTTCTTATTCTTCTAGTTATTTAACTCTCATGGTTCGGCTCCGCGGTTACTACCTGTCCAAAATAGGCACATTCCTTTACAACTTCCAGCGTCTCTACACCTATTGCATAGTGTTGTTTTCTTACCGAGACTGTTTCACATACTTTAGTTTTGTGCATATTAATTTTCAGAACTACTCTTCTGTTTTCCGTGTCCAGTTCAGTAATCATGAGCTGCAATTCATGCCCCGAGTTACTCATCAAGTCAACGTCATCAGTGAATCGGAGGTTGCTAAGATACCCTCCATTAACTCTTCTTCCTAACTCTTCCCAATTTGGAGTCCTGAAACCTTCTGTAAACACGTGGTGAATAGCATTGGAGAGATAGTGTCTCCTTGCCTTACAAACTTCTACATTGGGATTCTGTCGCGTTCTTTATGGAGGACTATGGAGGCTGTGGATCCACTATCGATTTCTTCCAGTATGTTTAAGTAGGGTTTGTCGATGCCCTGATTCTGCGGTGCCTGTATTACTGCTGATGTCTCGACTGAGTCAAACCTTCTCGTAATATATGAAAGCTATGTGGAGAGGTTGGTTGTATTCCACGCATTTCTCTATTACCTTATTAATAGTATGAATATGGTCTATTGTGCAGTAGCCTGTACAAAATTCTGCTATGGTCCTTCGTTGATTTAACTCTAAGGTCACCTTAAATAAAAAAATAATTCTATTAGTTATTATTTCTGTAAATAGTTTGTAGAGAAGGGACAGTAAGCTGATCAGCCTGTAAATCCTAAAGTCCTTGACGTCTCCTATCTTATGGATTAAAATTATGTTGGCGTTCTTCCAATATTCTGGTACCCTTAATCCTCGTCAAGAGACATTTCGTACATAAGGTGGCCAGTTTTTCTAACACAATTTCTCCGCCAGCTTTCAGCAGGTTCGTTGTTACCTTATTTTCACCAGCGGCTTTGCCTCTTTGCATTCCTTCTGGGGCTTTCATTACTTCCCCTGTCGTTACTGGTAGGATGTCGAATTCGTCTGGGCTATTATTGCTCCTTACAACTTCATCCTGGTTGTTCCGGCTTCTGTACAGCATCTGTAGAACTCCTCCTCCACCTCAACTATACCCTATCCATATTGGTTATGACATTGCCTTCCTTGTCCCTTAATTCATAAGTCCTATTTTTGCCTCTGCGCAAGCTTGCCTTCTGCGCCTATTGATTAACCTCGAAAGCTTCACTATCTATATTTTGTCGGTTGCATTTTCAGGCATTCAAGGTTTGTCGTATCTTAATAAAATTTTTCGTCTCCTGAGGTAGTTTGCCAGTGTCCTGTCTAGTGTCTGTACCTCTGACTTCTATTGCACACTCTTTGATGATACTAGTAAGATTATCGTTCATTGTGTCAGCGCTAATTACCTCGTTTAGAGCCTCGAATCTATTCTGAAGTGAAACTCGGAATTCCTGTACTTTCCCTCTCACCGCCAGTTTCTTAATTGGCTTCTTGCGTATCAGTTTATGCCTTTGCTTTTTTTTTAATCTAGGTGAATAAGAGCTCTTATTATCCTATGGTCACTGCATAGGACCTTGCCAACTACTTCTACATTTCGTACAATGCCTGCGTGTGCACACAGAATGAAGCCTACTTCATTTTAGTTTCGCCATTATTACTTCGACACGTCCACTTACGGTTAGCTCTCTTTCTGAAGAAAGTATTCAAGATCCGTAAATTAATACGTTCTGCGAGCTCCACTAATAACTCCCCTCTAGCATTTCTATAACCAACGCCATCTTCCCCCACTGCGTAGTCTTCGGCCAATTTCTTTTCTACTTTGGCATAATGTCGCCCACCAGCATAGTATAATGTGTCTTTACTTTACTAATGGCTGACTCTACGTCTTCATGGAAGCGTTCAACCAAATTATCATGATGGCTCGATGTAAGCGCGTAGGACCTTCATCTTGTACCTTTTATATATATAGTGCTCAGGAAATGAGACCTTATAGCACAAGCAGTACATGCTGTACTCATAATGGTGAGAAATGTCGTCGGCCGTCGAGTAATCTGATCATCGGCAGATCGCGTCGTCTTTTACACCTCAGCTATCGAACCTTCCAGCTGGTACTCGCGTAACGCTTTCCAATAAACTTTACTATTTGCGCCACGTACGTTACCTTAACCCAGTGGCCTCAGACAATCACAAAGCTTCCCCAGAATTGCGATGCGGTGTACACCGAGTGTTGAAAACAATCAGTTGTGTGGGTGAAACCCCAAATATTTTCAAATAAAACTGCCGGGGCAAGCACCGGACCGGGCTACTTGGCGAAGCACGGGAGAAGCTGCTTGCCGTGCAACGGGCGCAGTCAAGGTGGTGATGGTGATGATGATTACTCGTGCTTTGAGGCGCCACTGTATAAAAGAGCACTCTTTTCATTGGCCAGGCAGTACCTCTCATCATGACCCTGCTCAACATACCCGAGCGCCACAGTGCCACCAAGACCGAGCTCACCTTTCCCGTCGAGTTGCCGCCGCTGGGATACTCGGCATACCGCATCACGGCGCAAAAGAGTGAGTGCCTTTCGGGGCTTCCTGTTGTAGTGACTTACGTCTTGTGTGCAGTTCTGATGCAAGTGGCTGACAGCTGGACGACATCGTATGAATTCACGTCTAAGAAAATTTTCGTAGCACGCACAAGAGACAGAGACACAAAGGAAGGGCAAATGAACGCTACCCGTGAGCGTCGGCAGGATATTGTCTTGGGAAGTGCAAACCCCTGTTGCATCGTAGCTGGGAGAGGGGAAAGAATTCCTTTGGCTTGGATGAGGACAAGGGCTGGTGAGGTATGAGGGGGTCAGGTGCTCCCCTTTTTGACCTCCCTTCCATGCGGACGCCCATGACACTACTTCACAACCGTTTATTCATTTTTACAGCGAAAGCTGTTATGACATCACAACAATGGTCGCGTGCGCCGCAGTTTTCAGCCGCTGCCCGTAACTAGCATCTTGCAAAGTGAGAAAAACCTATGTAAATAAAAAACACGAAGGGCCCAATGGTTTGAATCCGGGTCCCTTGCGTGCCAGCTCGGTATTCTACCAGTGAGCCCTGAACAGCAACTGAACAACCAGGCGTCACAGAAAGCGAGTTGCGTAATGAGTTAGCGGTCGAATGCTCTAACTCATTCGAAAAGCTTCATGCATAATTCTTCATCGTTGTTCACCACAGCGTAAAAAATTGCACAAGATTCGTTGCAAGTGTATAGCGGGTACCAATCTTCTCCGAACAGTGATGAATGATGACGTAGTGAATGGTTCGGGATACTGCCACAGGGATGTCTTTGATTCCGTGTGTGATTTCATTCAAACTACCAAACGGGTACTATTTTAACGTTGCCTTTAGACATTTTTGTTATGAAGATGCGGTAATACTTAACTAATCTCTTCTAAGTTGTTCTGACCACGTCTTTACGGCAGTCTGATATATGAGGTCAATGCATATTCCTAGTAGTCTAATTTCATTAAAATACAAATAATCTTCATTTTCATTTTTATATATCTCCTAACAATTTCGAATGACCTCAGGAGGAATAGGCTTGCTTAAATGTTGTTTAATAATTTGTATTCTGCCCGTGTTCCACTTTGATCGCTGTGCACATCCCCTGTGCTCATCATTGGTACTTACATATCTAGTCTTTCTGAAAAAATACACTTGTGAGTTGGCGCTAGTTTGTTCCTTCTTTGTGTTCCCGTCTGTTGTGCGCGCTACTAAAATTTTCTAGCATGATTTTTTTTCGTGTTTTGAAGGACGTGATCAGATTTTATCCAATTTAATCTATTTGTGTTATAAAAAATGACCCAGAAGCATTACTTTTGCCGCGAGAACTCATTTTTAAGAGGTATCGCGAAAGAAACGGGGCACAAGTATGGCCACCTTGGGCGCTATATAGAGATCAGTATGCTCATGAAAAAAAAAAAGAAAGAACAGTGCGGTATTCTGACTGGACACTCAAGATGAAGAAGGCGTGACAACAGCGCTGTTGATTCTTTCCCTTTGTGTCTCGTCTGAATTCAGCGCGTTTTTTTTTTCTTCTATTACAAGCGTGAACCGAGTAGCCGATGTCTCAATCCCAATAGCATGCTCAGCCAACTCGTCCACGCATTCTCATTCTTCTGTCGCATACGGTCAGAGGCGGTTGCGAGATGCCTGTCTTATAAGTGTCAATCGTTTTCCCTCTGCAACAGTACACCTTGACTTGCGTGATAATTTGTCTGCATGACATGTGACTTCAGAGCTTTCAATAAGAAGATATTATTTTTTTAGACTTCATAGTGCCATGGTGTTCAAGTTGCATACTGTATATTTTGCAGATGCGTGTTGTACGTAAATTTCAGCCGGTGCCATATATACGTGCACCGACGTCTCTTTTGCCTTCATTTCGATAAAATTCAAAGTAGTTTCGCACTAGTGAGGTTGCATTAGAGGCTAGTTGGTACGTATTCATATTTGATGCAATGCCAGGTATAACACGGGTCGAAAAGAACGGCTCTTTTTTTTTTTACATGAATGTGTTACCACCATGGTCCACCATGGCTCCGTGACGTAGTTCCTTCACGGATATGAAGTTGTAAAATATTTACTAGCAGATTAGAAAGAAAGAAACGAGGAGAAAGAGTTCTGTAGAGTGGCGTCAAACCAGCAATCTCGCGCTCCTCAGAGCGCGACGCTAAGCACTAAGTCACTAGACGACTTCTTTCCAACATGTTGGCGGCGAGCCATTTTCATACACCATGTACCGCTGGCGGCCGTCAGAGCTCGGAAATTTCAGCGTGTTTTGTAATCATATCGAGATGGCACGACGGGCGCGCGCGCTTTAAGGGCCTGACCACACGCGTCAGCACGTGACTTTTTGACGCACCCTCCTCCTATATGTTGAGAGAAGGCGCATGGCTTCGCGAAGCTGCGCGCTTTCCCTCTCCGTAGGCACTGCGCCGTGCTCCCGACCGGGCTGCAGAAATTAGGTGCCTTTTCTCATCTTCTAACCACCAACACCACCGTATGAGAGAGGGATGGTTAATGAAAGGAGCACGCTGCCCACACGCGAATTGTGACAGTAGTTTGCCCGCGCTGTTCTTGTGTCGGCTCATTTCGTTCGTGCTTTCTGCTTGAGGTGTGCGCTGCAAGTTTCGAGCTGCTTGCCGTTCTTCGCGCGACATTGCAATTTGTTACTGCAACATTCATTATTTCACCCTCGTGGCGAGACAATGCACAACGAATGCCGAAGTACCTCTGCGAAGACACGTTTCACTTTCGTGTTATCCCGATTCCGAAAAAGAAGGGTCAACCGCATCATTTCTTTCTGTCTCTCTATCTATCTATCTTTCGGTCCGCGCGTCTTACCTGACAGAACATCAAGACATAAAGCCTGATTAATTGATTGATTGATTGATATGTGCAGTTTAACGTCCCAAAACCACCATATGATTATGAGAGACGCCGTAGTGGAGGGCTCCGGAAATTTCGACCACCTGGGGTTCTTTAACGTGCACCCAAATCTGAGCACACGGGCCTACAACATTTCCGCCTTCATCGGAAATGCAACCACCGCAGCCGAGATTCGATCCCGTGACATGCAGGTCAGCAGCCGAGTGCCTTAGCCACTAGACCACCGCGGCGGGGCAAACATAAACCCTGAAGGAAGTGCGGAGCTCGACAGCTTTGTTTGTTTCTTTTCGGTTTTATCCTCCTCTCTTTCTATTTCTCTTCACTTCTATTTCGCCTCCCATGTTGCTTTTCTTTCTTCCTTTTTTTCGCTTGGCTTGCTTCCCTTTTTTTCTATTTTTATATGTGACTTTGCCTGCGTTTCGCCAAGCGGCGACGACAACAAACGACAACCTGGGCTCCTAAAATGCTCCGCACTTTTAAAAATAATCGCAGAAACTTGATTCGCACTCAATTGCATTTCTGTAATCTTTCTAACCCCTACGCAACGCACGGTAAATAAGAAACGCATTCGTGTGATTTCGTGAATTATCACGTTTGAGTTTGTGTGGAGAAAGAATGCGCAGATTATCCCAAAACGAGAATTTTCACTGACTTGTCACGAATAATGCACTTGCAGAAAAAGAAGAGATGCATTTCGCTTCGGCCTCCTTGGAATTTCTGCTGCTGGAACCCGAGCAGCGATTCGTCGAAAACGAGGTGAGCTCGCAATGAATGACGAACGCATTTAGCGAGTGAGAACACGCGTCACAAGGGACGTTTACTCCAGAGAGAAGTGAAGCGGGGCTAAAAAACGTATGGCATATTCACTATTGTGAACCCTGTGGCACACAGTCGCGCGCCATATGAAGTATAATATTTGTGACGCAACTCAGAAAAGCAAAGAAAAAGGAAGAGACAGAACAGAGCTGCAGATCCTATCTGGCGCCCTACCCTATCTCCTCTTTTTTTTTCTTTGCTCGTCTGAGTTGCGCCACAAATATTTTATATTAAGCTATGAACTTTCAGCTCGTCCAAGAAACTGCAGTCGCAGTATAAAAGTTATCGCACGAGCGTCGACTTTCCTAACGACTCAGGAGCCTAGCGGAACCTTTCGGGAGTGTCGAAACCAAGCTTGCGAATTCTTCTCTCCCTCAGTGGCTGTTACATGCTCCAACATTCGCTTCTACAACGAACTATACACCCTCTCTTTCTATTTTGAGCCTTCCGTTTGTTGCGATCAGCTTTATTCTTCGTGGGCTCCTATTTGAGCAAGTGGTTACAACATTCCTGGGAAAGATGCCTTAAAGCTGGCACTTGGATACAGTGTACTAGTACACTCTAACTTGGCACTGCTTCGTTAAATCATCTTCATAAGACGGGAGTGGTCGCAGCTGAAGGGAAAGCGAAAAAAGTGAGCGAAGCCTGCGTGATACCACCCTCTCCTCGAAGGAGTGTTCCGGGAAGTTGCGCTGTTGTAGCTGTTGGTCGGCGCTCGCGCGATAACTTTCACACCGAGCCTGACTGTACGTAGCGCGGACACCCAGCGATTCCCGTTGGTGTATAGCTCCCCCCCCCCCCCCCATTCCACTTTGCTGCGTGTCGACGACGCCAGTGGCTGAGGCAGGTGAATTTCTCTGGCACGAGTAGGACTGCGTTTGGGGAGATACGCTAACTCGGGAGTGCGACATGCGCCTTGTAGATTAACACAATTTGCCCTTCCAAAGAAGCTTCACTACTGATAAATCTGATAAAAACAAAGGAGATTTGTTCAAGTTATTGGCGTATACTTGCGAAGTGCCCACTACGTGTCCGTGAGGCAACACGCGAGCCTACGCTGCTGCTCACTTTTTGATGTTTTTGCTGCCGATGATGACAAAGTATGCCTCAGTGCCTTGTAATGGCTGAGCATTAAAACACCCCCTCGTTGCGGCATTACACGTGTGTCGACGCCAGGTGGGATTCTACGCTTTTGCCACGCTATATGAAATACATTAAGGTGGCTTCTTTTATATACTACATCACACTCATTTACGTATTTTTTAAGCAATTTTGAGCAATGGCGTACCTTTGTGGTAGAACTCTTGCTTTCCACGCAGACGGTCTGGGTTCAATTCTCAATAAGGCCGAAGATTCTTATGATTTATTTCATGTGCACTTTTCTCGATTTTGCGCTCATAACCAATGACACCGACACGAAACCGACATCGACGCAAGAACTTCTGCGAAACGAGCTCTTTAACGTTATTGCATCAACAAGCTGTGTTAATGATTAGTTAAAATCAGAAATGTATGATTAAAGCAATATTTTGTTGCGTAAAATAGAGGATAAAACTTTAAAATGCATATGACTTGCACACTTCTGCATCACCGATTTTGTCCCACAGCATGACGGCGTGATTCGCAGGTGATCTATTTTGATATTAAACCGAAACTAGCCATTCTACTGAAGCGACGTCAACTACGGGAGCGATTCACTAGAGGGGCTCATTAGACGTATCATCCTCACCATCATCATCATCATCATTATCATCAGCCTGAACCACTGCAATGCAAAGGCCTCTCCCATGATCCGCCAATCAACCCGGTCTTGTGCTTTCTGCTGCCACGTTATACCTGCAAACTTTTAGAGGCGAAGTTCATTAGTGTGATGGCTTTTTTACCGTTGTCCGTCGTAGTCAACTCTGGTACTCGGAATGCTCACTAGATAGCACTGCGACGCTCGCTCCCACCATCAGCCCGTTCACGCGGCAGCAACTTGAGAACGGCGCGAGCGAGTTCATCGGCGAAGGGCTCAACCGAGACCTGGACTTCATGCGGGGCGTAACCCAAAGAACGCCGCAAGGAACTCTTTGTCATGATTCGACAGCTAGGCAAACCGCACGCGTTCTTCACACCTTCTGCCGCGGAAAAACACTGGGACAGGCTCCTCGAAACTCTGGTACGGCTGAGAGAGGGATTCATGGTTTACCGATGTACCTCTGGAGCTACGCCCACTTATCATCATTCACTCTGTGGATATGCTGTAATTTTTTTAAATCTCATTGGCCCTCCTAAATTTCTCTCTCCCCTTCGTGCGTTTGCCTTCCCGCGCTACGTACACGTATATACTAAGCCATTAGGCATATATACTAGGCCAAAATTACTGCATTTAAGCAAAGCCTAAGAGGTGTTATCAGTTACAAGGTAAGTGAAGGAAGCGGACAGCCTGCCAAGCGAGTGATACGTGCATGCGCGCAGCGCTACCGCCTCGAGCTGGACACCACCAGCGGCCTGGTGCGACGCGTGACTCTCCTCGGCCAGGAGAGCGGCGTTTCGCTGCGCCAGTCCTTCTACGCGTACAGCGTGGAGGCCAGGAGGCAGACGGCGGCCACCGCGGGCGGGGCGTACTCCTTCGACCCGGACACGAACAGGCCCCTGGATCTGGGAAACAAGGTCACCTACCGAGTAGTGCAGGTATATTGATTGATTGACCTTCGAGTGATAACAGATGCCGCCGTGTCCTGTGTAAGACGTGCCATGTTATCTCAACAGGGTAGTACCACGCGCCACTTTCGTTTCGTTTGGTTTTCGCACACAAAGCCTGTCAGGAATGCTCAGCGCAAACTGCGCCTCACTGTTCAAGAAGAATCGCGATTATTTTATATCGTTCTGTTAAGATTGCACGCAAGACACGAACACTCGGGATTATTTCGGAGCATGCGTAACGACCAATGAAGGCTAGAATATTCGACGGCAAATGTATAAAGGCCGACGCGCTTCACCGCTTGTCAGTTTATCGACGGCGGACGCTCTGTTCATCGCTTACTGTAATCTGAGTTTCCGTTTACCGGTCACAAGTTCGGCCCAATGAGCAGTTCTAATCCGAACATCCAGCTTGCTACCTTCGCCCACTTCATGACCTCGTGACAATTCAATAACCTTCTGTTTCAGTTGAGAAGCTCACGAAAAGGCTTCGGCCAATCTTAAGATACTGAACAAAATTTCTGCGACCATAATCTTCAACCATATTGAAAGCTGGGGTCCTAAAAGTGATAGAGACAATTTTCATTCCTTAGAAAGTACAGGAAAATGATGAATTTCGTGCGTTTTTCACAGACTGCCGCGTCTAGCGTCATCGGTGTGAACTACGAGAGGTGACGTCACACCCACTAGAAACGGGCAAGCACAAAATGCCAGCCGTCACCCACGTCTCTCAGCTTGCTCATCTCCCCCTTTGGTTCGCAGAACTGGTATGAACGGCACCGGTTGCGGACAATGCATCCGGCTGAGCAAAACATCGGCGCTTTTGTGGAAGGGGAAGAGTGGAATGAAAGGAGTGGTAGAGTAAAGGAAAGAAGACAAGAATATGTGCACCCTGCATGCACCTCGGCGATTGTGACATAATGGCTTTCATTCGCGTGCAACCGCCGCGCGGTGACAATCCACCAAAAATACAGTCAACTGTTCAAAAACACGGGAAATTAACTCTGTTCATCAGACCAGTCACATCTTCCGAGTATAATTTCCAAGTTTCGCCAGTTTTTTGCACTTTTTGTTCAGTATCCCTTCATTTTCATGGTAACTCAATGAATTATTTGACCGGAAACACTTGGCCCTCCAGGAAATTAGACTGGTTCAGCCCGATTTTCGCTCAACGTTGAGACACGTTGAACCGGCGGACATTCGCGAAATATGAACGTGGCGTCCGTCCACTGGCACCTGCCAGGCTGTGCGTTTGTCAGAGACACATAGTCACCAGCCTTTACCACAAAATTTTGTCGGTATCAAAGTCTGTCCAGTACAAGACGAATTAATTCTTGATGGCGGCCGAAATATTCGAAGTGGATCATGTATAACATGGCTGGAGCAGTAATTGTTTCTGGCACTCTGCATGTTCTCGCTTCTAAGCATACTCTGTTTCACCTTCTGTTTTGCCACTTGCCGTATACAGCGAATCACCTGAACAAACAATTGATCCTGAGGCGTTGTGCATGCAAACAAAATGACAAAAGGGCGTGCTAAATATCCTTAATGTTTAGTCATATCCGTAAAATTTCTATTTCGTGTGTGGTCGGGCTTGTTGGCGCAGGGTCCATTTGTGACGGAGGTGCACCAGATTTTCGACCAGTGGTTGTCGCAGGTGATCCGTCTGTACAAGAACAGCCAATTCATCGAGTTCGAGTGGATTGTCGGACCGCTGCCGAGCGGGTAAGTCTGGCCAACGGTATCCACCTTCCATAATCCCGTTTCGAACGAAAAACGGGCCTGCGTTTCTGAAGAGCCCCTAAAACCCCCCGAGGTCGGAATTTAACTATAGTGTAGCACTTGTGCAGGATTCTTCCACAAATACGCAGCCACGGGGCTTAATCAAAGTTGTAACGTAATGGCGGAGTTACTCGTGTTTGCTGATCAAAAAGTGGCCCCCGCTCACTTCTCTCCTTCTTTCGCTAAGCGCGTTCATCGACTCGTCTCTACTGCAATCCCCAGACCTTTTTTAAGTGCGGAGTCACGCGATGTCGCGCTTCGGCGCCGTCACACACCCACTGCGCATGCTCGCTCCCCTGCCCCCTCGCCCCCCCTCTGGCCTCGCAAGGCCGACACAGGAAGTGTCTGCTAGAAAAAAGGCCGACTGCTCGCGCTGCGCAACCGCTCACTGGCCACCCCGTAGGCACTGGATCGCGCGTTCAGAATTCAGTCAAGGGCGCCTTTACTTGGCTGTCGCTTGACTTGACACTTTGCTTTACTCGAGCAGATGCGATGAAAGCAACAGTACCTTCAACAATTAGTGGGGCACAACCCAATATCAGAGTCCCATCACTCATACTTAGAAGTACTTGTTGCTGGGCTAGTTGGTTCGTCATTCCGAGGGAAACTTCTAGACGCCTAAACCACTGCACAAAGAAAGACACACAGAAAAAAAGAGCGTCCACTCGCAACTAATTTATTTGCAAGAGAAACGCGGGAAATATATAGCCGCACCACACAAGCGCAAAACACTAATTCACCTAGTCACATGACCACAAACAAAAACTGAGGACATTCAAAAGGCATATTTAATCAAGCAACGAAGCGCAAAAATCAAACTCAGACATGTGCAAAACGACTGACGTGTCACATATACACAAGTCACCTCTTTATCCATAACGCTTCCATTATTTCGCGGGCCATAGCATCTGAGCTTTTTGCGACGACAGAAACGCTTAAAAACATCGCCTCACAAGAACAGGAACGGCAATGCGTAGCGAGTGTGCTCCTGAATTATTTCGAATTGAAATCACGTGTTCCTTAATTCTCACGTTCAAACACCGTCCAGTTTGGCCGATGTAAACCTGGCCACAACAAAGTGGGATTAAGTACACCACACTCACCCCGCAAACCACATACATCGAAGCGTGTATCTTCCCACAGGTGGAGGCGCAGGAGAAACGTAGAAACGCTTGTGTGGTTAGTGTGCTTTGCGCTTGTGTGGTGCGGCTACACACCACACAAGCGTTTCTACGTTTCTCCTGCAAATAAATCAGTTGCAAGTTGACGCTCTTTTTCTGTGTGTCTTTCTTCCTGTGGTGGTTTAGGCGTCTAGAAGTTTCCCTCAGCCCCACCACTCGCTGAAGGCAACGCTTCTCCTTTATTCAATAATTAAGAATAATAAGGACAAAGTAACAATTAAGTATTCCCAAATTATATACAATTACGCAACATTCACGCGATACCCCACCACCATCTGCAACGTATTTAGTCAAGTTCACCCATGGGAAGATGCAGGCGGCTTTTTCTTTTCTGTTGCGAGATCGATTGAAGCGCCACCGAAGAATCTCGTTTTTTAATGCTCATTTTCGATAGCTATGTTTTCGCTAACACTTTTCAAGCAGCCGGGTGAAACGCGCCCCACTCACTAATGACGAGGGATTGGCGGGAATAAAAATATGCGTAGCGTCTGCATATCATCCTTAAAGATGCGTAGCAATGTACTTGGCCCTACATGGCTATGGAAATCTTCCAAGTTAGTAAGAACATGACGGCAAACAACGGCTGCGTGTGAGAGAGGACCGGGAGAGAGATCACTCGGTGCTTAGACAAAAAAGAAAAAAATTTAAGGACTTTAACTTTGCTTACTAAGGGCCTTTCCGCGCGCTATCCGCACAGCCGCAACGCACCCCGGCGCTTGGGTGCGGCAGGGGTCTCGGAACGTGCGTTGCGGCTGTGCATGCATGCGGAAAGCGCGTGGAAAGGCCCCGTTCCTGGTCGCACGTTGGCGTACGCGCGTACCAGTGAACAGGCAAACAAGTTTCCTTTGTGGATGATAGGTGCGAATGCTGACGTCAAGGCCAGCGTTGGGGCACGGCCGGACTAGAGGAGCGGTTCGTGTCTAGTTCCCACCTTTCACCGCCGCTAGTTCATGGCACTGCGGCCCGATCCTCACCAGACCAGCCGTGCCCTCGCTAAGGGCCGTTCCACGCGCTTCCCGCACAGCCGCAATCACGTGCCGGGACTCCTGCCGAACGCAAGCGGGGGACAAAGAAGCCAATGGGCGACGCTCTTTCACCCTCTGCTTGGGTTGGGAACACGGGGTACCCCACAGGGAGCAGTGTTATCACCGCTCCTTTTCAACATTGCTATGATGCGCCTTCCAAGCGAATTGGCCAGGGTGGAAGGCACACAACACGCAATATATGCCGACGATATTACAATCTGGACCACTGAAGGGAGCCTTGGTGAAATGCAGGAACGCCTTCAACAGGCCGCATCCATAGTCGAGGCGTATGCCAACGATTGTGGACTCCAATGTGCTCCAAACAAATCAGAGCTTCTGCACGTTAGAGCAAAGCCAAGAGATAAGTCAGCCATACACATCTCCCTGTCTGGGTTCCCATAAGAAAAGACGAAAGAATAGATGCCATCATTCGCAAGGCTACTAAACGAGCTCTGTATCTCCCGGTGGCCACTTCCAACGCCAAACTGAGGGCGTTAGGTGTGCTCAACTCCTACCAGGAGTTGCGGGAGGCCCACCTTATGAATCAATATACGCGGCTCGTGCAGACGGCTCCCGGGCGCCGCCTGCTAAACCGCTTACATATAGAGCACACTTGCACTGCAGAGGAGGCGGAGCGTATTCCGGAACTGTGGCGGCATATGCTCTCGGTCGCTCCACTCCCCAGTAACATGGATAAGCACACGCACGAAAGCAGAAGACAGGCGCGGGCTCGGACGCTTGAGAGGCAACACGGCTCCCGACCTGGTGTATTCTACGTAGATATAGCAGGGCCTTCGCCCACGGGATTTTACACGGCCTCTGTAGTTCACCGGGAAAAGCATGTCAATGGGCTCTCGTTCCGAGCACAAAATCCAGAGCACGCTGAGGAAGTCGCGATAGCGCTTGCTGCTGCGGACCCCAACTCGAAAGTTATCATCACGGACTCCCGGAAAGCATGTGCTCATTACTTGGTAGGAGAGATATCTCCCCTAGCCAGCCAAATTCTAAAACGGGCTCTCGCTGATCCAGCCCCGAAACGCATCGTATGGGCTCCTGGCCATCAGGGCTTACGAGGTAATTAGGCCGCTGACGCGGCCGCCCGAGCGCTTACCCACCGGGCTCCTCACCTTGGCTCTTATGACTCGGAGGCCAATACACCGCTGCTGCGGTTCGAAGAAATTCTGACCTATTTTCGCGACACTCACCGCCTTTACCCGGCTCCTGCAAAGGGGCTGAGTAAGGCGGAAGAGCGAACTCTAAGGCGCCTGCAGACAGGTACTCTACTCTGTCCTGCAATCCTAAAACATTTCGATGCGAACACAGATGGGCGGTGCCCACACTGTGGGGAGACGTGTGATATCTTCCACATGGTATGGGCATGTCCGAAAAATCCCCACCTACCCCCTTCCCCTACCCCTTCCCGAGAGGCATGGGAGACTGCCCTCCTCAACTGCTCATCACTAGAGTCTCAACGGGCTCTGGTGAGACGGGCGCGAGAAGGGGTCTCGTCATGCGGTGTCCCGGACTAAGGACGCCAACTATGTAGCGGGGTCATGCTTTGGCCCCGTACCTCTCTCTTTTATAATAAATGTTTTTCATCATCATCTGCTTGGGTGCGGCAGGTGTGCCGGCACATGCGTTGCGGCTGTGTGGGAAGCGCGTGGAACGGCCCTAAAGCCTCTTGACCTAAGGAAACGACATTCTCTTCCGCGCACTAATTTTCTCCTCGATTCAAATTCAAACTCGTGCAGCAAACGTGGTCGGCTCGCTTGGTCAGAAGCAATGAGGTGGTCAGAAGCGAGGCGCTGACTGATGAAAAGGGGAAGGAAGAGGGTTGGCTCAAGCGCTCCCACTAGTCGATCGCTGCAACGAGATTTGAAAAATATGCCCTCTATAGTCCAGCCATGGTAGGGTCTACCCAAAGGCCAGGGGGGGGGGGGGAATTGTTTCTTTAGAATTGTAATGCGCCCGTGGTTTGTAGAGTTGCAGCGCGACGGAATTCTGAACTCGATTGACGCGCGTTTACATTAAATGTGAAAATATTACCGGAGGTGGTTAAGGAATAAACCACGCCGCACAGTCCGGGTCACTTGCGCACTTAGGTGGTGACCTGTGGCAAGTGCTGTGCTTTCTGCCTGCATAACTCGGCGTTTCCTGATGACTATGCCTTCACAACTTGCGCCCTCGTGGTGTGTGCAGGGCGAGCACGGACGTGACGACGCGTTACGAGACGTCCTTGGACAACGACGGCGTCTTCTTCACCGATTCCAACGGGATGTTCTCCGTCATGCGAAGGTCAGAGCCCCGCGAGTATCGATTGATTATTAATACGTGTGCTACTTTAAATGTAATTCATTATGGCTGATCGGTAACAGTGTTCAAGCGGCCCTGCAATGCTTTACCAAGCTATAATCAAATGGCCTCCTTAAAAAAGTTCATTGCTTCACGATTCGACCACCGCAAACATTTGTAGACTGCCAAGTGCGAACAGAGTCAAAGGATTCAAGTTCTTCCTCTCTCCTTTAAAACTAGCAAAAGCACTGAAAGATACTCAAGAGACGGATGGCAAAGGTGAAAGGAGCTACGTCTGTTCGAAAGCGCATGTCATGGCTAGGTCGCTCTAGAGAGCGGCTATATATCTATTTATAGTCATAGTTTTCAGCACTTTCGTATCTTTTTATCGCGATAGCAATTATGTAAGACTCGTATATATATATATATATATATATATATATATATATATATATATATATATATATATACATATTAAGCCTACATGCGGGCACGAGACGGCGTTCGCGGTAACTGTGCAGTTTACTATGTTCAAGTCATCGAATGAGTTTGGACTTATGGCGCGGTCATTTGGCTTTATGGAATGATTTGTTGAGAGAAGAGCGAGCGATTGCTGACTTTCAGAGTCAACTGTAAATTCCAAGCCACGTGCTGCGCTCTAATGTTTGACTCACATGTTACCACGAGCCTCGATTACTGGTCGGAATGCAGCGTTTTTTGACAAACTCGGTAAAGTGTTGCAAGGTCCCCTAATACATACAAGTTAATTAAACACACGTAAAGCCAGTGAGAGACTGAAGTGTAACATTGGACTTTGGTTCGCGCAGAGTGAATGACTCTCTGGATCCCAAGTCAGTGGCCTCCAGCTACTATCCGGTCGTTTCATGGATTTACATTAAGGTAAGACACATCAAATGCAGCCTGTCTCATGCAAATGGAACCAGGGTTTTCTCCCAGCAGTCTCTCATGCTCTAAGTGTTTTGAAATATACAGACGCCCAGTTTTTGGTGCGAAGAATCAGGGGGTAAGCTTGTAGGTAGCTTTCTGCTGTCACGGTGCGTCATGTAGTAAAAAACGAGTATGCGCCAAAATGGCCAAAATCCACTACTCGCCGGCCCACTAAATATGAAGAAAGCAACAGTTAGCCCAACAACGGCTTTATCGTAGCTTAAACACCCTTTCCTAAAGGAAACTGAAATCGGGCATGTAGGGAAGAAGAACCCCGGTCTTGTAAATGTGTAAGAAACAACAGCTAGCCCAAGAAATGGCCGAAGACTTTAGTGAAGCTGAAAAGTATTTCCCTGCGTGCCGTATGAAACTGAAAACGAGCACGGAAGAAGCACGACCACCAAGCTGCACAGCGACGTAGTTTCCCGACGACGTTAAATACTTTTTCCTTTATGCCGGTTTCACGCTTGGCACCATGAGTGAATGATCAAGGAAACTTCCCTCAAAACACAGCATGCTTCACCCTTTCACGTTAGTGTAGCTGGAACACCCTTCCCTACACACTGCACCCGTATACTCCGTTTTTTATTCTGTGGTCGGGAGGGTGGTCTGAAGCATCCATGGTCGTTCCCCAAACTCCATGATTATGCATGCTGTATTTCTTAGCAGCCCAATTTTCATCTTCCTTTGTCCACTTGCTATGTCATTTAAAATTGCCACTTTCGCAAGTGAGCGTTCCTTACAAACATCACTGTGTCATCAGTTTTGAACAACGCTTCCTTTGTCCTCACAGAATCACGCCGAGGAGCTGCAGATGACGGTGATTCCGGACCGTCCTCAGGGTGGCACCGGCTTCGCCCAGGGCACCATTGAGCTCATGGTCCGCATTCAAGTCATCCTCGTTTGCTTGGCGATCGCATTGCCAAAACAAAGTTATGGCAGAATCAGCTCATGTTAATGATGAGAATGTCGCGAAAATGTTCCCACGCGCACAGAAATTCCGCTGTTATAGACGCCAAGGTATGCACTGCTTAGACACCTCAGTAATTTCCGCACTCTTCTCTCTACCATACTCTCCTTAGTCTTTTATAAAACAATGATTTTGTGCTATTGATTGCCAAAAACACTTGTGTCCAAAATATATAGGGAAAGAAGTGTATACTTAAGGCCTCGTTTTTCCGTTTTTGACACAATATTAATGAGATCTAACAGACAATAATGCCAAGGAAAGTATAGGGGAAGTTGCTAGACCAAATCGTAATATAAATGAGAAGAAAGAAAGGCGGGTAAAAAAATGCCCCGCCGTGGTGGTCTAGTGGCTAAGGTACTCGGCTGCTGACCCGCAGATCACAGGTTCGAATCCCGGCTGCGGCGGCTGCATTTCCGATGGAGGCGGAAATGTTGTAGGCCCGTGTGCTCAGAAGTGGGTACACGTTAAAGAACCCCAGGTGGTCAAAATTTCCGGAGCCCTCCACTACGGCGTCTCTTATAATCATATGGTGGTTATGGGACGTCAAACCCCACATATCAATCAATCAAATCAATCAGGTGGGTAAAAATATAATTTTCCGAGGGCAAGAAACGAACCTGCGACGCTCGAATAACGCGTTCGATGTTCCACCACTGAGCGTTATTCGAGGGTCGCCGGTTCGGCCCACGGGAAGTTATTTTTTCACCCACTTTTCTTTCTTCACATTTACCTTGCAATATGGTCTAAGAACCTTCCCTATATTTTCCTTGGCATTATTGCCTGTTAGATTTCATTAAAATTGTGTCAAAACATGGAAAAACGAGCCCTTAAATATACACTTCTTTCTCTTCATATATATATATATATATATATATATATATATATATATATATATATATATATATATATATATATAATCAGCTATCTTTATTCAGAGTTTAAAAATAGGCCAATGCACACAATTACGACGTGATCAAATGCATGTTGTTGACCATTGTCAGGAGTTAGACTATTTTTTGTGCTCTAAAATGTAGTTTAATTAGATCTCTTTAAATACCTTACTTTTGAAGGGGCAAAGATGGAAAAAAATTTCAATGAGAAAGTTGTCAATCGATTCACAATGCATCCGATTAGACAGTTTCGAACATTTTATCTGTTAATTATTAGTGTTTTAGGGTCGGAGCTCCTCATGGCGTCACCAGTTCGTCTCCCGTTATCATTTGTAACCACCGGTGACACATACTCGAGAGAGCGGGAATGTGCCACAGGGGATAGATTGTAGGGGCGAAGCTCCATGACTCGTGCGTCCTCGATGTATGTAGTACGTAGCCACTTCTCGTTTAGTTCTTGGAATGTCCTCTACATGGCGGTACTTGTATATATTCGATATATGATGAAAAGATGCTAGATGGTGGTAGGTACTTGGAGTGTTAACTAGACGGACGTACATACATACATACATACATACAGACGGATAGACACACGAACGGACACTTCGCCCCACTCATCATCATTCAGTCAGTGGATATGCTGTGATTTTTTTTCTGCTAACTACAATTGCGCGCAAAATACAAAAATATACCATGTGACTAACCCGATCTCGCGCCAGTGCGCACGATGATTCTAGTGCTCCTTAACGTTCCGCGTACGAACGACCATAGCATTTGCCCGATCGTGCTGTTTCGACAGGACCACAACGATGGTGGTGGCTTTGCGACGAACACGTTTCGCTATCGGCCACAAAAGCGATCACCGCTGTGACTGCTTATCGCTGTCATGAACTGGTGCGAAGGAAACGTATCGTTCGTACGCGGAACGTTAGGGAGCACCAGAATGACGGCGCCAGTAGGCGCACCAGTGGGGTTGTCACGTGGCATTTTTTGTATTTCGCGGGAATTTGTAGTTAGCAGAAAAACACTAATAATTCTCAGATATAATGTTCGAAACTGTCTAACCGGACGTTTTGCAAAGCGATCTACAACTTTGTCATTCAAATTTTTATCCATATTCGTTTCTTCATAAGTTAGCTAACTAAACAAATCTAAGTAAACGATATTTCAGAACACAAAAAAAATCTAACTCCAGGCAACAGTCAGCAACAAACATTTGGTCGCGTCATAATTGCGTGTGTTGGCACATTTTTAATAGCTGGGGCACCCCGTATATATATATATATATATATATATATATATATATAGTTCTAACACAATAACACCAAGGAAAGTAAGTATAGGGGGAAGATATTAGACCTATTTGTAATGTAAATGTGAACAGAGAAAAGTGGAAACCTGCGAACTTCGAATAACGCGTTCGATGCTCTACCATTGAGCTACCACGGCGGCTATCCCCCCAGCCACTTTATTGGGTATATATGTGAATTTCAAACGTGGGAGTGTCAGTCAGGGACATCTGCAGCCATGGCAGCGAGTGTGCCACACTCTTTATGAGCCTGTGTGGCGTCACGTAGCACTTGAACTTATCATGAGCTGGCAGCTGACCGATAATCCCTCATATACAACCTAAAGGCACCAAGTCTGCCAGTACAAGATTCTCGCTAATGAATTAAGGAAAGAATTGTATACTCAAGGGCTCGTTTACCGTGTTTTGACAGAATATGGACAAAAGGAATAGATAAACATAGTGTCACAAGCTTGCTAGCGATCATAACCGCGCCGTGTCTTTTTAAAGCTTTTTCGCTTATTGCACGGGCATGCATGTGTGTTTCTCAACGACGGTCACGTCAGCAATCGCTACCCTGCTCAACGGGCCCACGAGGCCCCGTTGCAGTCTTATTAACTCGTTCAACAGCTAGGCACGAAAAATGATGGGCAAAGCTTGATGTGCTCGCATGCGCTGTGCTTATTTTGAAGCTACACAGGCGGTATTTCATAGACGACGATCTGGGCGTGGAGGAGCCTTTGAACGATCGCGGAGTCAACGACGAGGGCATCATCGTCAAGGGACGGCACAGGCTGCACCTGGGAACACCCAAGGTTTGTGCCACGCGGCGAAGCCAGCCTGTGCACTTCTTTAATATTACCCTTATGTTGCAGGAGGCAGCTGACCTTATGCGAAGAGCAGCGCTGCAGGAGGTGTACCGGCCCGTCTACATGTTCTACCCTTCGCCTCTTCCGGCTAACGCCAGAAAGCAGGCGAGCGACTCTTCACGGCCTCAGTCATTTCACTGCAGTCGTCGATGTTCACTATTCACCAAACCGGGCGCAAAGACCTGACCGCACGCAGCCGTATCAGGTGTGGCTTTGAGACGCGGCGTACCCAACTTCGCTTAGCCACTTAGGCGGAGGGCGCCGCGCCAGAAAGTCATGTGCCGACGTGTGGTCAGGCCTGTACACCTGGGTCACACATCCCAGCTTCTAGTGCACGCACGAGTCATGTCATTGTGAATGACCATGCCAGATCACCAGAGCGATGCAAGCTCCATCAAATCTGCTGCTCTCGATGTTGAATATTCCATGCTCCGACTTTCTGCCGCATAGGCGTCCAGGCGGCGCTGCGAAAAATGCCGCCACCAGCGCCTCATCCCCGCGCCGGCCATAAACGGGTATAGTGTGCAAAGAGAGCCACCCGCAAGCAAACGTGCATAGGCTCTCCTCTTTCGTTGGTCTTGAAACGCTGTTTCCTGAAAATCAAGGCCCTGTCAAGCTTTCCTTTCATCCAACCTCGCTTCAGAAAAGTAGGAAGGTCATCAAAACGAACTGTGGGTACAGTCCAAAAGATGTTTCGGTTATTTCGCTGTGCTACAACTGGCAATTTAAGTGCAAGCGAGCATCGCATGACATCGAGTTCGAGGCAAGCAATAGCCCGACGTGCCTTCTGTAACGCCTAGATGCGTATGCGTTAAACTTGGGCATACATATGATGTCAAAGCGATGAAGTGCATACACGAGCAATCTATCTTACAATCAGTGGTACGAAGCTCGCTATATCCGGCACGAATGGCCACGACAATTTTCACCTTTTTAGTTGCATTCTCCATCGATCTGTCGTTCCCTGTGCGTTGAATTGTTTTATTACGCATACTTGACAATTGTCTTCCGTTTTTATATACTGCAGATGACGATAAATGCGTGTCCACTTTCTCACTGTACAACCAAAGACAAAACTGAGGCCGCCGAGATAGCTCCGGCAATGGCGGAGACCAATGGGAACAAGAACTTGATTATGGTCGCGATAATTTTGCGATTTACCAGTATGACGTACGTATTCGCATTTTCTACTTAAAGCCGGAACTTAAAGTCTTCAAAACTGTACGCGCGTAATGCTGTGTGCTGGCGAGAACTTCAGATTATTGGTTGTCGCGGCGTGTGCGATGTTTGTCTCGCGCGTCATCTGTCTACTGTTGCATAGCACGCACAGTTAGGCTCTGTTAAGCATCATAATCAAAGTTATCACGATTCTCCATCAATAATTAAAAGAATAATAGGAGACCTACATTATCGAACTTCCTCATTGCGACTGCCTGTGGAGAACGCGAGAAATTTGCTTATCCAACACGTTCGCAACGGCCCGTATCCAGCGCTCTCGCCATTCTGTAACAATACTGATTGTTGGCCTAGTTGGTCCCTGCTTAATGACATGCTTTGGCCGCAAATAACACAAACACAAGTAACGGAACACACAAGGACAAGCACAAGCGGCTTCACGCAAGCTGCGGAAATCAGTAAAGCGGAAGATCTTTACGTCCGCGGCAATTCACAACGCTACAGTAGCGTCGACAGGTCTCATTTTTTTTTTTTTTCGTAGAGCGTGGAAGGAACTGGTGCGCCTGCTCTGCTTTTAGCCGTCGTTCTGGAGGGCGGTGTAGTGAGAGAAATTCTAGTGGAGAGCAGTTAGTAGCTCTCCTTCCAAGTGTTAAATGCGCAAATACGCCTAATATATAGCTCAATGATTGTTTCGTACGCTGTAGTTGCACCTGATTGTGCAGAAAACTGTGCAATAGTCGGGCTTTGCACTACTCAAAACTGCGTCGACAGGTGGCGCTGCACAAAACTCCAGAGTCTGATGATTCCTCTACGTCCAGCCCATAAATGGTACAGTTACGCAAATAAAGAACTTCGTCCGAGGCCTATGATGCACAACGTTAGAAGTAACAGAAAAAAAAGAAGAAAAACTGAAATATCGATGGGGTCATTTGGCATCGTTAAAAAAACGCTTAACAAAAAAGTTGAAGATGAAGCTTTCGATACGATGACAATGCTAGCGTTTCTTCTGGCTGTGTTACGAAGGGAGGTAGGGGTGCTGAAATACAGTTTTGTCAGGCTTTCTTGACGCCAACTGATACAGCGGATAAGGGTGAGGGCAGAGAGTGAGAGGGCACTCGCGCACTGACACGTTGTAACACGCAACGTTACTAGACTAGGTTCAGTTTTCAAACCTAGTCTAGTAACATGGGTAACACGTACGTAGCGTCAGTACGCGACCTTTTGACGCGGCGCCGTGCCCTTTCCCTATGAAGCGAGAGGGCAGCGCGAACGGAAGAGAAGCCCCGGCTCGAAGGGGCGAGCGAATGGGCCCTGAAACACTTTTTTGAGTAACCATGGAATTACTTCACTGGAAAAGCATATTGCCTCACATATTGAACGCTGCAAAATTTCTAAGAATCCATCCAGTACGAGCGGAGTTACAAAGATTTGTCACACGCTGCAATCGCATTCTCTCTTCTCTCGTCCAAACGAAAGCGCTGGAAGCTAAGCAGGGAGGGATGGGAGGGGCAAACAATACACGTCACGCGCGCCTCGTGACCTTGAGCACTATTAAAGACGATAGTCTTTCTTGGGGACCTTCGACACCAAAATTTTGGTCTGTCTCTACATTTGTCTGTTTGTCCACGGTAGCGATCTTCCTAACGGCACCAAATGATACTTCAAACGGCCAACCCCATCCACAACGCCCACCAATATTGCTCAAGTTTCAGCATTCATACTTGAGCCATTGTCAATTAAAAAACAATTATTGCACATATCTGAAGCACCATAACAACACGTCGATGTTTTGCATGTGTGTCTATACTAGAGAATGCACACACAAGCAATTTTAAGGACCGTAGCGTTTATCACGCTGCGCTGACAGTGCAACGTGATGCTCAAAAAGGCAAGTGTTTCGAACGCTTTGCTAAGACCACAAGGTGGTAACACGTGCCCGTCGCTTTGCGTTCTACACCTTATCGCCTTCGAGACAGGCGCATACATTTTTCCGCGGGCGCACACGCCTTCCTTCGTTATTGAACTGCCAGGTGGCGCTCGTGTCTAACGTGCCTCGATGCGCTCGTTCACCTTCGCTGCACGGATCTTGAGTCTCTAACGCAACGCTTCCAGAATACAATTCACTAATTTTCTCGCACAGAACACCAAATTAACGTTTTGTTCACTCTCTCCACACGCAAGACTATCGTCTTTCGGCGACATTTGCAGTGAAACATGCAGATACGAGGCCTTTTTTTCTTCTTCGAGTACGCGGCTTTTTCGGTGCGATCGCGTGGACAAGTGACGGCCTCTTGCGACGATCTCTGTAACAACCGAGCACGCCATGTTTAAATCGGCCAATGGCTGATAGATGGGTAATCCACGTGTGATTTTTGAGCGTATTCTGTCATTTGTCGAGAGAGCAATTTTTAGCTGACTTCGATAATTGTGAATTCCAGGGCGCGTGTTGCACTTTCACATTTGGCTCACGTGTTCTCGGGAGCCTCTACTACCGATCGGCAGCGTTTCTTGACCATGCTCAAAAAGTGTTGCAGGGCTTATTTAAAGCCCTAAGGCCTCACCACACGTACGCGCTGCAGCATGTCGGCGCATGGTCTTTTGACGCGGCACCGTACTCTCTCCCTATTGAGAGAGGGGCGCGCGGTTTCCACGCGCCCTCTCTCTCCACGGGGAAAGGGCACGGTGTCGTGTCAAAAGACCATGCGCCGACATGCTGCAACGCGTATGTGCGGTGAGGCCTTAGGGCTTTAAGCACTTTCCTTCGCTCTTCGAGTCGGGACTTACCCTTTTTTCGAGAGATTTCTCCACTCCCACTCCATTGCTTATGTGTAAAAAAGGAGGCTGCAAAATACGGAGCAAAACTAGAGCGTCCCCCCCCCCCCAAATTTTCGCCTACTCTCCCACCTCTTTTGCCCCCTAAGAGAAAGCATCGTCAAAACACACCTCATATTTTCTGCTGTAGGCCCGTGTGCTGTAGGCCATAATGCTGTCAGCCCGTGTGCTCAGATTTGGGTGCACGTTAAAGAACCCTAGGTGGTCGAAATTTCCGGAGCCCTCCACTACGGCGTCTCTCATAATCACAAGTGAATTCGGGACGTTAAACCCTACATATCAATAAAATCAATTACCTCATATTTTACCAGCTTCCTTGCAACCCAAATAGAATGCATTTGTCCTAAGTGCCCCCCCCCCTCCCCAGTAAAAAAAATCCTGGCTCCACCCCCATGACGCCACACGGTTGTCACTCAACTCGGACAGGCCATTTTCTTTTTCGTCCCAGCTTTTCACAACCGCCTTTAGGGTGCTTTCTTCCCATCCTCCTCCTGCTTTCTTTAGGTGCGCACTTTAGCCAGCCTAGACAAGATATGCTTTGAAACTAAATCTCACATGGCCCCTAATGCATTCGCCTATGCTGCTTGAAGCAGAAAACTAACAAGTGTGGCTGTTTTACCAAGGGCAGTTTACATCCGGACACTATTTTTTTATATATATTATTCACAAAAATGCCATAAAGACGAAGTGAGCATGCAACTATCATGCCTCGATCTTTGAGATGTGAGGGTGGTCATGTGACTTTTTGTACGGTTCCGCATAAATGCCGCCATTTCCCTCAAAGTCACATTCGAATGAAATCATTAGGCCTTCGCCTAGAAAACAAAAATGCGCAAGTGAGCCAAAGCCATGAGGCCTAATAAAGATGTGTAGCTGCTAGAAAACACTAGTAAATGAAATTCAAACTTGTGGCAAGCAGAGCACAAACAGGGCTGCCTAAGTATAGATTCCGAAACATTTTGTACACTGGAGTAGTGGGGAAGTTCCGTGTGCTGCCCCACGCTCTTCAATTGTTTACTGGGCAACAGTTTCGATTTCTCTTTAAAACACTCATAGTAGATGAGAATTACCTAAAGGTATAAACCACAGAGACAAGCCCCCTCTAACACTGTAGATTGTGTATGTAATCAGCGTTTGCCGATTTGCTCATGCAGCATTCAGAGTTGCGCGTAGCCCTGCCTCCTGGCGGCCACTTAATGACCCTGGAGGGCACAGAAGACAACCGGACTCTGGTTCGCATCGAGAACATCCACCAGGACCTCACCGTCAACGTGTCCGTCACGGTGCGCTTTGTTCCATTCCTGTCTACCTCCCTCCCCTCCATAGGTGTAAAGTTCTATCGATATGCCGAGCTCTTTCAAATGAGCTTCTCCTGATCATAATTTATTGCCCAGGTTTACAGGACTAAGATGCTAATGAGATGAACATAATAAGTGGAAAGGACCTATGTTCATCTCGTTGGCGCCTTTCCATCAAAACGCACCAACAAGCACCCCCAAAAATGATCGGCACGCGTATTATTTGTCTCAAAGTTGTCTACTTAGTTATATTTACCTCCACAGAACAAACTTCTACATTATATTTGCAAACTTCACCATCTACAAATGATGCGTGATAATAAGTATGGGCTCACTTTTTTGTAACAGCGTCTCCTACATGCTGCTGTAACTTGACCCATCGGAATCATTAGCTTAATTAAGCCCTCACTCAACACTACTATATAACCTGGTTTCATCTACCTAGTATACGGACGGACATGACAAAGCCCTTTCAGTACTAAGCTAGAGTGCATCATCTCCTGCTTGGCCCTTTTGCCTTTCTTATTGAAAAGAAAACCAATGCCTCAATTTTGGTCAGGGGGATCAGTTGCAATTTTTCGCATGTGTCAACATCATTTAGCGTCTTACACAAGTCCGTTGGATAATAGTCCGAGTAAACGTACTCAAATGCATGCAGCACCTGCTGCAGTCGTTCCTGCTCCTAGATGCCCGTGAGACGATGCTGTCGGCACATCAGTACCGCAGTGAGGTGCAGCGGCGTCCATGGACACAAACAGAAGGAAAGTATGTGGCTCCCGACGAGTCTGCCTACCTCATGCAGCAGGTACACGGAAACATGCTGGTCAACATTCAGCCAGGACAAATCCGCACATTCTTAGCAGCACTCAAGGCTTTCAGCCTACCACCAGCCTCCGGGGTGCACCAGTGAGAACTGTAGATGAAGTCAACGACGAGGTTGGGGAATTGTTTAAGAGCCTGAGTCAAGCATAACAGCTGACAAAGTGTCTTATAAATACACTCGAGTACTAGTGTCTCTGGCACTATATTTTATGCCAGAGACTCTGGCATAGTGTCTATGGGAGTTGCAATGCATGGCACTTTAAACAGCATGGGAATGATGGGTAGGACACGAATTCGTCTAAACTTTGTTATTTTGGCCCCATTTGGCTTCATGTGTCTTGCATTCCCCTCGTCCCAAAATGCAGTTCAGCAAGCATTTAGAAGTTCAAATTCACCACCTTGACCTTTCTAGGCTAATTCAAATCTGGCAGCGAAGTTCACGCCAATCCATTCTTTTATCTGAACAAATGTCAATACAACAATAAACGAAGCCACAAGTACATTCGAAGCTTGCAGGCATGAAAACTAGGCAAATCAGCGTAGTATTACCCATCATTCCCATGGTGGCTGAACGATCACAGTGCCCGAGTTCTCTCTAGTAAATATTGTAGAAAACTAAACAGTAACAAAAGCTGTTTATAAATCTATTCTATGATCTGTGGTGGCTATCACACTACTGTTAACAATGGCAGAAGTGCACCTTCCTTTCAATCCAATGGGGAAGAGAGCTGTAAACAAGACTGGGCCACCCAGAGGGATGGGAATGCTGGAAGTCAAACTGTGCATTGAGCAAGGCACACTAAATAAATATGTCGCTGTTGTGATCAAAACTTAGAAGTTCTTAAAAATTTCGAAGTTCCTCCTAGCCTTACACTTCTGCCGCTGTTCATATGTCCACCTGTGAGCAAGCCAGTGAACTACCACCTCTCTTCATAGCCATTACATCCACCACCACTCAGCTCTGGCTGAGCTTGCCAAAGACCATAGCAACAGCCTTAATGACGGTGATAAAATAATAAGAGTGCCATGGGCAAACCACGATTTATCAAATCGTATGTCATGATTTAGCTAACCTCACAACACCCCCCTAACAGGGGCAAACCACTGATGCTTAAGATGCTGCTTTGTTCAACTTAATAGTGGTGATTCCAAACAGCGCATAATGATACACAGAAGAGACTACAAAACACAGGCACAGTGTGTATGGTCTCTTCTGAGTCCCATTTATGCACTGTGTAGAATAAATATGGGTACGTACCAACAAGACCACCTAGCAACCTTTTTGAAGTTAATAGGGGTCCTTGTTCAGCAGCACCACGTTGTACCATGCTCCACTAAAACCAAACGGAGCCATTAGTATTTGCCACTGTACCTTTGAAAGGCAAACGCAGGTGCACAAAGTATGAGCAATTGCAAGAAAGACTCATTCCCAGAGTCAAACAGTTCAGAAAAGGGACACTTTTTCAAATCACCGAAACAGAGGAGGGAGGAGTCCGCTCACAATATTACGATAGTTGCGTGGAATTCTGTACTGCTTCGCTAAGGAAATGCCTCACATTGATTGCAAAATGTAAAAGTATTGACAGAATAAACTGGAATGCTGGATACCAGTGAAGCATACTGGCAAAAAAAAAAAAAATGCCAAGCACTGAGTGTGTTCAGTTCTTTTGTAAGCATGCCTCACTCTTTAGTGTATGTTGCCTTGTGCCAAAAGGTTAGTACTATTATGTGCCTCTTAGCATAGGCACTGTCACTGACCAGAGGCAGCTGTGTTGCTCGCACTGGCCAGTCCTGAGTTCACCGACATTTGCATGTATACCCCATATAGCACGGCTCATGAAGGGAGGAAGACACGTGCATTGCGTTCCATCTTGACCAACCCCATCTTATTATTGCTCTGCTAGGCTTGGCGTTGCAGTCACACGGGAAAACTTGCATGCATAGTGCCCGTAGCAGCAAGGGGGTGTACAACATGCTGTACGTGATTGTGCGTTTGAGCCCAAATCGTGCACATTGATGTGCTTGGTCACCACCTGTATTGTTTAACACCACTAGCGTATCCACAGTCCATAGTGCACAAGCACGGACCATGCTACAGGCCCCAATTGCCCAAGAATGCTTTTCACAGTGCAAAGAGGCACTTAGCGGCAGCCATCTAGTACAAGGAAATGCCGTTTTAAATGCACAAGGGAGCGAGGCTCGCTTACTAGGAAGACTACTAGTATGTATGCAAAGATGACGGTTTTATTTTTATGCTGGCAGTTTCACCGACAAGTGGCAGCGTGTCCAGTGTTCCAAAAATTATTCTGTGATCGCCTGTACATTGAAACTGCATAATTTGTTTTTTCAAAGATTTGAGATTCCAGGTTGCCTCTTTGTTCAGCCATTTTTGTGTGCTTCTCATGTCTGAAAAAGTGAGTTGGTGACTAGCAACACAAAAGTCTTTTTCTTAACTGCAGTGCTCTCACAAAGCAGATTAACTTTTTTGTAGGGAACAGATGTCTTATTATGCCAATTGGTGATCATTATCATAACCAAACACAGCTGAAGATCTACACACTATATATGTAGTATTTATGAGCGGGAACACGTAAGTGTGTGGCCAATAGCCTCAAACACCCATTTGAAGGATACTTTGATACCATTGAGAAAAATTAAGTGGATACTGCGATACTTTCCTGCTGTCACTCACAGCATGCATCTTTTTTTGTTATTTCATGCAGGCCATATGTTTTTGTAGTGCAACTAGTAGGAGGCTCACACGAATCAAAAAGCATTAGTGTCGCTCTGAAATCTTATTTTGGTTTATCTTAATATTGTGTGTGTATATGTGCAGAAGTGAATAAGAAAGTGGTAGGTTCACACAGTGCTACAGACTATTTCACAGGTGCATTCTGCTTGGCATGCCCACTTTATAATAAGCAGCATGCGAGACGCAATCAGCTTGTATCAGCACTAGTGAGGACGGAGTGTCAACTGCTTAACCTTTTCCACTTTGTTTTTGCCATCAGCTGCCACACAGCACCCCAGCACAGGGTTTGAGGCTATTTTCATACAGTCCCATGTTCCCACTCATAATTCTCACGGTAGTACGTGGAGCTGGGCTCCATTTATAATGCAAATAAATTGCTAACGGCTAGAAGATTCCATGCTAAATATGCCCGAATACTGTGTCCAGCTCGAAACAGATGTGAAAAAATAATTGACTCTAAATATGCAATGACTATCATTATTAAGGTAACTGTTGCACAAAATTTTCATGACATCAAGTAGTTGGAAGGAAGATAGGATGTCAGTCAAATTGCTACTGCAGGACAGTTTGTAGCCGAACATACAAATCAAGACAAAGACTGGTGCTGGAACGCTTTTTATCTCAAGTGCAACGTAAGAACAATACTACATGCCACCCAAATCGGTGCAGACGATCTCACCACATGTGGGTCTCCCTTATTTCACCAATTATTTGGCTCGCTTTATGCAATGCCTGCAACAAACAACAAACAGAAACACCTTCAGTTGGTAGGCTGAACTTGTCACACTGATTCAATTAGCAGCCATTTCTGTACCTAAAAAGATTTCATGAGAAATTGAGAAAGAAATGTTCCTAGATCCAATGTTTCAACAACTTGTCTTCATCAGGGCGACAACATATTCTTGCCAGAATGTTGCCCCTTTCAACTATTTCTCTTTACAACATGCCGGCACCTTCCCTTGAACTTTTCCCTTTAGTCACGAGATCTATACATCAAAGATGAATTAGTAGCAGCATAGGAAATATAAGAAGCAGATGTGGAGCTTACTGTTTGCACATTCTGCAAATGAGAGGAAGCACCACAATCATGTGGCAATAATATTTTTTTTAATGACTGCATGCAAGAGACATTTATTTGAATATGGGATTTGTTTTGTTCGCTGTAACTAGCGATAAAAAAGAAAATGCAAGTTGAATACTGAGCTAACCCCCTATACGCTCAGTTTGCATTATTCATCATGGCTACACAGATACATGTTCCCATATTGACAACAATATCCTGCCGTCTTAACTTTCTTGCAACAAAGTATCAAGCTGATTGCAATAGGTTGTTCTGAATTCGACACATTCATTAACAGTTGACATGTCATTATGAAGGACGTGCCTATAGAGCATTTTTGCAACTACCCATACAGAATACTACAGGCCAAAGTATGCTGCAAAAAGAAAACACATGATAGAGTGGAATTCTCTTTCTAGTCATGCTATGTCGCTGCTACACCTTTTTTCCAGCAGTACATCCACATGTGTTACTGAAGCAACAAAACAATCTTACTCATACTGTGCAAACCATGTGGTCAAAAGCAGAGCTCAATTTGCCAATCAATAGCTGCTTATACTCGGTGACAACTTTACTTGACAGCACTGTGGAAGCTACAGAACCGAAGCGCTTGCCTGCTACCATGCCAAAAGATGACACTTGGAAAGACACTCCAGTCAAACCATGCTACACCGAAACTGACATGGCACGGGAAAAATTTCATTGTAGTGAAATCAAATACAATATAGCTGACCTGAGCTAGCAAAACAATTGAACTATCATTTTCAAAATTCGAAAAGTGTCAGCTACTTCCTTTTTTTCCCCCTAGAAGCGTTTAGACAATTGTCATACATGCGTAGCGATACCATGTTGAAAAGCAGGCTGAAACAACTGCTACAGCTTTTGTGAACGAATCTGACAGTTGCACTAACAGGCTAACACCAGCAGCTGTCTGTAGTCAAAAAGTATCTGACAATGCCAAGATGCTGGCGTGGTATGTGGAGCCGTAACTTATGCCTTGTTCTATGCTATTCTTATCATTCACAAGTAGCTGCTGGCTTATCTTGCTGATAACGTGGAGGAACCACGCTATGATCAGTGACCACACTGGCTAAGCGCAAAAATAATCAGAAGCACTGGCACCGGGAAAAAGCTTTGTTCTACGATTGCACTCAGCAGCAGCGTGTAGCAAACTAAACTTCAGCTTCGAATTGTCTGAAGCCCAAAAACAAGCCTGTAGCAAAAACAGAGCAGTCTCATTGCCTTCGCTATCGAGCAATAGCGGCCTTGATGCTTAGTAAACGGCGGCGGTTCCTGGTGGTGCCCACACGCGTTTTAGACTTTGTAGATGTAGGTTTTTATGCTCTGAAAATGTTCAAGAATGTGTTTATTGCACAGTATTAAATACCTGAGCCTGAAATTGCATCGGCAAACTTTATTAAAGAATAACGGCAGAAGAAAAAGTGTTCGCTGGGGCAAGAGTATGTATGCATTGCATTGACTCCTATGGACTCCTGATGGGGAACCGAGATTTGTGTGCTCTCCACTCTGACAATACCAAGCAGTCCTGCATTTAACAATTGCTTTACCAAATGAGTGCACATTTAAACTTCACAGACCTCTTCTGAGTCCCAACTTCTAATCAGGGCAGCGCTAAAAGTGATAACAGGCATTATGCAAGCATGCAAATGATACAAAGTCAGCAACAAGTAACTTTACAAGCAGCATTTTAAATCATTCGCAACATATTGAAAAGAACCCTAGACAATAGTGTCTACATTTCATCAACACATTATCAGACTACCAGAAAGCAAGCTTGGACACAGAATCGCATAATAAATGTAAACGTCATCTCCTTCATAACAGCAATGTGCATAAGTGAGCTAGCTAGTAAATAATGGTAGAAGAAGCAGTAACACAAAGGCAGGACAATGGCACATGAGTGTAATATTTGTTTGGCTTTCTGCATATGAGAGTTTCCATTGTCAGATGCAATGTTCTTTTCTTTTATGCTTCCTACGTTTGTGCAATTTTCCAAGAGTTTACATCAATCACAATGACCAAGATACACGGAGATACATAAGTTGAATTTGAATACTTCAACACAGAAACGTTTGGGATGAAAGCATACCTTGACCATCTGTGCTGCCTCACGCCGTCTCACTGCAACGTGCTCCGACTCGGCCAGCAGTTGGTTGAAGCAGTCGTGTTTGTACAGGTGTGTCACCAGCTCGCTCTGCAAGTTATCTTTGACGTAGTTGACCAAGAAATGCATGATCGCTTTGGGAACAGAGTCCTGGATGTTCTTGCGCACAATCAGGAAGTACGATCGAATCAGCCGCTCTGTAAAAACCAGCGACATCAGAGGTAAGGATTGCATTGCATGCAATCAAGAGACTCGCAACACCGATATCACGCACGTCTCTCACTCACCGATCACTTCGCAGTCCCGCTGCTCACGTGCCGACAGCTTTCGAGGTCCTGCGGGTGGCTGCAAAAGAGGTGGTGATAAGAAAAGGGTGTCAGCAATATGGAGATTCTCTTGCCACTAAAAGCACATGCTACATAGAGCACACCTTTATTCAATCAAACTGTAAATTATAGAAACAGTAATCTATGAAATAACCTAGCTGCTTTGACCACAGTACAGCATTGCAACACTACAGATAATGGGGCATTGCAAAGTGGGATATTTCACACTGCATGACCTGTGAACTGCAAGACAAGGTTGGACAGGAAGAGAGACTACACAAGAGGTTGTGCTGGCTGTACTTATGTCCGTATTTCTCTTGCTGATCTCTTTTGCACTTTGCAAGCTATCTCTAAACAGTAATATACAAGATGGTATTCTGGAAGCTAATGTAGTGGCTGTGTAAATTATTCCAGGAGCATATCATTAAAAAAGGGGCACAAGCAGCAGCTTACCTCCTCAGGCAAAAGATTGACTGGTTTCTTGACGGGTGTCGCTGGGTTGCTTGGTTCCCCCACACTAGTGCTACTGCTGCTACTGACAACTGGCACAGAGGCTGCAACGTCACCTGCTGCCCCACGACGACTCTGCAGGGCATGGCAAAATTCAAGTGACAATCTCTTCCCGATGGGGAGGGTGGAAACATTAAAGTGGCACACAAAGTACTTTTTGGAAGTGTGTTTACACTGCCATACAAATCTCCTCTATACAGAGGTAGCTCTGGGCAAGTGTGAGGCTCAGAAAATGCTGACAAGATATTTTTTAACGCGACAGCACTAAAGAGCTCATTTCACAGAAATTCCTGCGGCAGTGTCAGAATGGACGCCGTCGATTGTGAGCCAAAAAGCGTCATTGAGCATGACCGAGAAATCGAGAGAGATGCAAATAAAATAAATAATGAAAATTTTTGGGTCCGAGTGAGGATTAAACCCAGGCTGTTTGTGTGGCAAACATGGGTTCTACTACACAGCCACGCTTTCACTTGGAAATACAGCAAAAGTAACTTTCTGGAAATGCAGTGAAAATAACTTTCATACTTTGCAAACACAAGTGTCTCCTGTATACAGGCTTCACAATACAACATCTATTACAGCAGAATCTCACAGATACAAATTCGAAGGGAGCACGCAAAATATTCGTATCATCCCGAATTTATACGAACCGAAAACCAGTTAAAGCTGATCATGAAGATGAACAGGAACTTTATTGGGGTCAACTACTACTTGCTCAAAACAAGTCCATGATCTTTTGAACTTTCCTGCTTTCACCGCCTCTTAACAAAGGGCCGTGGTTTCCTCACTCATGCCGCTGGCGCTTAAAGTGCATTCACACTTGGCATCAAAGGGAGAGAAAGCGGCAGAACCTATTGGAAATTCACTCGCTTTGCCGCTTCAGAGGCAGGAAAACCGCGCCACGAAGTCGACTCGAAAAAAAATCAGTCACACAGGAGAATTAAAGCGAAAACGCCAGAGCAGCGGCGAAACCACGTCCACGCCCACCAAAAATTGTTCACATTTGTTTTGCCTACTGCCGCCGCCTTCGCCGCATGAAAATTTATTCCATTTTGACCGTTTCCTGAGCATTAAAATTTGTACCGAGTTCTAGTTATGCATGCAAAGCACTCAAAAGAAACAGTTTACAATGGTACAAATGTTGTTTCGGGAAATACGCCAGCAGAAACGACACGAGCGGGCGCACTGGCAGCGGCGGCAACAGATTCAGTCGGCAGTACAAAAGCGAGCGGGACACATTAGGTCATGCCGACTCGCTACTGCTGCTGCACCTTCTTCTACTTCCAGTGTTCGCAGCAATCCTAATCCAAACTAGGCTCTCGATGAACGCATCGTCGTCAAAGCAGTGAAGTTCATCGCGCTACACGGGTAGTTCGCGATTGAGCCGACGCGAGCCACCGCGGACGCCTTTGCCGCCATGCTGAATTTGCAACTCATTGTTTACATCACGTGGTTTGAGACCTAGTGTAGGCGGTGTAGCCAAAGCCGTGAAGCTAATAGGCGATCTGCAATTGCGTGGCGGAAAAATTGGTCTCGGGCCTATTTTTTCGCATCAGCCTCGTGGCGTGGGTTTTCGGCCACTTGACAGCGAAGCGGGGAAAATTCCCATGAGTTTTACCGTGTTCACTCCCTTCGAGGCTCGCTTTGAACGGGCCTTCCCTCACAGACAAGCCGTGTCGCGCTGTTCGTGTGAAGTGGTCAATCGTGTATTCGTGTCATCCGCAGTGGCTGGAGAGCCTGTTTAAATAACACCGAATGATTACGCATTTTGTATAATGCAGTCCAACCGAAGGAACTTTAGAATTCCTATCAACGCGAGATTCGCATCAACTGTAATCGTATCATCGACATTTTACTGTACTACAGTAATACCGTGAGGTACAAGCGTATATTTTATCGGGCGTCAGAACATGCGATTATCGTAACAACTTCGTGATTTAAAGCTGGCCATCCATTACAAAAGGCAAATACGTTACTGCGTCTATGCCCTTAAGACCACGTAGTGGATGCATAGCAAGTTCGCAAACATTTCACGCGCGTAACTACTTGCAGTTTAAAACATGCTACCAATTACACAGAATGAAGCCACATGCGAAAGCTTCACTGACACAAGCCACTTTCAACTTTATCGATTACATTGTAGTAATCCAAACATTAAAGAAAAAACAGCGCTGAAACAGGACAGAGATGAGAAGACACAAGAGACGAGAAAACACCTGTTCCAGCACTGTTTCTTCTTTCAAAGTCGTATCTAGCAACCAGCCCAATTCAAGACGCTAGCACAATTTAAACTTCTCGAAAAACATCATACACTAAAAAGTATGCATCAAGTGGTTGAATTGCTCACTAGGGACAGGCTAACGGTATCATGTTCAATTTTCCAGGGCAAAGCTTAAGGATTCCCGCCAATTTTTTTTATATTAAAGTGAATTTTGCCAGGTGCACCTACCGACATCAACACTAGCTTGATGTCAGGCTACAGTACGAATTCTGGCGACTTCACACAGCAGTCTGGATGGGCTGTGATGACGTGAAGCACCAAAACTTCTAAAAAGGTGGCTTGTGCATCACCAACAGAGTCATGGTGCTCAGCGGCTGTGAAAATGTCAGAATATCTTGCCCGAACACTGGATGATAAGCTGATACCGTGTTGAGACGCCAGTGTACAGTAAAAACTAGCCTTTAAAAATGCACTGTTTTTACCTTTTCAGGGTGCACCCACGCTTAGCAGTAGAGTACCGACAACTGTGCGAATCGTCACTGAGTCATGACCGCTATATGTGCAATGCACACGTGTACCAGAAAGACGCCATTTGCACCTGTAGTGTCTATTTCTTCCTGGTCCGTATGTGTGTGTTGCACAAGGAACAGTAATGTAGCAGTCTATTTTCTAGGCTTTTGAGAGCTTGGCCTTTCATTTGACAGCAATAAATGGTCAATAAAAATTTTCACATCACTACCCTTTTCACAAGTGTTTGCCAATGCAATACCAGATTTTCCTAATCTGCAAGTGCACTTCGTTCCTATGCAGTTTTCTTACTAATGGCGCCTAGCCTATTGTTAAACCAATGTATTCGAGCACACTTTGCTTGCGCTGTGACGTGGGAAATGTTGACTCGGCTGTTGTGATACGGACATGGATAATAGACAATGCCCTGCATATGCAACAAGAACCTCATCTCCACTTGGAGCACCACTGGTGCTGCCATTAGTAGAGCGCGAACATGTATTGCAGTGAAGCGCACTTGAATATTAGGAAAATCTCCCATTACGCACAAACTAACAAGGTAGTGCACCTCTGGAAGCCCATCCTGGGCAGCAATGGCTGCTTCATGAGCGCGCGTTGCTTTGGTCAGAGCGCTGGCCACATCGTGGAAGTCGGGGTGTTTGGTGTTGATGTAGGCAAGCTCAATGGCAACCAAGTTTTCAACCATAGAGTTGGCGGCCGGAAGGCGTCGCCTCAGCAGCTGGGTGACCACCTCGACGATGCACTCATGCAACTTGGGGAAGCGCAGCATCTCCTGCTGAACCTCTGTGCCGCAGTGCTGTATGATGCGCTGCATCTCCTCGTGCACCAACTCCACGCAGCGCAGGCTTGGCTCCTCCAGGCGCCGGATCTGCCTTTTGACCAACAGCTCAAAGGACACCTCCGGCACAAACAGGGCTGGCCGTGGACCCTGCCACAGACGCCACTGCCACGCTTTAGCGTCCCTTCAAATAAAATTTCAAAGGGGCCCTGCAACACTTTTCTAACTTATCATAGAATGACCTTACTATAATTGGTGACAAGCTTTCTTGTCAGCACTGTGGAAGCTACAGAATCGAAGCGCATGCAAGCTGTCTCACCAAAAAAATTGTATTTATGTTAACTGATAATTTTCTGATTTGCCGTGCTGAAATATATGCCGCTTTATTATTTATGAGACTGAAACAGTTGCAGGAAGTTGTAGGAAATACGGTTACAATTCACTTTGCAAAAATGCCCTCCCTTTCTTTCCAGTTCTTAGACTGCACCACCATCTCAGCAATCGTAATATGACACTAGAATGTACACTGGACCTTCGAAGTGTTTCTCCCATTCAGATTTTTGCCTAATTTCCTAAACACGTTCATGGTATGAGAAAGCAAAACCAAAATTGGACGCAAGCTGCTGTACTACTTGCAGGGCAATACAAACGTGCGTAAGCCCTGCCTGCATAGCTTTCGCTCCACTTTCTCAAGATAAGTCGACACCAAGTACATAGGTAAGATTTTGTTGCCTTACAGATCTCGTGCAGCTCAAAGTTGTTTAAGCTACCGATTTTAGACGAGGTTGCCACACTAATCATGTGATTTTCCTTGCCTTTCATTGCGATGAGCATGCTGGACATTACACAGGTAGAATGTCACAAGGCTATGCGTCACCCAAAAGCTGTTTTCCCACACATTAAAGCTTTGGAAATATTGTTTTTTCTTTATCATCATTGGCCACTACATCTGGTTCAGACATGTTTCAAATAACACCTCTTAGGTGGCCACTGGAACCTATATAATGTATAGCATAAGACTTTTGTAGTCATCTTACAGAGCACAAACTTTTGCTGCGTAGCTTGGGCAATATTGTACAGAAGAGAGCAAGCGATTTTTTTCACTGCTGCAAATCAACGCAAATTTCCTACTGCATGTCATACAATAATATCTTGTGACTATGTTAAAAGAGATAGGGCAGGGCCTCTTTAGCCCAGCAAGCTCAAAACAGACAACACAGACAACTAAGAGCTATAAGGTGGGTAAGTCGATATTCACTCATATTCAAAAGTGCACTTCGTAAATATGGACACGATATGGAAAACAGTGTACAAGACGCAGCGATCATTGCGTTGTGTCCAGTACTATGTCCATATTTTCAAAGTGCATTTTTGAATATGGAAGCACTACAGACAAAAAAACACTGTGTTGAGCTTAAAACATATTGAAATCCAAGAATGTGACATATTCAAGCATGGCTTAGTAATAGACTAAAACGCGTTCTATGGAAAATTCGTGCATGGTCTAATAAAAATTGGCACCAGTCCCATTTTTTCTTGGCCTCATTCTTTTGCACCTCCAATGTTTTTACGTTTGGTAAAACCATTTTACGACATACTACATTGAATAACGTCCTCATGAAATGTGAGAGGGTTAGACCATTTTGTACGCACATAAATTACTTCTTTCACTCACGACAATGATGGATCAGAATGTGAGCAAGAGCACAGCAGATTTAGCTGCAATTGATTCCAGTTAAATCAGTTGAACACAGTAATGAGAGAGATACTGTATTGAACTAAACACTCCATTTGCGAAGTGCAAAATTTTGGCACATGCAGCCCTGCACTACAGCAAGACGTACTCACTAATTTATGCAGTATACTGTATGCATTATATGTCCTTTGGGAAGTTTACCACCTACGCAAAGATACCAATAGAATATTCCGCACAACAGATGCTTTGCCTTAGATGTGGACAGTCATGCATGCATTTCGAACACTTGCAGCTCCTACCGTTGCATTGCGAATGGCAGTGAGAATGTCGAGAGTGCTGAGGCCCCCCAAGGGGTGGATGGAATCCAAGGTGCGGCCAAAGGTCTCATGGAAAATATAGCAGATACGAGCACCCCCACACAGCTCGGTGGTCTCAATATTCCGTGCAGTGCCTTCAATGGTAGCACAGTACGATGATGCAAACTTGGTGATGATTTGAAGAAGTGTCTGGCCCTACACAAGCAGAAAATAAAGCCAGAAGTGTTGTTAAGAAGGCGAATCAACAAGTTGCTTTTCAACACAGTTGAAACTTCAGCACAAACTCTCAGCTGCATGCACTGGCCAACAACTGAATGTTTTCTTTCTGAAAATGCAATGTTGCCCATTGTATCCCATCAAACGGTTTCTCGGTGTATATTTATAAACATAGAACATGTAATAATGTTGAAATGTCTAGGAATGTGTTATTTGAATGCATGATCCAGTGTTTTTTGTTTTGTTTTCACTTGTACATGTACTGATCTTAAAAGTGCCAGCAGCTTTCTAGTGTTATTAACAATGCTATGGAGCCTGCCTTCCTATAAGCTAGGCATAATAAAAATGTGTCAGGCATTGCAATTTCAGAAAACAGTGCACACCGCTCCCAACTTTTCAACTAATAGTCAACTTTTCTATTGTTGACAGCATTGTAGTCTGTAATGCCAGACAAAGTGTTAAAAAGTGAACTTACTGATTTCACTGAAGTGAACTAAGTGAACTCACAGCACAGATTGCAAGGAAAAATGCCCCAAGATAGTTTCACACCTAAATGCATAAACCACTTTCGAGTTCTGGATGCATGCGACATGTGAAAGATAAATGTGGTTTAAGTCCGTGTTGACACCTTAATGTTACAGGGACCTTTAGAACAGGACTGATTCGTACTTTCTACAAAAATGAAACAAGGGACCTTTAGAACAAGACTGATTCGTACTTTCTACAAAAATGAAACAATGAAAACCCTGAAAGCTGCATATATGTGCTATGCCACAGGACATAGTATTACCACTGGAGCTAGAAACACAGTATTGTAAAATCCCGAGCAAGCATCCTTTCATATGGATAATTTCACAAGATCCGGAGGGGGGGGGGGGCTGTTCGATCGTGGATAAAATGATAAAACTTTAATGTGGCAGTGGAACAGCCGCTAAGAATGAATAATGCACAATCTTGCTTCTAATGAAATGCTTTATTGAATATGCACTCATTGCATACTTTAATCACCCTTGACACGTGAATAAAAACTTCAAATATAGAATGTTTGCTTGGCCATTAGTGCATATTTGAAGTCTCACAAAAAAAAGGGGGGGGGGGGGAGACTTGTTTTGGGATTTTAGGGTATAAAAAATCTGCAAAATGATAGTGCAGAAGGCTGTGGCTCATTACCTGATCTTGGACGGCTTCACCATACGAGCTCAGCAGGGACTGGAACTGGGAAATCATGACATTGACGCGAGTTTTCAGCTCTGGCAGGCAGTCGCGAATATGGTGCATAAGCAGACGGTTAAGTGTCTTGGCCAAGTACTCGGTGCCATTGCGTGCTGCCAGGGCAGGATACTTGCGCTGAAGAAACAGTGCCTCGTCACGCAATGCATCCGCAATTGGCTTGTGGTCCTTGATGTCTTGCTGCGACCGGTTCACCACACCTATTATGCCTAACTTCACAGGAATCACCCGGCCGCACAGCACATCCATTGCATCTGTACCCGCATCCATCAGATCTAGTTTGGTAATCACTGCCAGTGTCCGGCGGCCTGCACACACGTGTCAACACAAAGAACTTCCTTTAAACCTATGTAGACAGAATCGGTGGGCAGAAGGCATCATAACAGCTGCTACAAGGCTCTTCTGCACACAGTATACGAGCCAACCCAACCTCACAAAATGATCTCGCTTATCATCAGCGGTAGCAGCCTCACTACACCCAATACAGGACAAAAGACTCTCCCATGTTCCACTAGTCAATTCGGTCCTGTGCTTGATGCTACCACTTTATACCCGCAATCTTCCTAATCTTATCTGCCCACCTAAGTTTCTGTCTCACTTTCACCCACTTGCCTTCCCCTGGAATCCAGTCTGTGATGCTTAATGACCAGCAGTTCTCTCACTTGTATTGCATGCTAAATAATGTAAAGCTATCCTGAGAGTCTCATAAGAGTTGCTTATGCTGTTTTAGCTACCCACATTATTTGAAGTTTGCTGGTACACTGAGTTACCACACATTTCTTAATTTTAAGTTACCTGCTCAACTTCATAGGCTCCAAGATGCAGGGCATTATGTGTGAAGAAAGATAGGCATGTGTGACTACGTAGTGATAACCACAGATTGAGAATTACACTTGCTCAAAGTTTGACAGATAATCAAATATCAGCTGACTAACTCAGAAATATAAGTGCATGCAGTACATGGATGTGCTATGCTCACAGTCTATGCTGTATGAGCTTGTGAAAAAATTAGAATGCTGTGACATGCAGTGCACTAGGGTGCTAATTAATGGTCAGATTCGTCTTGAAGTATTTGCACAGACACACTTCCAAGATGAATATGTTCCAACTAGGCCGAATCGCAGTTTTGCTTCAATGGTCAGACGTGTAACAATTATCTTTAACAAATAATTTTATACATAACTTGCAAGTGACATCAGTTCTTTTCCGTCTGCCACCACAGAGCTTGCGGAGCAAGCATGTCACAAGGACCACACTGCATTTACGTTCGTGCAGCGAACCATTTGGATTAGTGTGCGTGTTTTTAATCGTTTACTTTACTTATGTATGACAAAGAAGAATCGTTGAGTGATTATGCCATCTACTGCCATGTGCGCAGTTATGGCAGCACATGCTAAGATCGTATCACAGAGTTCTGCGGTGTGACCGCAGTTGCAAGTTACGTATAGAGCAATATGTCATACATTCATACATTCTGGGAGATAGGAAACTGCGCGTGTCTCCCTATGCAGCAAAGGAGAAAGTGTTGAAGTGAAGTAGAGCAAAACGTACCATCCGGGTCCACTTCGCGTGCCAGCTTGAGTGCCTCAGAGGTGGCGAAGTCTGTATTGGCAGCCGTGACAGCCAGGATGAGCGAGTTCGGGTTACTGATGTAGTGCAGGATGAGAGTGCGAACCTGTTGCTCAATGTCATCGGGTTGGTCTCCCACAGGCACTTTGGTCAGTCCCGGTAAGTCCACAAGTGCTAGGTTCACCACACGACTGGAGAATATCTTCAGGCTGATGGGCTCGGGGCAAATTCCCTGTACAACACATCAACGATCCTGTCGGTTCTCTTGAAACCCGCAAGATGGCAAGACTTTCTACCAATCGCTTTTGGGGAAGGTTTAATTTTGAGCAATGCACAAGTTCTCCACTACCACTTTTGCTGGCTAAACCTATCAATGCGCAATGAAAGCAGTATGCTCAAAGGTGACTAACTGTGGGTGCACTCCCAGCGTTGAGTCTTTCCGAGTGTACTTGGTTTAATGATTGAGCAGCCTCGCAAGATTGAAAACAGCCATGTCCTCAATCTGCTTGTTTTCATTTTCAATGCAACAGAAATGAATCGGGTTAGTGTGGAAAGTAAACAATCTCTAACCGCGTCAATATTCAGGCGAAGTTATAGTAACTTAATATTTGCAACTGAAATCAAACTAGCCACAGCATTTTTACAAGCTATGAACTCAACGTAAAGGCCCACGATCCCGCCAACTTACTAAGATAAGCGATTCACCGGGTCGGAGAGCGCCAGACGCGAATGAATGAGAGTGAAAGAGCCTGTCCGCGCGTACCTTGTTGGTCCCGCTCATGCGGTCGGTCTCCGCTTCGATCTCCTCCCTGACAGTGTCAAAGTCCGTGTAGATTTTGTTCTTCGTGTGCAAGAACTTGGCCCACTCTTCGAGTTGCAACGTGCCTTCATCGGCGGAGCGGTGCTGGACGTCGTCCTTGGAGACGTAAACCAACTGAAGCACCAGAGGTCGACGGGTCACGATGCCCGAACCACGCGGCAGGAAGTCCCTGCCCACCAGGCTTTCCAAGACGGAGCTCTTGCCTGAACTCTGCGAAGAAAACGTCGGTGAGCCGCGGGCACGCACACAACGCACCGTGCCTCACTCACCTGAGCGCCCACGACCACGATTTGAGGTAGCTGAAGTGCGTCGGCACCGATGGTGTTGAATACATCTTGGAGCTTGTTGATGACAGGAATCAGGGCTTCCATAACGAATCTGAGCTACTTTAATCGAGGAGTAAACTTACAAGCTATTCAGCATTGCGACAAACCCGGCGGGCGCCGTTCAGGCCAGGCCCCTACGATCGGCTAGCATGTATGCATCCTCGTTATCCGCACAACCACCACCACCACCACCACCCACCAACTACAGGGTGCGCCACTGGCGCCACCAAAGAAGGGTCTACTCGTTTATTCGTTCACTCCACTATCACTAAAGTGCACTCCCGTGGTGCACTCGGTGTACACTTTGTTGTAAATGTTGCGATCAAAGTGAACTGTTCACTTGCTACGTAACAACAAGAAAGAAAAAAACGCTATATTGCAAAAACTGCAAATAATAATTATTTTTTATGTTTTATTTTTTATTTACATTAGTTAGCAAAAAAAGCATAAAAAAATTTTGAATTATGGTGAAAATATTGAAAGAGCGGAGCACGTCTAGAATTCGGAATAACAACCAAATTGCACTAGGGGAGTTCTCGGGCAAAACTATCCGAACTTATTTTCTTGAACAATCCCACAACCCCCTGCAGCTTTTGACCGAAAAGCCAGCGCTTTCGCTGCTGTTGCATGGAGGGTTAGTCGTGGTTGAAGTTGTGTTGCAGAATAACTCTGTTAACTAATAACACAGAGAGAAAAATGGGCTGCGAAGACGAGGTAATGAAGATCGCTAAGCGCTTGGACAAAATGGCCTCTGGGTCCAGCGACGTAAGTGCATCTCGTTGTGCTTCGCCGGCACCCCTTCACTGCCGCGCGGTCGGCGCTTGTTATTAGACCCGTAGCGCTCGTCGTGGCTAATGGGATAGCGTTTCTGAATCTGTTCAGGCGCCACGATCAGCGGCGAGAGCGTATTCGACAGCTTAAGCATGCGTGATGTGCTTCTCTATATACTCTGCAGTCGCAACAGGCGACGGCGGGAAGCATTAAGATTTGCGTGGAAGAAGTTTTTAGTCGTTAATTCCCGTCGTGCAGGACCAGACGCAGGCTTTGGATCTCCTCAAGAATCTTCAAGAGCTGCCAATCACGTTGGAGATCCTCCAGGTAACGCTGTTTCTTAAGCGATTTCTCTTCGAAGAACCATGCTGTTTCGTGATTATCTCCATCCGTTTATTTTTACACGTTGTTGAGGGACGCAGTGTGAGAATAATGTAAGAGTTTGATCAAACCACATATCTTTTGAAAGTGGAAATTCATATAATTTAATTTCATATTATTTAATTTCAAAGAGAAAAAAAAAGCTAAAGTAGAGAGGTTAAGTACACACATGTCCACTTGCGTCTTGCATCTTGGGAAACGAGAATAGAGAAGGAAAGGGTAAAAAAAATACAGTTGCTCACGCATCAAATCTTTATATGGTCACTGGGTGCTATCAACTTGTGGTACTATACCGATTCCCTCACTGCTTTCTGGGCCAGTAACGTGTAGTGGCAATTGGTTCGTGTGCCTTTGTTGCTAAAAGACTCGAAGGTCCACCTGGTTCAAGGTTGTCTGAAGAGGGCTATGCTAGGCACACTGTAGGCAAAGAAGGGCTTGACTATATTTGTGTTTGTAAGAGTTTCACCTAGTAGTGTCTTGTGATGTATTATTTTTTTTTTTTGCCATGGACCTCCAGCTGCACCAGCCTGAAGTTTTATGAGGTAGGTGCCAATCTAAATCCCTCCTCTTTTTTTTTTTTTTCAGAGGACACGCATTGGCATGACAGTCAACTCATTGCGCAAGTCAAGTAACGATGAGGAAGTGATCACGTTGGCCAAGGTTCTCATCAAAAGCTGGAAGAAGTTACTCTCCGGGACACCCAGCTCCAAGGAGGCCCCAACCAAGGAGCCCGAGCCCAAGCCGAGTGCGTCAGCCAAGCAGTCGACAGCAGCCTCTGGCAGGCCCAATGCCAAGCAAACTTCTTTCCCCGCTGACACCACCAATGCTGTGCGGCTCAAGTGCCGTGAATTGTTGAGCAGTGCACTCAAGTGTGAAGGTGAGGGCAAAATGCGGTCTAGAGTTGTGGGACATGACCCATGAATGTGTGATCGACTAGCAGGCACTGCGCGTAAACCAGTATGTACAGTCACGAACCAAAGCAATGTGAATGAATTTACAACATAGGCTGCCTCTATCAAGTAATCTGATCCAGATGCCAGAAATGGTACACACCAATATATTGCAATAGCATTGCAATACTCTATCTACAGCACTCATCTACGTCCCTTTGCAGCAGCTAGATTACAGTGCACAAAAGAAACAGTGGTGCCGATGTCTGTCCCAGTACATTCTCACTGAGATGTGCTTGTGACTGCCATCGTGCTGTATTTTTCTCATGTCCTTGCTTACATGACTCCCTTTTTGTGATCAAACTTAACTCACTGGTACAAGCTTATCTGCCTTGTGTGTACTTATGGGGCACCACCACTGGCTACACCCAGCAACTAGTACAATTGGAATGCTGATAGCATATTGCGTCCACAAATATGCTTATTCTGTGGTGTGGTTGACTACATGACACTAACCATTTTGCAAGTAGTAGTGCTGCAAGGAAGAGAAAAGTGCAATGTTCCCTTTTTGATGGTGTGGAGTAATACCCCTGGCACACGGCAAATCTAATTTAATTTACAGCAAACAGCATTAAGTGAACTTAATGCCATTTAACCTGTGTGCTGTCATGCGTTGGAAACAGATGTCATTTCAAAATGATGAACATGACTTCAGAAGCCCCGCCGCGGTGTTCTAGTCGCCAAGGTACTAAGCTGCTGACCCGCAGGTCGCGGGATCGAATCCCGGCTGCGGCGGCTGCATTTCCGATGGAGGCAGAAATGTTGTATGCCCGTGTGCTCAGATTTTGGTGCACGTTAAAGAACCCAAGGTGGTCGAAATTTCCGGAGCCCTCCACTACGGCATCTCTCATAATCATATGGTGGTTTTGAGACGTTAAACCCCACAAATCAATCAATCATGACTTCAGAAAAAAAGTAAAGATCTATTAAGACTTGCATGTAACATTCATGAGCTTCAAAAATAACCTTTTCACTAAAAAGTGCTTTTAGAATATAAATACAGCTGTTTTACACAATTCGCCACAGATCCATGACACAAACAAAGTCAAACCGAGAGGTAATCGGAAACCATTTTGGCCAACAATATGACTGGGCAAGACGTATAGGTATACGGTGAACTGAAGTGGGGGAGCACAACTTATGCTCCGGCTGCAGAAGTGAGACACCGGCAGCTAATTCGTGTAGTCACCACCTTCTTCACCGAAACGTGCAATCAGACCATCAATTCCCGCGGTACAAGCAACAATGACAACTGAGCCCAAGTTAAACACAGTCGGCGCCCAGTTGCTGTGGTTGATAGTATCTTTCTTTTAAAATCTTTCGCATGTGCTATTATGTCATCACTTTCACTTTAATACTTTAAAGACCCCGGTTAAGGGGTATTGCATAAGGGTAGGGTTAACAAATGTGGGTTTCAGAGTTACAGAATGTGTGACAGAGAGTATTACAAAAAGGGTGACGCTGGCGATGAAATGAAACGAGTTTGCATTTAATGGAATTGAGCTTCATGAGCCGAAGATCACACCGCTCTCGCACAACATTAAAGGGATACTAAAGTCAAAAAACAATTTACATAAACAATTTACGTGAGAGTGAAAGCTCAATGTACGAAGACCTCTAAAATGACAATATTATCAACAGCAGTGCCTTACTTACCGAGAAATCAAGGTGAATGCACGTGAACACATGCGCTACGATAGGGCATTCTCAAAATGATCTCGATGATGTCAGATGAACCGCCTACAATTAATCACCAGTAATCGAACTAGATGCACCATATGAAGAACCTTCCGTTTATCAAAAGACGTAATAACATGCTGCTTGTTCGTTTCTGTTTGATTCATGGAAAAAATAACTGCCGTATGTTACTATGGGGAATGGTATGAGTGGTTCGAAAATTCACTTTTGGCCTGGCTAAACTAGACAGGTCGGGCCATCTAGCGAGGCCCAGTTGAAGCGAAACGCCTCTGTCACCTTGGAGCAAATGGCATTCGTTGTTTCTACTGTGGCTCCCGCTGCTTTTGTTCTGCTTCTACTTGTGTTGGTAGCCGTGCAGTAAAGCCGGCCAACATTGTGCACGGCAACAGTGACGTGAGATGATCTGGCGAGCAATTTGAGGTGAGGCACGTGCTTAGATTAGTGATTGTGGTGTTCATGCTCGCTAGCTGGGTTTTGAGCCTCTGCATCTAAGATATTGAAGTGACCTGGCCAGCAGATAACGTGTGTAGTTCTTCGAGGACGACCTTCTCAGGAGAGGGGTTTGTCTCAGCATCCCCTGGTAGTCGTAGAAGGTGCACATGACATCAATACATTAAAAAATAAGTAAAAGGCAGCACTGTGGGCTTGGCAACTGCACCGAAAAACTACCGCTTGATTTTTTAGTACGAGCTTGATACGAACTACCAGTCTGCATGATCAGGAGGCACGGGTTAGCGGTCTGCGTAGTGGCACAGCCGCGAAGCCCATAGTGCGCGGCAGATGGTGGTTGCTGCTTTATAGGCTGAGCATACGATGTTTGCGATAGGGCAGTTGGGTTGATTTTAATGATCCACTGCAGGGGGTATAGGAGCTGCCGAACATCCTGAAGCATGGGCGACAAGGAGAAGGCGAACGCAGAGTTCGCTTCCGTTGGCAGCAGGCACAAAGTTTCCTGAAGTGGTAGACGAGGCTGCCAGAAAGGCAGACACGAGCGCATCGGCTAATTACTTATACATAAGTCAATAACCATCTCCCTAAAAAGCCCCTGGCATGGAGACTGCGCGTTCAGACCAAAATCGAGTGCGAATGTGTTTTGGGAACTCATTAGACCGGAAATGTCAGTTTCATTGAATGGCATTAGTTCCCCCTTGTAACAGCAAACAAATGACATTACAGTGAATGACGTTCGCTGTAAATTACATTAGATTTGCCATGTGACGGGCATATCGCTACAGCACCTCACGACGCTTTCTGAGGCTGTGTTTGCAGTACTTGCCATAGACAGCTACGTGGGCAGCAGCCATGTTATGTCTTGTCACAGAGCTGACAGGAAATGGAGTTTTGAAGATTGCTCCAAAGTTCCAGATGTGTAGTTGGAAGCTGTGCTGAAGGCTTTGAAACTCAATGGGTAGGTCATGTACTCACTAGGAAGTATCTTCACACATTCTTATACAGTCAAACCCCTTTATAAGAGACACTGATATAAAACAGAAATAGGTATAACAGACACCAGTACTCTTGCAGTGAAACACTGGTTGATAAGAAAATGCATACCAGGTACCCTGCTTATAAGAGACATCTCCTTAAAAAGGCAGGAATTGCTGCCTGGAGCATTCCTCTTGTGAAGGGGTTTAACTGTACATTTCAAGTGAACTGTGTATCTTACGTTAGTGTACACAAAGTGTCAAGGGATCCCTGAAACTGTGACAGAATGCATGTGCAGGGCTAGCTGGTGTCCCTTTGATTCAGTACTTTGAAAAGGGTCATGAACCAACTAACCCCATTGATTGCTTTGCTCACAGTAAATTATGTGCCCCATGTTTCAGTTCAGCCAGTTTCTATGTACGTTTTTTTTTTTTTTTTGCAGATATGCCTGAAGGGTGTAACACAGACAGCCTGGCCGCAAAGATTGAGGAAAATATCCTTTACGCATTCAGCTGCTGCTAGTGGTGCTAATGAGACTGGCATTTACGAGTTTTGTTTTTGGCAGTAAATGATTGCACTTTTGAAAAACTAATAATTATTTACTTCAAGACAGGGGTTCATCCTTCTAGCTACCACACTCATTTTTGATTGGCTTGATACCAGCGCACCTCCAGCGCCATGTGCATCCTGTCACGCCGGCCTAGCCAAACAACATGAATTCACAGTGAAGTCTGTGAAAGCGGCTTGTAACTAGTGCATGTGTGAAAGAAATTGACAGTTTGCATTCAGTACTTCAATTCAAATGCATCAATTGATATATATGGTTGATAAATATGGTTCGACAGAGAAACGAGACGAATCCCTGCCTTTTTTTTTTCGGTAAGAAAATGCCTATTATTTACTTTATTTACATGGTTCCGGAGGCATAGCCAGAAATTTTTCTCGGAGAGGGGTCAATCGTCAATCATACTTTATCTATATTCGTGATTGTGTTTGTATGTGTACGTGTAAACAAGCAAAATTGAAAATTTTGGGGGGTTGGTTTGGGGGGGGGGGGAACCTCCAACTCGCCACCCCTCTGCTACGCCCTTGCATGGTCCTTATTTTTCCTTATTTCTTATCTAAACAAACATTGTACTTTTTTCACCCAATTTTTTTAACACAGCAGATATGTCACACATAATATGTAGATACCGCTGTTCCTTTATTGTTGCCTTGATCATAAAGCAAGTATCTATAATGAGTTTGGTGACACAAACAACAAATACAAGAATAGGGTGCGAAGCCGGGTCTCCAACCTGAAAGACAGCAAGAATCCTGCCCTGCGACTTAACGTGTTGCATGGTGCCATTGAACCAGAGCGCATTGCCCGAATGACGGCCGAGGTAAGTTCTCGTTTTGCTTTCATTGTTTTGCCGAAACGGCAACAATGGTCCCCCCCTAATAAGGTTCATTGTGACATAATGGGCATGTAATCCTTGGAAAGTTTAGAGAAAATCACAATTTTTTTATACGGCTGGACTAGTAGCTGTCATAGACATTAGGACCTTTGTTTGAAAAAACTTTTTTCTCGCAACTGCCATTCACAATCAACACGGATAGCCGTGCTGTTGGGAGTAATGGTGCATTAATGCAGAGCACTGTCACAATGCTTGTGCATTAGAAAGAATTGGGGATGCTGGGAGGAAGAAGCGCTCAGAGTAACCATCAGACTGCACACACTGTAGGAGAACATACTTATGGAAGTTAAAAACATGTCTGCATAGGCTGGGATTATGCATTTCCTTCTGTCGTTATATAAACTGCAGCACAGAGCATAGAGGTCTCTTCCTACCTGGTGCAATCAAAAAGGTACGACGATGGGTGGAGACTTGGTGCAACAACTTTCGCGAGTACATTTGCCACATGACCCGCTCCCAATCTGCAGGAGATGGCGAGTGACGACATGAAGCAGTTGCGGCAGCGCCTTACCAAGGAGGCCATCAACGACCACCAGATGGCAACAACCGGCGGCACCAAGACTGACCTGCTCAAATGCGGCAAGTGCAAGAAGAACAACTGTACCTACAACCAGGTGCAGACACGCAGTGCCGATGAACCCATGACCACTTTCTGCTTCTGCAACGAGTGCGGCCACAGGTGGAAGGTACAGTTGGAGCTGTTGCTATTTCGCTTACTCTGTGATGAGCTGTTTGGCAGCTCTGCTTTAAAGCAAGGTGCAAAGCAGTGCCCAGCTTTTTGTTTGTCCATGCATCTCACGTCACCTGAACACACTCACAGTAAATCGCTCAGTACAGGCCATTACAAGGCTAGCAAGACAAAAACAAGATAAAATTAACGAAAAAGGTCTAAAATAATATAATTATCCAAAACAACCAAAAAGTGATTGCAACTAGTTAACATTGAATAGCTAACAACAGGTTGGAAGCCTTATGGGGCCGCTTAAGAGAAAGTACCACAGCCTTGCCAAGTTAATGCCTCTTCTCCTATGTTTCACCAGCAATGCATCGCTACACGTGTAGCTGGAAGAACTTGCCGCAGGGAACACGTATCTCGACTGCTATAACAAGCAGGTAGTCAATAAATTGCAGCAAAAAGTAGCGCACATGTCGCACACCAAGTTTGCAAATCTCTCTAATAGGACTACTCTTGCCGAGGTAACCATACATACTTACCTCAAACCATGGCATCATCACATACTATATGAGGGGATTCCTCGAACAGAACACTCGTGCTTCCTCAGGTTTTACAGTCTTGGAGCTTCCATACGTCCTAGTTGACAAACTTATGGCGCTTGTTTCATTTGTGACGGAACATACATCATTACACTTCATCCAGGCAACCTACCAAGTCCTTCAGCGATTGCTCACCACATGTCCTTTATGGGGTCCACTATCAGTGTAGTGCCTGGAATCATTGAGCACAAAACTCGATTCTTTCTCACTGCTAATGTGAAGTTATGGCCGGAGCATATTAAGTTTGCCACTCAACAATATCACCTGGAATAGGAAAACACAAGCATCTATGTACTGTTGATAAATCTTGTCATACTTGTTGCATGTCGAGAAATCTTGTCTTTAGTCGTAGCATAGCATTGTGAAAGCAAATGTATAAGATCCTCGAGTGAGACGTGTTCGACCAGACGTCACATTAGACAATTTAATTTTTATGCAAATGTTTTCTCTGCCTACCCACATTATTCTTGGCTCGCAAGTGCTTCCTCCGCAATGATTCGTATTATTTCGTCATCTTCACTTTGCCTCGAAATGGAGGTGCCTCACGTGGGCACTGTATAACTCCGATTTCTCAGACGTGCCATGTATGCTTGCGTGTAAAAAATTGTACCACTGTGGCGCGTTCCATTTCGTACATTTTGTGGTGTCTTTCTTCTGTCCACTGTTAACATTACCATTGTAACGGTTTCCTGCAAAAGACTGATTCTCTCATATGTTCACCCATGCATGTATGCAAATTGTGGGGTTTTCGTTCATTCATAACTCTGGAACAAAGCTGCTTCAATGAATTGGGAAGAAAAGGAACATAGTTTCTCAGTGGAGCTCAGAAGTGATGTGAAAATAGTATGATATGTCATGGATTTTATTGATTGATTGATTGATTAAAACTTTATTTTTGTCCTGAGAAGATGCAGGGGAGACCCCACGCCACCCGGCTAATCCCACGTTGGGACCGTCAAGCCGAGCTTGGCGGCCCGTTCACGGGCACTCTGGACGGCCAGGATTTGATCCTTAAGTTCGGGGCTGCGTAAGAGCGCAGCCCACCTGTCCTCGCTGAGGGCGGTGCCGATGGCTTCACATTCCCACAACACATGATTGAATGTGGCTAACAGTCCACAAGCGGGGCAATCCGCACTTGGATACTGTTTAGGGTAGATGGCATGAAGAACCGCAGGGTTAGGATACGCACTGGCTTGCAATAGTCTTAGGGCGACTGCCTGCGTCCTGCACAAGGCCGGGTGTGGGAGAGGGAATACCCTTCTTGACAGATAGAAGTGCTTTGTTATTTCGTTGTACGTAAGTAAGGGTTCCCAGCGAGGCAGAGGGACTGTGGAGGCGGCGCGGTCAGTGAGTCCTCGCGTGGCCTCGTGTGCGCCCTCGTTCGGGTTAGAGGTAGAGCCCTCGATCGACCCCAGGTGAGCGGGAAACCAAGTGAGAGAATGGGGTGTGATACTCTTGACGCTTTGGAGAATGCGGAGGGCCTGAGGGGCTACCATCCCGGTTTCGTAGGCTTTGATAGCCGCCTTCGAGTCGCTGTATATTGACTCTCTGCGACTATCTAGCATAGCCAGCGCGATTCCAACCTGTTCGGCTATCACGGGCTTCGGTGTGCGTACTGTGGCGGAGCAAGTGAGCCTGGAATTTGAGTCGACGATGGAAACAGCGAATGCCTCTTGTTGGACATATGGCACAGCATCCACAAAGCTTGCATCAGTGGGGTTGCTACGGACGTGCTCGAGCAGAGCTCTACCCCTGGCCCTACGCCGACCGACGTTGTGTGCAGGGTGCATATTGCGGGGAATGGGTGCGATGTGCAGTTGAGACCTGATGTTTCTGGGAATCTGCATGGAATCGGGGCACTGGTCAATAGAGTTGAGGCCCAAATCATCGAGTATCTTGCGGCCCGATTTGGTTCCGGAAAGCCTGAGCAGCTGTGAGCGCTCTTGCGCCTCGATTATCTCTTCGATTGTATTGTGAACACCGAGCTTGAAAAGGTTTTCAGTGCGAGTGCTTGCAGGCAAGCCGAGCGCGAGCTTGAAGACCTTTCTTATGAGGGAATCGAGCTTACTTCTCTCTGCAACATGCCAATTATACATGGCCGCTGAGTACGAAAGGTGGCAGAGCACAAACGCATGTATGATGCGGATGAGATTGTCTTCCTTGATTCCGCGGTGTCTGTTGGTGATCCTCCGGGTGAGGCCGAGAACACTTTCCGTCTTGGTAGTGATCTGTCTCAGTGCAGCGCCGTTAGCGCCGTTGGACTCGATATACATTCCCAATATTCGGAGCGAATCCACTCTGGGCACTGGGGACCTGTCACTAGTGAAAAGCTGTATTTCACTTTGAGACGCTGGTTTCCAGTCACGGTGGCCACCGCCTCGGGATCTTTTCTTGTAGAGCAGAAGTTCAGATTTCAATGGGGAGCACCTGAGACCGGTGGGACGGAGGAAACGTTCGGTCACGTCGATTGCGTGCTGCATGGCTTCCTCAACTTGACCATCGCTCCCGCCGGTGCACCAGATGGTTATATCATCTGCGTAGATGGTATGATTGATTCCTTGAATCTTCGCGAGTTCCTTGGAGAGCCCGATCATCACGATGTTAAATAGTGTTGGTGAAATAACTGAGCCCTGAGGCGTGCCGCGTGAACCGAGGTTGATCTCTCGTGAGAAGTGCCCTTCGATCTTGAGCTTGGTAGTTCTCTGGTAAAGAAAGGATCTCACGAAGTCGTAGACCCTCTTCTCTAGCCCTAGGCTGGCAATAGACTGGAGAATGAATTCGTGAGAAACGTTGTTCGAAAGCCTTCTCCAGGTCTAATCCAAGGATGGCTCTGGTATCTCCTGTGCTGCGGTCGATGATCTGATGCTTTATCAGCTTCATGGCATCCTGTGTCGAGAGACCAGCTCTGAAACCAATCATATTGTGGGTGTACATGTCATTGGTCTCGAGGTGCACCTTGAGTCGGTTCAGAAGGGCGTGCTCTGCGACCTTACCGACACAGGAAGTTAAGGAAATCAATCTTAGATTATCTATTCCTGGTGCTTTACCAGGTTTCGGGATTAGAACGGTGTAGGCCGCCTTCCATTGTGCGGGAACCTCCCCACTGCGCCACACCTCATTAATCTTTTCCGTAAGGAATTTGATGGAGTCATCATCAAGGTTCTTGAGCATCTTATTGGTTATGCCATCAGGGCCAGGGGCGGATTTGGCATTTAGGGAAAAGAGAGCCTGCCGTATCTCGGCCACAGTATAGTCCTGGTCCAACTCCAACACGTCGCACCCCACGTAGTCCGGAAACTGTGTGGTGCAGAGCTATCCGCGACTCGCAGATACCTGTCTATAAGCTTGTTCACAACCAATGCGTCCGGGGTAGAGTCAGTAGCAAGATGGATGGCTCGCGCGAGGGATCGCCTCTGACTGGACCTGGTGCTGCCCTGATCGAGAAGGTATTTGAGAAGACCCCAGCTCTTCCCAGATCTGAGCTTACCCTCGATGCTCTCACAGAGCTCATTGTTTACACAAGGTTTTGCAGTGCTCCTCGATCACCCTGTTAACCTCGGAAACCTTCTTTCGGAGCCTCCTGTTATGCTTCTGTCCCTTCCACCTCGTGAGTAGGGCTTGCTTGGCTTCTAGTAGGTGTGCCAACCTGCTGTCCATGTTTTCAACATCGAGGTCAGTGACGACCTCCTTGGTCGCTGCCGTGGCGTCATCTCTGATTCCTTTGTACCATCCTTCAAAGTCTGTCCCAGCCGTCGATGCTCTCTCAGCTCTGACTTCGCGAAAAACGTCCCAGTCGACCACCTTGAATTTTTTTGTCCTGAAGCGGGCAATCGCGAAGGATATTTCGATGATGTAGTGGTCACTTCCGAGGTCTAGAGCCGTGTTGACCCATTTGACCCCATCTATATTCTTCACAAAAGTCAGGTCCGGGGTGGAATCCCGACATATGGAGTTACCTCTCCTAGTTGGGAAATCCTTGTCAGTTATAAGCGTCAAGTCGGCTTCTGTCGCAGTCTGCCATAGCTCGCGTCCCTTGGGGGTATCATACATGTATCCCCACACGCTGTGTGGGGCGTTGAAATCCCCTACAACTACAAGGGGGTAACTACTGGCCATGCTCACAGCCCTTTTGAGGAGAGAGTTTGCTCTCGCTCTGCGATAACTTGGACTGCAGTATACGTTGAGAATAAAAAGGCTATTTCTTCGAACACCCTTCTTGGGGGAGTTCATTATAATTTCAGTCATTACGTACTCAATGCCATCAGCAACTGCACCGAGGTCACGCGATAGGTAATTGTACTTTTTGCTGATAAGTGTGGCAACTGTCTGTGATAAGTGTGGCAACTGTCTGATCGTACCGGCTTAAAGCCGGTACGCACCGATGATCTCACCAGAGAAGGATTGGCCACCCTGGTGCAGTATCTGGCCACCCCCTCCCGTAGGCATTCCTCAATTAACTCACGGCCCTCAGTCCCCACCAGCTGCGGAGCAACTGACCACGGCGGCGGTCAGATCTGCAAAGCAGCAGAGGGTGCTAGGAATCTCTGGATACGGACAGGCCACCATTGGAACTTGAACTTAGCAACGTTTAACGTTAGAACGTTATCTAGTGAGGGAAGTCTAGCTGTATTATTCGAGGAGCTAGAAGGCATTAAATGGGATATAATAGGGCTGAGTGAGGTTAGGAGGACAGATGAGGCCTATACTGTGCTACAGAATGGGCACGTCATTTGCTATCGGGGCTTGGCAGACAGAAGAGAACTGGGAGTAGGGTTCCTAATTCACAGAAACATAGCTGGCAACATAAAGGATTACTATAGCATTAATGAAAGGGTGGTAGGCATTGTAATTAAACTGAATAAAAGATACAAAATGAAGGTAGTACAGGCTTACGCGCCTACATCCAGCCATGATGACGCTTCAGTTGAAAGCTTCTATGAAGACGTGGAATCGGCAATGAGTAAGGTGAAAACACAGTATACCTATATTAATGGGCGACTTTAATGCAAAGGTAGGGAAGAAGCAGGCTGGAGACCAGGCAGTAGGAGATTATGGCATCGGCACTAGAAACGCCAGAGGAGAGCTACTAGTAGAATTCGCAGAACGCAATAATCTGCGTATTTTGAATACCTTCTACCGAAAACGAGAAAACCGCAAGTGGACATGGAGGAGCCCTAATGGCGTAAATAAGAACGAAATAGACTTTATAATGACTGCACACCCAGGAGTCGTGCAGGATGTGGAAGTGGTTGGCAAGGTAAGATGCAGTGACCATAGAATGGTACGGGCTCGAATCCGCCTAGACTTGAAGAAGGAACGACAGAAACTGATACGCAAGAAGCAAATCAATGAGCTAGCACTGAGAGGGAAAGTACAGGAATTCAGAGTGTCACTGCAGAACAGGTACTCTGCTCTTAGCGAGGAAACAAACCTTAGCGTAGATACAATGAATGATAATCTGACGAGTATCATCACGGAGTGTGCAGTGGAAGTTAGAGGCAGGGTAGCTAGACAGGACACCGGCAAGCTTTCCCAGGAAACGAAGAACCTAATTAAGAAGCGTCAAATCATGAAAGTGTCAAGTACAACAGACAAAATAGAACTGGCAGAGCTTTCGAAGCTGATTAATAGACGTAAAGTATGCGATGTAAGAAGGTATAACATGGAGAGAATTGAGCACGCTCTGAAAAACGGAGGAAGCGTCAAAGCAGTGAAGAGGAAACTTGGGATAGGCAAAAGGCGGATGTATGCACTAAGGGACAAAGAAGGCAAATTAACTACCAATATGGATAGGATAGTTAAAATAGCGGAGGACTTTTACAGAGATCTGTACAGTAGCCGAGACAACCACGACCTTAATACTATAAGAACTAGCAGTAACCCAGACGACACCCCACCGGTAATGATAGAAGAAGTCAGAAAAGCTTTGGAGAGCATGCACAGAGGCAAAGCTGCTGGTGAGGATCAAGTAACATCAGATCTGCTGAAAGATGGAGGACAGATTGTGTTAGAAAAACTAGCCACTCTATTTACGAGGTGTCTCCTGACGGGAAAAGTACCAGAGTCTTGGAAGAACGCTAACATCATCTTAATACATAAGAAAGGAGATGACAAGGACTTGAAGAATTACAGGCCGATCAGCTTGCTCTCTGTAGTATACAAGCTATTTACAAAGGTAATTGCTAGCAGAGTAAAGAAAACATTAGAATTCAATCAACCAAAGGAACAAGCAGGATTTAGAACAGGCTACTCAACAATTGACCACATTCATACTATCAATCAGGTAATAGAGAAATGCTCAGAGTATAACCAACCACTATACATAGCCTTCATAGATTACGAGAAGGCGTTTGATTCAGTAGAAATATCAGCCGTCATGCAGACACTGCGGAATCAGGGCGTAGATGAAATATATATAAACATTCTGGAAGAAATCTACAGGGGATCAACTGCTACCATAGTGCTTCATAAAAAAAGCAACAGAATACCAATAAAGAAGGGTGTAAGGCAGGGGGACACAATCTCCCCAATGCTATTCACTGCGTGCTTACAGGACGTTTTCAGAAGCCTAGAATGGGAACAGTTAGGGATAAGAGTTAATGGAGAGTACCTCAGTAACCTGCGCTTCGCCGATGACATTGCATTGCTGAGTAACTCAGGGGACGAATTGCAACTCATGATTACGGAGTTAGACAAGGAGAGCAGAAAGGTGGGTCTTAAAATTAATCTGCAGAAAACGAAAGTAATGTACAACAACCTCGGAAAGGAGCAGCGCTTTGCGATAGGTAATAGTGCACTTGAAGTTGTAAAAGACTATGTCTACTTAGGGCAGGTAATAACCGCAGAGCCTAACCACGAGATTGAAGTAACTAGAAGAATAAGAATGGGGTGGAGCACATTCGGCAGGCACTCTCAAATTATGACAGGTAGATTGCCACTGTCCCTCAAGAGGAAGGTATATAACAGCTGTATCTTGCCGGTACTTAGCTACGGAGCAGAAACCTGGAGACTCACAAAGAGGGTTCAACTTAAATTGAGGACGACGCAGCGAGCAATGGAAAGAAAAATGGTAGGTGTAACCTTAAGAGACAAGAAGAGAGCAGAGTGGATTAGGGGACAAACGGGAGTTAAGGATATCATAGCTGCAATAAAGAAGAGGAAATGGACATGGGCCGGGCATGTAGCACGTAGACAGGATAACCGCTGGTCATTAAGGGTCACCAACTGGATTCAAGAGAAGGGAAGCGGGGTAGGGGGAGACAGAAGGTTAGGTGGGCAGATGAGATTAAGAAGTTTGCGGGTATAAATTGGCAACAGCAAGCACAGGACCGGGTTAACTGGCGGAACATGGGAGAGGCCTTTGTCCTGCAGTGGACGTAGACAGGCTGATGATGATGATGATGTGGCAACTCCCCTACCTCCTGAATGGGATGACGCTACTAGGTAACCCGGGAGTTTGATGGGGGTTCCAGACGCAACTTCCTGAACAGCGATGATTTGGGGCTTAACATCGAGAGTTCTTAAATATTGCTGTAGAATGGGCTTTTTGTGAGTAAACCTGCCACAGTTCCATTGCCAGATTCTGAAGTTTTCGTCCACACTATCCATGTTTAGGCTGAGGGGATGGTTGAGCAGCTATAGCAGCCCGGAGGATGTCGGTGGCGCTAGTACATTGCGTTGTGCTGGGACCTGCAAAGTAGTCGGACTGGGGTCTCTCCTCGCATCGACCTCTTCTAACTTGCTTATGCGTTCACTCAGTGCTCCTAATGCCATCTTGGGGTGCGCCACGGCTTCTTGAATTTTCGCTAAGGTAGCCTGCATGTTCACAAAGGAAACCTTGAGTTTCCACAGTAAGTTTACCGCCTCTTCTTCTTGTGTGTTCTCAACCGCTTGGCGCTTGGTTCCGCTAGGCCTATGAAGTGCCTCAGACGTATCCATTGCGACCGGGGTTGGGGCGGGCTGCACCGAAGGGGGCGAGGACGCGAGCTTTCTAATCTCCACCATCTCCACTGCTAGCCTGCTCATTTCTTGCTTAAGCTGCGCGTTTTCTTTCCTCAGCTGCTCGTTAGCTCGTCGCATCTCGTCGAGCTCACTCGCGTGGGGAGAACCGTGATTCGATTCGTCGCCTCTAGGAGACTCACGTCTTCCTCGGGCCTTGTCGGCCCAGGAGAGCGTCGGCTTCTTGCTGTTAGAGGTGGTGGGCTGTGCGGGAGCGGGACCTGGTCGGCCCCGACGAAATGTGCCCGGCTTTGAGTTGGAGCGAGGCTGAGAAGTGGAACTTCCCCGGGCACGTTCTTTCGACCTGGAGCGCGAGCCGGAACATCCCTTGGAGGCACCACGGCGCCTGGATCCGGAGCGGCCTCCCGAGCGTCCTCTGGAACGGGGGCGTCCTCTGCGCTGAGCATCCGTGGTGGGTGACGAAGACTGCAACTCGTCCCCAGTGTCGGGGTGACGTTGCGGGGACCGTGACGCAGCACCAGCCATTCTGGCACGCTCACTGCGACGACGGCGCACAATGTACGGGATCTTGAACCTTTGAGCACAGTCTTTGCTAGCCGTGAGATGCTGGCCACCACAGAGTTTGCACTTGGGAGTACACACATGTTGCTTGTCAGGGCTTGCGGCACCACAGCCTCGGCAAATCGTGTCACCGGGAGTGGGGCACACGTCAGCGCGATGACCAAGACGGCCTCACGCATATCACACGTCGATTTGCTTGCGGTAGAGTGAGCACTGCATCAGCACTGGTCCATACCTGACAAAGTTCGGTACACGATACCCGTCGAAAGCGATGATGACCGTGCCAGTTTGGGCTATTTTCTTGGCTGCTAAGGCGAGTGAATTATTTGTGTTGACAATCTTCGCATCGATGACGTCAGGGCCATCTTGAAGTGGGACGTTGCGAATCACCCCTTTGCAAGTGGAGTGTGGGGCAGTCTCATAGGCACTTAGCTCGTGCACCTTGCCTGAAATGAGTATTTGCTTCATCCGGACGTATCGGTCTGCGTTTTCGCGCTTGGGAGTACTGGCAACCATAATATTTTGCTGCAGATTCGGGCATAGAGTATCCTGGCACAAATCTTCCTGGCTTATGCCAGCGGCAACTAGTATTGCGTCTGCCACCGTAGCTGCACCAATTTTCGAGATATTGAGTCCACCTCTCGGCCGGATCACAATCTTGATGTCATCTTGAGGAAGGGAAGGCATCTTTCCCGCCCGTATTACTTTGGACTTCAGCGCAGCGCCCCTCGATTTGCCGCGGCGTGCGCCCGGCTGCGACGATGGCGCGTTAGTGTCAGCAGTGCGTGTTTTGGCGCCAGCTCTTCTGGCCCCAGCGGACTACCAACCTTTATATTGAGTAAACTCTTCTTCTGAAATATCCTCTCCGTGCACTTCATACTCCATCGTAAACAAATAATTCTGCGCACCGGGCCCCCGAAGGGCCGGCCGCAGGCGAGAACAAGCCCAGCAAAAGCACGGTCTCCCGAGCCACTCGTTAGGGTTAAAGAGGGCACCGCTCCACAGGGAAAGAAATTGTTCCTAAATTGACAAAAACTCACTCACTGTAGTCAAATATGGTATCGGTAGGATCCTGATGACTTCTCGGAACTGATGCGAGCAACAGTTCATGAACACTTGAAGAAAAAGCTCTAGAAATACAGATTTAGTTGCGCGTCCACAGGAGCCGTACGAACGCTGCCTCCCATTCCGCGTCTCTCTCTCATGGATTTTATTCCATTGAGGATTGATGTACCATTGTTTGGCTGTATCTCTTCAAGGTCGATCTGAGTCAATTCAGTGAGACAAATAGAATGTCTTGTGTGCCGATCTTGGCTCATAATAACTTTGTGTATACGATTGCCTTGGCTAGTGCAATCTGAATCTCTTTGCTTTTTCTTTTCTCTAGTTCTTTAATGAATTTTCGTGTTGTATTTGTGAAGGTACAGTAAAAAGCTGTGCATTTCTGTGACTTCTGAAGACAGGCAATTGTGATGTGCATCTGTCATGGTCACAAAGAGGTTGCTACGGTGCTCACTGTTAATATCATGTTGCTGTTGATATTGAAAATATCAAGAAGCATAATGTACACATCTAGAAGTGTTCAACACATCTGTGTTAAGTTTTGCTGGGCATGGTTCTCATTTAAGGGCTTTTGGTCATTTGATGACTAGGAGTGTGTGCGTATATGAAATTACGCATATTTTTCTAATAGTGCTTGGTATTCGATTTGATTCACACTGGAATTTTCACAATTTTTACTTCCCAAAAGTAAATGCAGTCAATGTCTGATTGAAAGTGACTCTTTCAAAGCTTTATTATGCTTCACCTCATCACATTCTCATACTAAAGCAAAGCTGTTGTTCAGGCTTTGCTGCGGTCGAACTTTTTAGACCAAGTAATATTCTGATTGAAAACGGTCCCTTTAGATTTTTCAAATGCTCTACTTCATCACACTCCAGTATTGCGGCCAAGCCACCTTTCAAGCTCCGCTACGGTCGCAAATGTATTGACAAAAAACATGCTGGTGCCAACATGGGGATGATAGATGTGGCAGAGGTGGGGGTTCAACTAATGCTGTTTTGGACGCAAAATTGGGGCACGAAGTCTTAGGAATTGGACGCTAAAGATTTTTAGCATTCAAAATTACAAATGTTCTTGTATGTTGACGTTTACTAGGCAGGTTTGGCACTCCTAATTTGTGGGAAGTGGGACCTTGTCAGGTACATCAACTGTGCTTCCATAGAAGTTGAAAGAGGAGGAGATGCTCAAAAAATTGCATCTTTGCTTTTCATGTGTAAAGCGTTGTCAGCAACACTTTGGTTGCACCAAATCATGTGCTAATACAATTCGGCCTCTGCATTGGCCCATTCTTCATAAGACCACTACGAAATACCACCCTACCAGTGCTTTATAAACTTAGCGAGAAGAAGCACTTTCATGCTGACATATATCTCATTAGCTTATGCTCAGAAATATTCTTCCTTTTGTTCCCGCAAGCTCGATTCACACTCATACTTCAATATTTGAATTCGCTTCACACCCAAAATTTTCCAATTCACACAGCTATACACTAGTAACCTAAACCCATGCCTAATGTAAATGTGTTTCTGCTTGCAGTTCTGCTGAGCCCCAAGCAACGCTGGACACATCTGAGTTGGCCACGCAAGCGCTCGTTTGGCCAATGCAACGTATCGCAGTTCATCACACGTCCTCCCCCTCGTCCCCTCGCTTGGATCATGTTGCATGCTCAAACACCATCTGCATCTTCTCAAAAAGAAAAACACGATGCTTTGCTCCATCCAGATAAAAGTCAGCTGTTATATTTCTTTTCTCGTAGATTAAGTTGGACATCTGTTTTTAAGGCCCACGAGAGTAAAAGCTCTTGAATATCTATAACCTAGTTAAAAAAGTCTTCAAGCTGCACTTCTGAAAGCCAAATGAATAGTGCAAGCCCACCCATTAGCAAGCAGGCAAGGCTCGGTTTTAATTCAGTAAGAGAGCAAGATATGTTCATGTGTGACACTAGTGCTCTAACCAGGCTATACCAAAGCTGCTTGATTCTGGGCCACATTGTTGCAGTCTTTTGCAGCCAAAACTCTGGTAGCTTTGGAGTGTTCTCCTTGTGCGAACGCTGGGGTTGATGTAGATACCAATCAAGGAAGCCTTAATCCTTTCTTTCGTTCCTTTTTAGTGCCCTGAGCTGAACCACCGATGAATCGCTGTTCTTCTGAAAGAAGCATGTTATGATTTTCACTTGCTTGTCAAATCATCTGAGCACCATCCAGTAATATAGTTATGTACATTACCTTATTTGTGTGTCTGTTTTGTTTCTTTTTGTTGAGCATGCCAATTATTTTATTTAATTCAGTTGCACTTGAAGATAGTCAATTCATCCATATTGCTCTTTGAACATGCAGCTTTTTTGTTGTATGGCACTATTCTACATGTAGCAGCCACATTATATGGGGCATGGTTCTAAAGTACAAGTTGCGAAAAATATTTTGCATCACTAGTATGACAAAGGAGATTGCAGTCGCTCGCTACTACGTGCCAGCCAGCATCAGTCAAAGCAACGGCATGAGGGCTTGCATTTGTGCAATACATCTTTTTGTTCTTCGTGGTGATGCTTAGTTATCGCCCATCCCAATAGTTTGTCTGAATAAAGCATAAAGTTCGTGCACATGGCCACGTTGATGTGCACCTAATTTTGTACATCTTCATTTTATATTTAATGATATGTGGGGTTTTAACCTCCCAAAACCTTCGTATGATTATGGGAGACGCCATAGCGGAGGGCTCCGGAAATTGCTACCACCTGGGGTTCTTTAATTTGCACCCAAATCTGAGCACAGGGGCTTACAGCCTTTTCGCCTCCATTGAAAATGCAGCTACCGCAGCCGGAATTCGATCCCACGAGCTGCGGGTCAGCAGCTGAGTACCTTAGCCACTAGACCACTGTGGCGGGGCGATCTTCATTTTTAACATATCTGCATTATGGTCCTGATTGTAATTAGTAATATGTTGGAAGTTGAGAGTGTATAAATTTTATTATTTTTAAAAAGAATATTTTGTGGGTTCTGTCTTAGAAGTAGCATATGTAAATACTGTAAAGTATGCGTCAGCCTTTAAACAAAATGCAGTTGGAAGTGCAAAACACCAAGTTCATGATTGATGTTAACAGAGAAAAAAACAAAAAGGAATCGAGGAAGGAGCCTCTTGCTCGAGTCTGCACATTCAGCACACACCTGCTAATGGGAACCACTCACTAGAAACAATGAAGCTTTATATTTTAGTGAAGCTATTTGATGTTTACTTGGACAAGTGCTGCAACACCTCTTTAAAATTGATTATATTGATGATGATTGTCACACTGAAGAGCTATGGTGGTTTTCAGCATTCGATGTTGAGCAATATTTTCGGGTGGTCTGTCATGGCATTGTTTCAGTTCTGGAGTGCAGCGCTTCATATTTTAAAGGATATAATATTTGAGCAGAGTCTTAATTATGTAGAGGTGCCCAGACGTAAAACCGGGCATGCAAGCCGTGGCAAAACTACGCAAAACCGCATGCCAGCGCAGCCTATCAGAGAATTGGTTCTTAATTTATAAAAAATGGTGCCACTCCATGTTGTTCATCTCTATTTATACATAAATAACCACTTCTCTGAAAGAGTGTGCTGGCATGCAGTTTCGCGCAGTATGGCCACAGCTCAGGTGCTCGGTTTTACTTTTGGGACCATCCAAAAATGCGAAGTGTTTGTGATTGCGTCATATTTAATGTCTGCAAAAATCGCCGTGACCACCTCTGTCGAACAGCCCCATGCGAAGGTCATCCGTTAATAAAATGCCGCTGACTCACTGAAGCAACCATTATACCTGCTTGTAACGAACCTCCATATAACGAATTCCTAGATGTAAAGAAGTTTTTCTATTCCCGCCGTTGCCCTATAGAAGTAAATGCATTTGCGACCTCTATCCTTGATATCGCAAAGTTTCGCCGCGGGCAATCGAGAATTTCGCCCCGGATTTCGTCATTTTGGCACAAGCATGCATCTTCCGCGGCTGCCCCATTGTGCCGACGAAGCGGTAGCGGCGCGCTCATGGCTGCAGCGACTCCCACGCGAGGCGGACAGGTGAGCCTGCGCCCCACGAGCCGGCATTGCCGCCGTTCTTTCCGCCGCGGGCGCATTCGCGGATGCGCCCTGGTAATGAGGGAGCTAGGTTAAATTTGAATTTCAGCGGGGAAAATCGGCAATCACAATTTTTAGTTATAACAAAGGCAGTGGGCATAAGATACAGAAAGTCACGCTAGAAATAGTGGATAAATACAAATAATTGGGGGCGTGGATAAATAACGGGGCTGAGTACCTAAGACAGCACGAAAGATACGCAATGACCTAGGGTAACAGGAATGCAGCTGTAATAAAAATTAGGGCGCTGTGGAACTACAATAAGTATAACGTAAGAGAGATTCGGAAAGGTGTCATGGCCCCGGGTGTGACGTTCGACAATGCGGTCTTGTGCATGAAATCAGAGGTTCAAGCAAGATTGGAAAACAGCTTGGCATAGGTAGACTTGCTTTGGGAATACAGGGGAATACCCCAAATCAGGGGTTACAAGGTGACCTGGGATGGACATCGTTTGAGTGCAGGGAAGCTCGCAGCAAGATGGAATTTGAAGAGAGATTGAGAAAAATAAGAGATCAGCGTTGGGCTAGGAAAGTTTTCAGCTGCTTGTACATGAATGTCGATACCAAATGGAGGAAGCGAACTCAAAAATTGTCAAGCAAGTATTTAGACAACAGCAGAACACCAAGCCAGACGAAAACATCGGTTAAGGAGAAAATGAAGGAAACTGAGAGGGACATGTCGAACATTGGGATGCTTACGAAATCATCACTGGATACCTACCGAATATTCAAGCAGGAAATTGCAAAAGAAAAGATCTACGATAATTCTCGGGGTAGTTCTCTGCTCTTCGATGCTAGAACGGAAGACCTACCGAACAAATACGAAGGCACAGACACGGTATGTAGTGCGTGTGGAAAGGAGGGTGAAATGACTGAACATTTGATATTGTTCTGTGAAGGAATAATGGTGCGGAATTTTTCAAAGCATTGGGGTTTAGGGACAGTGAAGGCAAAATAGACTCTAAACTGGTAGAAATAACCATGAGGAGGCTAACTGGGTACAGCTGGATACACCTAGTTAACCTCCCCCTCCTTCCAAACAAAAAAGAAAACTACTTTTGAGTTGGCAGCGACAAGCTTTTAGTAGTGTGTACACTGTACTTTTAGTTAGCGTCTCGTCGTGCGGGGCCGCGCTGCATATGGAGGGCGCTTTACCGCATAGTTTTCTGAGGTATCTGTGTCGTTCGCTGTGCGTATTCGACGTCTTGCGCGTATAATTAGTTTCACGATAGGTGTTCTGTGGTTTCACTTCCCGCACATCACCTTTCCTTCCTCCGTGCCGCACACGTGGTGCCGCACATGGTGTGCCCCGACACAGCCTCCTAGATTTCCCTTGCCTGGATTATCGGCGGTCACTTGGGTAACGGCCGTCGTTGGAACTGTAGTGGTGGCGCTACTTAAATAGGGTTGTCTTCAAACAAGTTTTTACGTTCTTGGAGCTTATATGCAACAAAAATTACGTATTTTTTTAATAAGGCGTAAACTTAATTATATTTAATTACAATTAACCCTACGTAAGTGACGCTGCCATAAATGATGGGCGTTTTGCGCTCATTTAGCAGGCAACCTCTTTAATACATGCCATAGTCTCTAAAATTAACAAACGTCAAAGTTGCTAATCTTAAAGGCCAAGTACAAAGCCTTTTAATTCTACGTAGGTAGCGCCGCCATAAATGACGGATGTTTCGTGTTCATTCGGCAGGCGAAAAACTATATAGGAAGCTATGGCCGCGATGACGTCCTGCTTTGCTTTTCTTTTTTTTAATGTGGACATGCAGCTTGATTGTGTATATTCGCTATATACAAGTACCGTTATCTAGCATACAATCTAGGAACTAAACAAAAGACAGCCGACTGACGAGACGCTTGTTTTCGTTGGGCACAACTACAGCGACCCAGAAGTACAGAAGTTATGAGAATTCAGAATGACCAAAATCCAAGAAAAAATGTAAAGCACGGCCTCCAAGGTTTAGGCTATTAGTAAAGCATAGAACCTTTCCTTCATCCGTGGTTTCATACAATTTTTGTGTGAAACTACGAAGAAAGTGAAACTCTAGGTAGTAAAGCGAAAATTGCATAACAAAGCTCTCTTGTAGTGCTGCGATGATTAACTAGATAGTGAAATAAATAACACAAAAATATCTGATAGTGAGTTAGTTGATTGGAGGTTAGAAAAACAGCAATTAAATGTTCAAATTTCAAGTGTACAAGAGTGATGTAGCCATAGAGCTAATATGTATGGATTTAGCGTCTTATTTATTGATTTTTAGGCAGTGTGGCAAGCAACAAACGAGCCAAAGCGAGTCCGAGTACAAGTCGACAGAAAAATGCTTGTAGCGGTTGCGCCGTCTTCAAGTTCTCCAATCTAAGGACAGTACGCGTTTGTACATTCGTAATTGTTCTAGTGAAGTAGTGCGTCGTGCTGTTGTGTTGATTCGGGCGTTGTCCCATTCTCGTCTACTCCATGGCGCACCACCATCACGGTGACGGCGGCGACCCGTGTGGAGGCCACGGGGGACACTCTTCCAACGGGCTTGAGACGGGTGTACAGTACTCGCTCTACTCCAAAATAGACCTTGACAACGTTGAGTGCCTAAACGAAAAGGAGGAAGGGTCCGGCAAGTTGGTCTTCAAGCCTTGGGAGCAGAGATTGGATCGCGAGAAGGCGAGTGACTCATGTCATCCAGATGACATGACAAAATGTCTCACTTTTCTGTCGCAATCAGACTTGTTCTTAGAACCTTGGCTCCTTTCACAAATGCTGGTAGCGATCTGGACTCCAGGGAGTCTTGAGCATGACTTGCGTTTTCGATCCCACGGGGCTAGAATTTGAACTGAAGAAAGTGCATAAAACATGTGAATCAGTGGCAATGAGAACAGGCCGTGATGTAAAAGAAATAGTGTAGGGGATGTTATTAGAAGTAATGTGAATGTGAAGAAACAAAAGTGGACGAAAAGATAACTTGCCGCTGGTAGGGACCGAAGCTGCGATGCACAGGATGGTCTACCGGACGCGTTATTCGAAGGTCGCAAGTTCGGTCTCTGCCAACGACTAATGATCTTTTCGTCCACTTTTCTTTCTTCAAATTTTCATTACAATTAGTTCTAATAACATCCCATATGCCTTCCTAAACATCAGGGTCTCTTCGTTCTCGCTAGTATTGTGTCTAACAAAGAAAAACGAGCCCCTAAATTCCCCATTCTTTCCGTGAAACAGTGGTGTCATTCTGAAAAGTAAGTACACAGCAACGTGGGGAGTAGCCAGCGTTTTATTTCGGAGAGGGATTCAAACACTTCCCAACACAGTCTGGCTATGCCTATGATTGTGACTCATATGGCGTGCATTGAAGAAGTTTGACACTACCTGGTCCCCTGTACCTCCGAACAAAAGGGCAGTGGACAGACGTGTGATATTGAGCCTGCTTCACTGGTGCCTCGCACACCGCAAAATTGTATCGATATGTGACTGTGGAACATTGCACGAGCACTATTCAATGCAGAAGTTTGGTCTTGTGGATGATAGCCGAACTTAAACATATTAAAGGGACACCTAAAGTCAAAAAACAATTCATGTCAGCGTGAAAGCTTAATGGATGACGATGGCTAAAACAACAATGTTGTCAACAGCAGTGCCCTACTTACCGAGAAATTGATGTATATGCACGAGAACACGTGCACTACGATAGCACATTTGCAAAATGATCCCTATGACGTCAGAGTTACGGCCTTCGATTAATCACTAGTAATCAAACTAGCTGTACTAAATAAAGAACCTTCCGCCCATAGAGATACGTAATGCTTCTTGTTCTTTTCTGTTTGATTCATGAAAAAAATTACCGCCGCACGTTAATACGGGGAGTGGCGCGATTAGTTCAAAAGTTCAAATTTTGCCTGGTTGAACCACTGATCTCTACTAGGGGAAGCTGGATGGCTCATTGAGCGCGCAAGGTTGAAGCCACCGGAAGGCGCCGTTGGTGTCCCGGAAGCCACTGTCATGAACAGTGGTATGCTGCGGGCACGGGGGCTTTTTTTTTTTTAATAAAATGCTGGCCTGTAGAGAGCTGTGAACTTTATGAATTAACTGTAAATGTCATGGCAAAGACTTTTTACACATAAGTACCTCCAAATGATATTTATTTTTACGCGTTCTGCAAGAAAAATATGGTGTTTTACCGCCTATTTTTTTATCGGAGCGCGCTGAAGGTGTTTGGTTTTTTTATATGCAGTTTCCTACGCTCGAGGCCTCAAATATATGAGAAGTGGGTCAGTAACTTAAAGAGCGACAACTGGACGCCGACTCTAAGAAGCAGACTTTGCGGGGACCATTTTGCAGTCATGTTTGGCCCCAGGGGCCCAAAAACTCATCTTCGAAACGATGCCATCCCAACATTGTTTTCTTTCCCGGATCAATCACAAAAGACAAACCTTTGTGACCAGTGCACTCCTTCTTTCTTTTTCTTGTAAAAATTGCTGTGACAATTCTTTTTTTCTGTCACCTGACTAACTAGTAATTGTAACGTTGTACGTAACAGCACTGCGCTATGTTCAAAGGACGTCGCTATGGCATCTGCCATTTTTCGTGTAGCGTTGGATGACCACAAAAATGTTATATTATAAAAATAAAACATAAAAGTTACAATCACAACAACTGACACCAGATATTTTATCAATTACACTCCTGAAATGCCCAGAAGACGCCAGATTTTGGGACACCGAAGGGACTTTCTGGTAGCTTCACAAGGGCCCGCATGGGTGAAAGGGGATGCGTCGTCCAGCCTTTTTAATGGAAGTCAGTGGGTTGAACTGGACAGATCGTGCCATCTAGCGGGACCCAGTTGAACCAAGCATGCCTGCCATTGCAGAGGCTATAGCGGGAAATCGTTCAATCGCTGTTGTTGCTGCTATGGCCCCCGCTACTTTCGCTCTACTACTACTATGTCAGCGGTTGCGCAGTTAAGTCGTGCAACGTTGTACACGGCAACAGTGACGTGAAAGGTTCTGATTGAGGTGGGTAATTTGAAGTGTGCTAACGCGATGTGGACCACTAAAATGTGATTTTATTTCAAAATAAGCACTTCCTTGGCATGAAAGTAGTAGCACTACGAGGTTTCTGGACCGTGCTTTCAGCAATCAACATCAACTTAATATTCGCCTTTAGTGTCCTTTTAACAGCTCAAAGCAACCCTCAGACAATGAGAAGACACGTGTACTGTACACGCACTAGACATCAACTGTAGGGTTTACTGATGAAAAGAACTGCAATGCACACACATGCGCGAAAGTTTCGCAAAATGAAGAAAAATGTGGAATCGAGATTTTCTCTCCTACTCTAGATTGGGTGTTTTCTGTTTGCCTTCTAATTTCTGTGCCCATTTTTGTTGCTTAATTTCTAGCAATAATTTTAGCTCTCCACAAATTGACAGAATCAGCTAGTTCTGCAGTAATTTTTACTGATTCACTATCAGTGTGTTCCTCCCTCACTGCAAATGTGAACTCACAGGTTCTGACTGCTTTCGAATCATTAGTTCCACCGCATATACAGCTGATTAAATTGGTTTGGGTTCTAGGACATGAGGGACTTTTTCTCATTGTAATGGTGGATGCATTACTAATTCATCTTTGAATGACCCAGTTGTTGACTTATTACTGGCATCCTAATTCATTATTGGGGCTAGATTAAGGAGGAAAATGATTTTAGAAAAAATTTCTCTACCATTCATAATGACAACTTTAGAATTACAGCACCTGAATCATCATTCTAATAGTAAAATATGTCACTTATAAGCAATTGATGTAGCAGTGTCAAACCCAGTATCTCATTCTAAAAAAACAAAGGGTGTGTAAATATGGATACAAGAAGGTAGTCAGCACACTACAAAAGCCTACTATCAACTGAAGATGCACACAACAGCAAAGAAGAAAGAACGCATGCACGGTAGTCTACGGGAAGGATGACTTTAAAAGGACACTAATAAACAAAAGGGTTTTTTGCATATTAGTAAAGTATGATTTCACAATCCCAAAAACAGCACGACACGGCACTTGGTAAGTGAGAAAACGCACGAAAAGAAAATGCGGTTTGTGACGCCACATTGAGGTTCCCGAAACAAAACTATGACACGAGAAATTTTGAAGGTGTCTACTTGGGGGGGGGGGGGGGGTCCTACATAGCTTCCAATCGAAAAAAATGAAGTACATTGCCATCTGTGGGTGTCATAAACATAGCATACAAAGTTTCAGAAGATTTCATCGAGCCAATGCCACGAGAATACCAAAAATACACATTGAAATTTCTGACGTCGCATGCGGAGATTTTGGCACGAAATTTGAAAATGAAACTTCAACTTTCATTTTCTTCACTAATAATGAACTTATCAGAGTAAAACGTACGACTTTGCAGTTCTCAGAGTGCAGTTTGTCAATCCTAATCAAGTCATTATTCCTCTTTAGTGTCCCTTTAAGGCAGTCGTTCTCAGCCATGTGGCTCGGGACCCCTTGTGGGCTGGTGTAAGTGATGGGGGACCCCTTGCTGCGGAGCGGAGTGAGGGGGGATACGTAGGGAAATTAACACAACTAGAGCGTGAAATAGGTGCATCTTATTGCTACCAAACATCAAACAAATGTGCCACATCACTTCATTTTGAACAGTCCATCAATAAGTGGCACAATCACGCTTAAAGAAAAACGCGGGTGAGGGTCTCGCGGATCATAGAAATACTTTCGCGAACCCCCTAGGGTCCGTGGACCCCCAATTGAGGACCACTGCTTTAAGGCATTTGATTTCATTTTTATGCAAGTGAATATACAGTTGGCTCGCGCATGTGACACCACTATTGTCGATATGCCATGCCTCAATCATCAGGTGTGTTTCTTCATTCTTATGCTGGTACAAAACTGCACATTCATCGAATTTGGTTGTGCACTTACACTCTCCACAATGTGAAGAAAGATTACAAGGTGAGCCTCTGGTTAGCGATCTCTTATGTTCCAACAATCTCTGGTTAATGCAGCGGCCTGTCTGTTCTATTCAGAAGTGACCATAGCTGCAAGAGACCTTAAATAGAGTGATGAGCTGCAATGCTTCGTAAAATGTTCTGGATTACATATATTGAAGTACGTCGGTTAGCAGTGTGAAATCTAGATACTGAAGTATATTTCCCATTATCGTAATGGGATATTTCGGAGGTACTCTTCAAAAAAGTCCGAAAAAATATTCCGGAATACAGACACAGCAATACAGACCTGGTGCCACTTCCTCCCCCAGATGCAGGAATACTTTTTTGGAGGGGGAGGCTGATATTTCACAAAAACAATAATTAGTGCAACATAATGTTGTAAACAAAATTGCAGAGCATGGAGCCTTGTAGCTTAATTTTTGTTTATTACAGTATGCTCAGTGCCATTAAACATAACACAAAGTGCATTACGGGTAATAATTACATAATTACAGTTATCAGTTGTAGTTATGAAATGGCTTGCCACCCAAAAAGTCGGGCTGGGTGCACTGGCCTTGAACGAACGTGACTTTCAGGAGCCTACAATACTGTGTCTGCAATTCTGCCATCAGCGTTCTCATACGCTTTAGTACATGGGCCATTCTGTGCTTGATGGGAAGCCATCGTGGCCCTAGCATTCTTGCCGACCAACAGGGTGGGTACCTTTGATTGCCTTGGCACAAAAAAAAGAAGAAAAAGAGACAACTTTATTCTCCCTTTGGAAGCACTGAAAATGCACCTAGACTAATTTCTCAAATAAATATGTAACAAGATACCCGTGCCTTGCATAGTATTGTAATACAACCTCATTATAAAGGTATTTCACTACTGAGATACACATTTATATTTTAAAGATATCTGGATACAGAAATACAGATACTCAAAAGTCTCTCTGAGATAACTATAGCAATACTGCCCAACCGGGCTGATATACTACACTTGTACGGCAGCCAGTGAAATTGGTGTGTTTAACAAAACAAAAATCAGTCTGCTTCTTGTCTTTTACTCACTCATTCTTTCTCTGCACAGTAACACAAATTTTACTTAGCTTATTGGCAGCCATGAAAGCAATGTTAACGCCTTATCTGCTTTCTACTTTCCATAGCATGTGAAATAGACAATTGTGGGCAAATGGTAGGCGCAGGTTAGCCAGATGGGCACAGGAAACACCCGTAGACAAAGAAGCACCACTTTATATACATATCGCCACAGACATGGGACTACACTACGTGATATATATACATGTAATTACAACTAGCATGAACATGTTCCACACTCACACCACTGCAGTTAATCTCGGTGCTTCAGTCGTGGAGTTGTCGAAGAGCGAAGCTCCGAGCTCTCGTCAGGTGTTCCCCGATCAAGGGGTGGGTTGCAATGGTGCACAAAGCCAAGTCAGCGGCGCACATCCTGTGGTCTTGATCTCAGCGGGCCGGAAGAGGGCTGCGTGGACTCTGCACCAGGACGGGGGTGAGTTGCCTCGTCTTCGTCAGGACTCGTGCGTGACCCGGCTCAGCTGATACATGCCAGGGAGAAACGCAGTGCAGCAGTGTTGGCACCTGGTACAGCACCAGGGACGACGAGAACAGTGCCACAAAGGGTGGCTTGAATGGTAGTTGGACAGCGACAGGCTGGGGCCAGGGACAACGTCAGCCACTCGCCGATAACGTCGCCGCGGAACCGCAGCCGGGGACAGGTAGGGCGATGCCCAGCCTAGTAGTCCTCTGGATCGTGGAAGCCGGGATGGGCCCCGGACCAGCAGCGTCAGATCAGACGTCTGGACGTGGCCTGCTGCACGACCGCCCAATGGGTTTCTCTGCCGCTCGCCAAAAGATCCCCGTCGCTCGAGGTCTTAGCTTGTTCCTCGCACACGAATACGTGCATTGCCGTGCTTCTTCTACTTCACCATAATCATCATTATTCACCATCATGGCGAAAGCTGTGCACTTCAAATCGGCTCCGCACACCGCACGCAAACACTTGTCCACGACGACTCGCACACCTCAAGTCAATGTTTTGTACCACAGCAATGAATGTACGGTATAGACGTTTTTATCGGAGAGGAGGATCCCCTGCTTTCCAAGCTGTTGCTCGGGAGTACTAAAGTTGACGTCACAGATTCGGCCCTGCATTTTTGGGGGCTCACACATGTTAACAACAGCCCAGAGGGGCTTATGGCGGCGCCCAGGGAGCTTTCAGTAAAGAAATCTATACATACATGTTTGTTCTAGCCTAACATAACAGACTTCTTTAAAGATTCAGCAATAGTAGCCACTGCAAAAACAGAATAACATTAATCTAAAAGACATGTAACCTGTGCATTGAAGCTGTTGCTCATTTTTTGCTCACAACACTTCGTGAGAGCTGACTTCAAAGGACTCTTGACAGCGAAAGTATTGTTTGCAACTTTTTTATGGGTATTTGTACCTTTGCGTATGGTAATGCCGAAATTGAATTCTTAATACTCTAACACATCGTGTAATTTATGCTAGCATCATTACTTCAGTACCATTTTGCACCAGTTTGAAACGTCTGCCTAAATAGCATATGAAACTAGCGCCTCACACTGGGGCAGCGCCAGAGACTACCTTCACTCAAGCTTCGGTGATGCTGATCGCACTGTTTTCAAATAGGGGGACCTGCAGGTGCTGATGAATGAAACGATGTGGATGCTTTGAACATGTCCCCCTCAGAAAAAAGAAAGGCATTCCTGGCATAAGCAGCCAAATTCACCTTGAGAGCAGCACGACAACAGAGCGAGAGGGGTGACAAACAATAGTCCTCACCAGGTGCCAGTCGGCCTATATTTCGTGCGCTGCAAATGTTCTCTAATGCTAACAATACTTGCTTGACCCCTGCAACATTTAGATGGTGCCCCATGTGTACATAAAACCACAGAAAATGTCGATTGCACTTGAACGCTCGTACAAGCATGCACCCTCACTTTAAAACCAAATTAAATGATCTTTTAGGCAATACTCATCACTAATAATCAGTCGGACTTGCTTCTTCATGCAGGACTCTCAAACAACATAATGTCGAGTTTATAATTTCGGTGTCAGGGGTCTGTTAAGGCAAGACATGCCTATTCGGTGTTTCATATATTTTTTAAATGAACTGGTCTGACAGCTTCAGGCTATAGAATAAATCATTACTGCTGTATTAATAGTTTTCTAATTGTTTTTATTTCTTGATTCAAATGAGCTGCTTGATTCTATTATATACATAATTTCTATTTATCTAGTGTTATCACATAAATTTTTCTTCTTTTTGTTACTTTGATCCTTTTAGCAGGCATAAGCTAACAATTTTTTTTCATTTTTATTATTTTTATTGAAGAACTGCTCAGTTTCTAACCGAGATTTCCTCGGTTAGCGTGGGTGTGTATCACAGATGAAAGCTCTACTTCACCAAAAGAAGGCGCAGGTTGCTCATTTAATAAAGAGAGGCACTGCAGTGTTGCTCGAGATACACTTTTTTTTTTCCTGAAATGTCTGCTCACACATTTATTAGATTCAAAACTAATACAAAAAGCCTGAAATGTTCTTCTAGGTTGCTGCTTATCAACGTTTGCATCAAATGGCTGCCCTTCAAATCAGGCACACTATAGCACCTTTGGCTGTGATAGCTGCTTGGTATGAACACATTGGTAGAATAAAGGGGAATAAAAAAGAAAGCAACAGCCTAGCAGTATGTCGCATGCTGCGCAGAGTTTAAAAAGCTGTGACCGGCTGATATGCAAACCACCTCGCTTACGTGCCTGTTTTTGACTTACCTGTTTGCAGTATGTGGACAGCGATATAGATGAGGAGCTCCTCTTCAACATCCCGTATGTACCATAGCTGAGTGAAGAAGCCTGCTGGAATCTTGTTCCTCATGGTGCGTGTCTTGCAGCTTCACTGGAAATGTCAAGCTCAAGTCCATCCTAATTGTGGGAGGCGTGGCTGGCATGCACCCTTCCAAGGTTCGCATGTGAGTAAAGCACGAATGTGTATCCATGAAAAACTCCATAAGCGAGGCTTGTGTGGTCGAGCCGATGTTTTGACTAGTGTCTGGTGTTTTTCAAGGCTAGAACTAGTCTTGAAAAAGACAAGTCCACTTGTCGAAATGTCAGCGCAAGCACATAAGCCCCGGTTACAAACTATTATCGCAAGTTTCTATCCTCCCTTTCCTGCCGTTTTTTTACAGCAAAAGCTGTTATGAGATCACAACTCAGGTCACGCGCAGTTGTCTGCCGCCGCCACCGGTGTCCGTAACCACATCGCACGAAATTAGAAAAAAAAAAACTAGCACCAAAGACCTAGTGGGGCTCAAAACCCGGGTCTGCCGGGTGCCAGCCCAGTATTCTACCACTGAGCTACGCTGGTGCTAGTGACTTCTTGGCAAACCTAGCACCAAAGACACCGTGGCGCTCGAACGTGGGTCCGCTGGGTGCCAGCCCAGTATTCTACCACTGAGCTGCTCCGGTGCTTGCGACTAGTTGTCAAACTTGCCTTAGGCAGGCCTGATGTCGGGAAAGCAATCACATTAATACGACTTGTAAAGCGTTTTAAAATAGCGAAAGAACAACCAGTCGTCGCACAATGCGAATAGTGTAACGAGTGGGCCGCCCAATGCTACAACCCATTACAAAAGCTTGTTCTTGTTCCCCTATTAACTGTGGTGCATACCCACTTCAGCCATAATTCCTCATCGTCGTAAGCCACTGCATCAACAATTGGCATTAATTTCCTTGCAAGTGTTTAGCGGAGCCCCGCTGCGGTGGTCTAGTGGTTAAAGTACTCGGCTGCTGACCCGCAGGTCGCGGGATCAAATCCCGGCTGCGGCGGCTGCATTTCCGATGGAGGCGGAAATGTTCTAGGCCCGTGTGTTCGGATTTGGGTGCACGTTAAAGAACCCCAGGTGGTCGAAATTTCCGGAGGCCTCCACTACGGCGTCTCATAATGATATGGTGGTTTTGGGACGTTAAACTCCACACATCAATCATCAAATCAGTGTTTAGCGGATACCACGCTTCTCAGAAGAATGACAAAAAATAGCATAGCTAATGCCGGCCTAGTACCCAAAAGTTTATTATTAATGCCCTAGTGGGTACCAATCAAGTGTGCTTGCAGTAGTTACCCAATGAGTGTTTAGAAAAGGCTCTGAAAAGCCGCTCTCCTAGCTTTCGCTGTGACTGTGCTGCGCCTTCCGCACAGGCCTGGCATTTTCTTTTTTTTTTCCCTCTAAGTATCTAGTAAGCCAGAGGTTGTGTTTCAACCTGTTACACTTAGAAAGGCTGAATGTGCACTATATGACCAGCAAACGCCACATGGTGTTAACATCTGGCTAATAACATCAGTCTACAGTGCACGCCCATTCGTGAAGATTTCTGTGTGTCTGTCTTTCATGGAAGAATACCACTGACTTCTGAATTTGTATGCCTGTCTATAGTTTTGTGCACTTTATAATTTTTGAACACCGTGAATAAACTAATCAAAACGAGCTTTATTGAAGATGTTAGTTTTGGAAGATGATACTGGCATACACAAGGTTCACTTGTGAGCAATGGACCACAGTGTATTTAGTAGCGCCTTGTAGGCAGTGTTACAACCAGTTAAACTTTGAAAGGTATAATGAGCACTGAATGACAGGCACACGCTGTACGGTGTTCACGTTTTCCAGTTCATAACGCAGAGTTCATGCTCATTAGTGCAGACTTGTGTGCGTCTGCCTTTGATGCATAAATGTCGCTGCCTTGTAAGTGTGTAGGCCTAACTGTAGTTGTGTGTGCTTCATAATTCTGGAAAATTGAGAATGAACTGAGCAATCAACAAGTTTTATTGAAAAAATTAAGGACTTTTCAGTGTGCATTGGGATGAGCAATGATAGGCGTAATGCTAAAAGATAGGAAGAGAGCGAAGTGGATGTAAAAGCAAACAAGTGTAGCTGATAGTGTACTTAAAATGGATCTGTGCAGTCTACACAATGCGTAAGGCAGATAACTTAAGGTGGTCAGTTAGAACCACAGAATTGCTATAAGTGATGAAAAGCCCAGCTGAGAATGAGAGAAGGTTGGACGGGGATGATGAAATTAAAAATTTACCGGGATAAAATGAAATCCGCTCGCATAAGACAGGGTAAACAGGAGTTGGGGCTTTCGTAGTGGATGTAAAAAAGTAGGCTGATGTTGTTGATGATGATGATAACATACACTAGAGAACTTTGTTTGTCTGCACATTGTGTTGTCCCTTTTATATTTATTTTCAGGTTCAAGAATCGGCGACAGATGACATTTCGCGATGTCCGTGCAACGCCCGAACAGGAGTTTGAGCTGCAGCCTGATGCCAGTGGTAACTTGGAGTACCCTGTCAGGTTTGCCACTTTCTCCCCTTCTGTTATGGTTGGTTGTCCATATACAGCTGTGCTTACGAAGTGAAATGTATAGATTATAAGTCAAACTGTGCGAGCAAGACTTTGCAGAAGCCAACAAGGGTCAGGGCAACACTGTGCAGGGCTGTAAGGTTCTCCAGTGTGCACCATTTATCGCTGCACTTCCCGAGCAACTTTGGGAGCGACACAACGCGTGTCTACTACATCGGACTGCATGGAGAGTTCACACAGGTAGGTCTCCGCTTAGCACTAATCACAAGTCGGCCTCTTCATAATTTCATGCTATAAGCAGCGCAGTGTACACCATAACAGCACCACTTGTCAAGATTTTGTGTCTCGGTTGCAGACTGTCAGTCTCCTATACCATATATAAGAATTGTGTGAGGCCGGCTGACAAGGTACAACATAATAGGGCAGAGCCCATTCAATATGTTATTCTGGTGTCTGGCAAAACATATCTAGGTAATATTTTGGACATTTCATTCTTGCATTGATCGACTTGGTATTGTAACTGGGAAAGATTTTACGAATGTTTTAGCTACCACCCACAGTGTAATGGTCACCACTTTGAACAAGTAGTTTCTTTTCGAGGCAAACTCTATATCATAATCTACTGTAAGTGCCTGTTGTCTATTAGGCCAAAACCTAGCATTCTTTGCGGCTTTGTGGGGAAGTACGCACCACACTTGGAAGGAGGAGGGGGGCTGTATGCTATTCATAATTTGGCTGGCCGAGAACTGTATACATGAGAGATACTGTCAATGCTGGTTCTCAGAAACTCTGAAAGTGCATATGAGGGCATAGGTAGGTGAACTCACTCAGACTCTGATCAAGTTATGAGTGTGAGTGACTCCAGGTGAGTAATATCATGGTGAATCTGAATCCGAGTAAGTCCCGTTGAAGAAAATTTTCGTTAGTGTGAGTCTGAGTGAGCCTGGATTAGGAAAATTTTGGTGAGCCTGAGAGAGTTTAAAGTGCCAAATTTATTTCATAAGTGAGTCTGAGTGAGCTCGACAGATTTTGCCGACCTATGCATGAGGGTGTAACCAAGGCATAGCAGCAGGGGGAAGTGAAGTATTCTTTGGACGTTCCACTTTAATGTTGCCCGTTGCTACAAAATCTTTCATGGCGTTATGTTTATGGGCATGCAGAACTCCGTTCTGTGATGACAGAAGTTTTAACTCATCACGGAATTGCAATTGGAAATGCTGCATAACCTATTATCTCCGCTATATGGCAGAAAAGAACAGTATTCAAACCTGAGAAAAAGAGAGAAGTTTGTAGCCTGTGATCTCGAGCGGAGAAAGGTTAGTGTTACTGTAGTGCCTAAGGCACAATGCAATTTATTTTATGCGTGCAGGCTCAGAGGCAAGGTGTGGTGTTGTGCAGCTATGAGAGTGCCGCCAACCCTGCCGACCACAAGGTGCAGCATCTCCAGCAAGCCAACTTGTTGATACAGTAATAAAAGCAAAGTGAGACTACTCGCTTGCAAGTTGTTTAAATTTTCTGTTTGTAGTGCATTGTGATCTTAATTAGAGAGCTATGACAGCTGCAGTCTGTGTCAGACATCAGGCGGAAGCTCTATCTCAGTGCCAACTCCAATTTTCTTATTCAAGTACACAAAGGATACAGCAGTGACTTCACTCCTGCACCAAATCAGGTATACTGCGCCATCCTGATTATATCAACTGAAAGTGTGCCAAAGTCGGACTTGGAAGCGTCTGTCACTGGCAATAACCATGCTGGTGGGTCAAAACATGTGCACCTTGTTCTCGGGGCCACCTAAGTCAAAATCATGTACTTAGCACTATTCCGCCAAATAAACAGCGGTCGCACCTGCGTCCTAAGTAATCCCCATTGCTATGCTTGGTGCGAACGCAACTTCTGTTGTACAAGTCTGCTTAACTGCGAAATGCACTCTCCGCAAGAGCTCGTGACGTCTAGGCCACTTGGTAGCGTGAAACTGTGGCATTGATTCATCGGCGGACATCATCCGTTCAAGGAACGCTGCTGATAGCTTGTTTGAAGCGTTGTGCAGCATGCAATTAAAGTAATTTTCACTAATAACTGCACGCATTCCGCCAGAATTTTCTGTCACGTTTACTTTTGGACATCTCAATATACTTTTCTGTGTTTCGCATTCACAGAACACGTGGACAGTGAAAATGCGTTGACACTTTTCCTTTAAATACTTTATTCATGGATCTTCGTTCACAAGTGCCTTTTCCTAATTCCTTCCACCAGCACATCCGCATTTGTAATCGCTGTTGCGGTAAAAGGCCCAAAAAGACCCTGCCCTTTCGAATTCGAAATTGATAGGGTCCAAATTCAAAATTTTCACCTGCATTTTTTTAATGTCATTCCATGATTAAAAGCATGCCTCCTGGATAAAGTAGACGAAATTCGGTTTCAATATCTGCAGCTTTTAGTAGTGATGCCATCGCTGGCGGCTCTGGCATTGGAAGGGCCACTGTGAAGCGGCTACACCTTGTTACACGTCTGCATTTCCCTTTTCAGGGTCAATAGAGGGCGTTTAAAAAAAATTGATCATCACGGCGTTGCATTCTTTGCTTCGGGGGTGTTTTTTTTTTTTTTTTTTTTCGTTGGGGAGGTAGCGTTGCTGGCGTGCTATCTCGAGGCATAACAAGACAGCTCGTGAACTTTCTGTGCTACCACGGAGGATTGTGCTACTAACTTCTGCGTCAGGTTGTTAAACTGACAGCATGAAAACCACTTCGACAACTGCAGTGATCACTGTTCCTTTAGCTGGCATTCTTTTCAGTTATACGATATCGGATCCAAAAGATACCATTCGTTAGTTTCACTTAACCTCTTAGTAATGAATGTGCAACAAATCATATTATACCAAATAATAAGGCTTGACGTCATCGGCTAGGAGAGGTGACGGGATCGCTATTTCGAAAGTCTGCGCACTCACAAAAGCTTGCTGCACGCATCGTGCTCATTATCCGTACAGCGACTTACTCTGGAACATCTCTTGCACACCGATGCACATACACATGCACGAATAACGCGTACAAATGGACCTCCAAGAATATTGGCTCGTCAGTTGACACTCGCGTGTTGAGGTTAAAAAACTGGGCGCCTGAACGCTGGTTTTGCAAATAAAAATGTTCAAAATTAGAGGTTTCACCTGTGAAATAGACGTCTACGTCTATTCTTTGATTTAAGTTTTGAAACTCATTAAGACACATAGGCAAGTTCACAAATTCAACCATTTTTTTTTGTTTAATTGTCTTTTAATATCTCCTCGCATTTTTTTATTGTATCGACTTCACATTTTCACAAATACGAAGTGAGTTCACCGCTTGCGATTTTCCAGCCTTACAGAAATCTCGTGATTTATTGTATCATTTGCGTCAATATTATGTATTTGCATTGATGTTGACAGTTATTTTTCAAAGCCATCTGAACAATGAGACATATAAGGCCTTAGAGGATTCCTGAAACACTTTTCTGAGTCATAATGAAATAGTCTATTAGTACATGATGCTTCACAAATCACGTACCGCTAAAATCGTTAGGATTCGTTAAGTACGGGCGAATTCACTGGTATTTATTGTACGCTTCAAGCGCTCCCCTTTCGTGCCAGCGAGTGTGCTGAAAGCTACACAGAGTGGGGCATGACTAGGGGGAATGAACTTGAGCACACTGTTGTTTTTCTTCATACCCGTGGCTGACTTTTAGTGTGATCACGAGCGGATATATGGCGGCATCTTGCCGCAGCCGCGCTATGTATGAAGCAAATCAGCCAACCGCTGTGGAAAGGGGTATATGGTGAAATTAGGGTATAAGGCATGATTTGTAGAGAGAAGAGGGAGCGATGTTTAACTGGCTTTCAGAATTAGTTGTAAATTCTAAGCTGCGTGCCACGCTATAATGTTTGGCTCGCGTGTTCTGTCGAGCCTCGACTACTGACCGGCAGCGTTTTCTGACCACGCTCAAGAAATGTTGCAGGGCCCCTTAAATATTTTTGATGCGTAAGATTCTGTTGCTTCACAAGAAAGTTCTGGTGACTTCATAGTGTGGCGATAATCAGTGCATGGCATGCCTTCTAAACATTGCATGTGATCCTGTCATGCGCCTAGCCATGAAATCGATTTAGTATCATTTTCTCAAAATACAAGCGTGAAGTTTCGAACCGACGCCTCTGTTTGCCATTTGTGTGTGTGCGTGACCATGGCACCTTCTTTCTAGGCTGTACACACATTTATCTGAGTATGGTAAGGCTCAAAAGAAAGTGCATATTACAGAAATGAGCTTCTGCACACAGCAGGCACCGTTGTGATGAAGGCAGCTTTGCAGATTTTTTGTGTTTGTTTGTCTGGAATGCAAGGAAATGCTAAAGTATACAGACCGACTTAGTCGATTTTCGTAATTTTTTTTTGCTTACGTCACCTAAAATTAGCTTGTTATACAAAAAAAGTCACACATTGTGTCTAGTTTCACGCCAAAAACCAAGCACCAGTATGTCATTGTGATTTCACGGATTTCAAAGCATTTTCAGCATTGATGCCATTGTGGCTCAGTAAGCATCAATAGAAGTTTTCAAGCCTACTATATGGCTCCTGCAGAGGCTCTATAGATATATATTCAACGTGCTGTATAGATATAAATATATCAGCTGGGTCCTTGCAGGCAATGTCGAAATTCGTGTTGGGGCAAGCTGGTGCGTGAACTTCAATGCAACATAGCCGCCACTCTTGTGTTTCTTCTGCTTGTAGAAGCCTCCTGATGTGGATAATAAATAAAATAGTGGGTACTTACATGCCAAAACCTTGATATGATTTGAGGTATGCTGTAGCAGAGGGCTTTTGCATTGGGGGAGGGGGCTGTAGCGGAGATTTAAGTACATGAGTGTTATTGAACTTTTTCTCCTTCAAAATGTGGCCAGGATGCGAGCTTGCATCCACGAGCTCAATTGGCGTATACCTCAGTCACTTCACTATCGTGGCGAGGACCTCTTATGGGTTAAGGTGTCTTCTGATGTTTATAAATGGATAATTCACCTATACACTGGAAACTGATTTTCTTTTTAGCGTACATTTGACTATCCGAAGACAAAATTCCTAGGTGGCTACAAAATTCCTAGGTTCCCACTGGAATTCTATTATTAGCTAATCTAGCTGGCTTCGCTGCCTGCACAGTCCTGGACATTTGAAATACAAACAACTTAGGCTTAACTAAGAGTGCATCATTTCATTCTTGTTTCTGCCAGGAGGCCTAGTACCAGTACCTCACCAGGAGGCCTAATACCAGTATTTCTGCCAGGAGGCGTATTACCAGTATGCAAGCAGAGATACCAGCGTATCTCCGCTTGCTAGCTTAATTGGGAATCTATCTGTACCACATTTTCAAAACACAGAATCCGTGGTTCAAGATACTGTTGCTCTTGAGTGATCAAAACCCATTTAGCTGTATAATTTTCTGTGCATGTTTAATTTGTCTGACTGTACTCTTAGAGCAAGGGAAATCACTTGGATTGATCTTTTAATGTATGTTAAGGCAGAAATCTACTTACTATGTGAAGATATAGATAACAAATCACTGCTAGGTACAATCAGCGACAAAATAATACTGACCATACCAGCTTATGCCTATATTGCCATCTCTGGCGAATGCGCAGCCGCAACTATGCGCTCGACAGCAGACGACTCGCCACTAGACGGTGCAAGTGATAATTTCAGCACGTGCACGTATGGTCTGTGTTATTTTGTGGCTGACTGTACATTCTCAAGTGCACATGGAATGAACCCGTATGCAAGGACAAACTAAAAGATGCTCCTCACTTTGAAGGGCTTTCGCCAGGGTGCATAGAAATGCCCTTTGGGATGTCACATTCTTTATTGCATTCTTTGTCCTACTCCGCCATTCGTCAGCGCACACATTTTTGCTGTTTTTGGATTTGCAAGCAGCAATACAACTGGCTCGAGTGACTCTTGGGCTGGCAAGCCTGGCAGTGGATCATCAAGACGATCATTATTTCGAAGGAGAGCGGCCATAGAGCTTCGACTGAGAGGAAAATGTGGTGCTGCTTTCTCTCTGCGTGCCGCAGAGAGAAAGCAGCACCACGTTTGCAGCATTGCTCGCACACAGAGAGTTGCACTCTCTCTGCGTGCGAGCAATGCAGGAACAACGGGAAGCACAACAATGGCAACGAATAGATGACGTGTTCTGGCAACAAAATCACACCTGAATGTTGCTAAATTGCCGTACCTGTCCTTCAAAAAATTACTCCCGAAAAACTGCGCATTAGCCACAAGACAGCATCAAGTCTGGCATTTCTGCCACAGTAATGGCCAGTACCAACAGATGTTGCACCACACTACTGTGGTCTGGCTGCGTGCAGATGCTGAGTATCTTAACCTTATGGCAGTAGCATCGACAAAACAAACGGAAGCTGGAGAAGTGAACAGAAAAGAAATTAAGACTGACATAGCCATGTAAACACATCCCATCATTCCAAACACGGTGATCAAAGACTGCGTCACGCTTGCCTCTGTTTGAAGGAAGCTCTATGGAGTTGTGAAGGGGTTCACAGGAGAAGGGTAAGCGAACGGGTATGCACATTTATTTCTACATTTGAAGAATAACTTGCTTGTCACACGCGGGGTACCCAGTGTGTGGAACGAGCATTGATTAGCACTTATATATCACACCATTGAAAATGGAGTCCTGGACTCCATTGCAGACGCACAGTATATCAGCCTGAGCTTGTGTGCTCAGCACGCAGCGAGGGAGGCGGATGGCTACAGGACAGAAACACCAAGCCCACTATAGCTAACGCTTGGTGGCATCTGCAAGTTTGTTCTTGGCAGTTGTCTTCTATGCAGACCTGAAACATGAGGGATGGAATGGTGCATTACAATAAGGACAAAAGCACCGTGTATGTGTACCAAAACTTTGCAACTTTTGCCACAATGTCCTCAGTTCTTAATTACATTTTTTTATCTTTTGCATCCCAGAACCATGTCATACGTTGAGGGATACTACGAATCAACTTTAAACATGTGGGGTTCTTTTACTCGCACCTAAGCACAAGAGGATGTTCTGCATTTTGCACCCATTGACATGCAGCCAATGTAGATCCCGCGACCTTGAGCATAGCGGTATAACGCCATAGCCAGTAGCCTACAAACTTTCTACTGAAAGATGGACTATGAATGCTGGGAGAACAAAGATGGTGCCACGGCCAACAGTTCCACTCTGTTGAAATGTTGGTGCAGAGCTGCATTTTCTCGCAGTGCACAAGAGAGGCTGCTGTGCTCGATGCTGCTGGAAATACTGAACGGTTTCTCGCTGTAGTCTGTTCGCTGTGGCCATCCTTTCACTCGAGCGGCTTCGCAGCTGTACTCGCACTCGAAACAGTGCTGTCCCAGGCAAGCACCATTGCCTGCGTTGGATGCAGGGGATCATCACTGCACCCTGACAGGAGGGGCATCGTGGCCAACGCACTGTACTCTTTTCTGGTCTTCAGTTTCACCTGTGCCCCCCTCAAGAAGCTCTGTCCTTCAAGTTGTTCAGTTTATTCCTTTCCTTTTCTTCTCGAGCGTTTTTGTTGTCATACGCACACAGCGAATGCATCTCCGTGTCAAGCTTTTTACTTTTATACCATTTTTGACTTGTTTGTATCTAGACAATGAATAGAAATATGGTATGCTTAGCTGAAAATGGTACACTGTAAGAAGATGCCATGTAAGGTGTCCTAATGTTAATAGGGGTGTATAAAATGAAACAAAGGTTAACGATGCACTGTCATTTGCAGGGCAAGGGTGTTAAACTGAATGAACTTCTCAAGAAGAGCGAGCACTATTGCCCAGTGAAAGAGTTACAAAGATTTTCTTTTGTCCTGTATTTATGCACCTCAAAAGGCGTTGTGTTCCTACTAGGGCTGGTCAGGTTGAATTCTTGTTGTTACGTACTAAAATAATAAAGATAAAATTTGGCCAAAGTCAAGTGTACAAGCTTGACCATTCAAAGATTTGTAGGTGGAATGGAAGGTGGTTTTCTTAGAGCCTGAACTGAGCAGGTGTAACAAGGACCAGAGAGCATCGTGGTTCATCAGGCTTGACAAAGCAGGAACTTTTGAGAGTGTCATGGTCATCAAAATGACCTTGTAGCCGACAGTCATGACTGATAGCACAGTGCAACGGGCAAACGAAAATTCTATTCATGCAGTTCATCATGAAAAGCGTCTACGCAACCTTGGCGTTGGCCATGATGCCGCCTGCCTTGTCGCTCGGCTGCGTCTTTTTAACAACAACGACGTTAATAACGAGCTGCATCAGCATCACAGCTGCTCGACGCAGGAAGGCGCTGCAGGGGAACCTCGGTGACATACGCAAGCCCCCCACAAGAACCAATGAGGGCTCAGCATTTAAGTAGTATTCCGACTCATCATTACAGTACATGTGCTAATCTATTTTACATAATGTACTATCGGCGTCAAATGAAAGCCGAACAGCGGCAAGCCTTCGCGATAGTGTTGTGCGCACCATCCAGTTATCACTATTGACATGTGCGCGCATCTTCTTCGGCATCTCTGGGCATATATGCGTGCCCGTCTATGGCAATAAGTGGACGGTGCGCACTATAGCATCGCATAGGCTTGCCGGTGTTCATTTGACGCTGATAGTGCCTCGCATACTGTGTACAGTTTCAATGATGTTGTTTACATTGCTGTTTAATACCAATAAACATGACCAACGTTGAATGGTATGTCCCTTGAAGCTTGTTCATAATTAAACTGGTACGCATTGCTTTACCAAACCAATGGCATCATTGAATAGCCGAAACATCGACGGTAACTGTTGGCTGTGGCTTTTCCATTTTGAACATTTTATCATACGTCACTCCTATGTTGGTCATATTCATACAAGAATATGAACACACAAATTAAGCTTTCTACCTACAGTGCTTTGACAGCCTGCCTTATGTGTGCTGTGCACCTTGACTGTACGAGGAAATCCTTTTTTCCTGTCCTTAATGAGCATGAATCATGGAGTTTCAGGCTTCATGTATCTCATTACCTTAAAAAATAGCAATATTGTGAAGATTTCATGCATAGACTGAAGCATACATATGTTATCGTGCCCTTTTTTAACTTACTGCATTGCTCTCGGACACGGAGCGATACACAAGTTTTTTTCCTATTCCGAAGGATGTGTACTCGACGATGAATCAACCGACGCATGTTCAATGTCCACGCAAAGGGCAGCATTCCGTTGTTCCTCAGTGGCCAACTATAAGGAAGATAAGCATCTCTCTACTATACATGATAAGTCCTTGCCATTTGTAAAGCGTCCGTGCTGTTGCTGTAAGGCACAGAAAGCACAAAGTAGCCGCCCGTATCAGATATGACTCAAAAGCGTGAGTGGCGTCAACATAAAGCCATCTACATGGAGGAGCATGTCCGGTGGCTTTTAGCAAAACATAGGTTAAGTTGCGCAGGTTTGAAGAGCTTTCTGACCGGATGTGCTCACCCAAGGCTTTCTAGGCGTGCCTGTAGCTGATTGTCGGAAACGAATTCAGAATAATATTTGGGCTCATTATTAACATCGTGATGGCTAGCACACGTCCGCAGGAAGAAAACGCAGGACGATTAGTAAAATGGAATTAAGGCCTGCCGAACTGAGGACGGATCCGTTGGTCGTACGCAATCGCATATCATGGTGCATCGCAACGTTCTTACAAATCCTTTGATGATATTAAGGGTAACTTGACCTTGGTGATATTCGAAACTAAAGTTATATGTCTGCCCATGTTCCGCAACATTCAGTAAGTGCATTGTCTATGGCACGTAGTCTCTTAATCTAAGACTCTAAATGTAGCTTTGAAGACAGGTTGTCCTGAGAGACTGAAGGTTGCTTATTAACAGCAGTAAATAGTGAAAGAGCGCAGAAGTATCAACGCGGATGTGGTGTTTGCCACGACAGTGGGGCGAGTGTCTCTGGGCATTTTATTTGCCCCTTAGGGGGCTCTGTGTCATCACCGAGGTTGCCCTGCAGCATCTTCTATAGTACACGATGAGCTACGACTAAGCGGGTTGCTTGCTTGCAGTATGCAGTCTCGTCTGGCCTACATGTCCCCAAAAACACCGGCGAAAGTCTTGCGCAGGTTCCTCATGGTGTCGTCCGGGTCCTCGCCCTTCTCGCTCGTTTGGCTCGCTCGCCGTGGCCGCGGGTTGGCAGCCGCACGCGGTTCCCTGCGACCATCGACATTGTCAGCCCCGATAGGAGTGTGCATTGACGCGAGCGGGCATTAAAACTCTCACTTGAAAAGTTTCAACGCTCGCTGCCTGTTACTTTGTAAGAAAACTGGTCAACCATGCACATAGAGGACCAAAGCTATTGTCCTACGCTCCTCTTGCTCAGCATCACAGTTTGAGCATGCACATAGAGGACCAAAGCTATTGTCCTACGCTCCTCTTGCTCAGCATCACAGTTTGAGCGAGTTGGTAGTTCATCAAGAAAATTTCAACAGTGTGTGAATTACCATGAATGCGTGGAAAAAGAGCTGACATGGACAAGTGTTGTGATTCAACTGATATTAATTTTAAGAAAGACACACATATTAGAGAAATATTGTGCAGTGCAAAACATGTGACTTTTACTGCACATGATTGCTTACAAGTGACGAAGTTTTAAACAGAGGTAATAAATAAAAATAAATTCCACACAACTTTATCTTTCAAGAGCATGGGCGTGTGGAACATAAGCAACTTCTTCTTTAAGTCAATTGAAAGCATGCTGATGCATCCCCCATATGTGCAGTGTAGCTAGGTAGTCACCTCTACAATTTCTCAAAGGAACAAATTTTTGTTTTCGAAGATTACTTCTCTTTGATTGTAGGCAGGCTGGCAAGCACACCCCTTACTCCAGTATTGGTTTCCTGCATCTAGTTTTGTTCTACGATCAACGTTTGTGGAATGGCAAGAAGACATATTTATTCCAAAACAATGTGTTTGTATCTGCTCCTGTGTCGCCCCGGCCATCAGTGACTTTATTCTAGCAGCTAATTATTGACCATAGATTGGCACACCTTTTCGAAGGCACAAATGTGCTTTGGGTGTTCCAATGTGTAGATGATTTTCTAATTGTTTTTGATCGTTCAGTCCAACCCTTTCACTCGGCAGTGTCGTCCACATTTGAAATTTTTCCGGTCATCTCTTGGACCACTGGTGCTCACTCACGAGGTTTGGGAGGCTGGCAGCCTTAGGTTTCTTGATGTTTTACTGTATTTCACGGCGGATAATGTATGCTGGAAATATGAGCCCAGAGCTAAGAAACCTCTATTATTTTTCTCTTCAGCCCACTTTAAGATGGTGGAGTACGGCATTGTGAAACTCGGCCACTGCAATTCTCTCAAGGTGCCCTCCTTTTACTAGTGTGAGAACAGCTTTGCAGGTCAGGGGTCCACATTGAGAAGGCTGGTTATTCACAGTACATCCTTGTTTCTGTTACTGGACTACTTCTCAGAGAGACCAAATGTCTTCACCGTAATGATCGTCTTAACAAGTATGAAAAGACAGGTAGGGTGACAGTGGTTCCTTACTTACACCAAGTTTCGTACCGCCTTAAGGAAGCGTCATGAGCGACTGCCACACAAGTGACTAGCATGCGAAAGCGGGTTCGTTGTCGGGAAGCGGGTTATGTTTGAGAAGATAGGGTAGGGCGTCGGTGTGAAAATTGTCTTTTCCCCACCACAGAAACTAAAGAAACTGCAAACTAACGTCCTCTGCCAACAAAAGAAAAGACAGCAACCTGATTAAGTACAGGGGCACGTATGGCGTATGTCATCCCGGTGTCATGCGGGAAGAAATATGTTGAGCAGGTGTCAAGATGCCCCAATGTACGCTTTCGTGAACACCAATAGAATGTGCACAGCGGCAACTCTAGGCATATGAGTGCGCATCGTAAGGGGTGTGGTTGCCTGCTGGCCTACAATAATACAGAAGTAATCTATAAAAACAAAAATGTGCTCACTAAACAAATTGCAGAGGCGGCCCACATTGCACACATTTGGGAGAGGCATTGACTTGCCTTTCATTGACTTACACATAAGACGTATTGCTGATCTTTCGCATGCACATACTCTCACAAGTTAAAGTTGTACGGACTTTTATATATTTTGTTTAATTTCATCACTTGTAAGCGATCATGCGCTGTAATAGTCATATTTTGTTTTGTGCTGTGGAATTTTTCATTACTTATGTGTGTCTTTTCTGAGTAAAAAATTAGTTTAAAGTCAGTGCTTGTCCGTGTCGGCTCTCTTTCTGTGCATTTGAGTTTATTCCCGCATTGTTGAAAATTTTCTCGCTCAACGCTTTGCTCTGCCTTTTCAATGGCCTGTACCAGCCTTTCTGCAGCAAGGAAAAGCCTTTCCGCTGGAAATACAGCGTCGCTCAGTATTATTACCTCTGCATTGAGGCTATCATGAAACACATGCACAGAGGAAAAAGAAGGCAGTAATATCATGTGTGTTTTTACTATTTTTTTATTTTTAAACTGGTTTTGCTGTCCTTGGGGCACACTTTATGGGGGTGTTATCACTCCCTGTACAGTCACTTTCACCTCTTGGTGAAAGATTAGTCGTGGTTGGCTGAAATATTTTTTAGGGACATGTGGCACCGTGCTCCCGGAACTCTAGCAGTAATTAGGATCTATAGGCAGTTACAACCTAAGAATAAATGCATTCTCCGCTCAAAGCACTGTAGCACGCCTGTCATTCAGCTGTGCAACAGAGCAATGATTGGCGATTTCTGTTCAAACTTCAATAACATTTTTGCCGGTAATACAAATTCTATGCATATTATAAAAGTTCTTCGCTCTTTGTTACAATGTTACATTTCGCAGAGCAGTGAATTCGGAGTTTTCAATGAAATTCGCCAAGAAGTAAAATCTTTCGTTCGAAAACTAGCAAAATGAACACAAGCCTGTATGGGAAAGTGGTATGCCTGAAATATGCGAAATCTGCTTGACGTCACGTAAATTACCGTCTGTAGATCGGCAAGACATTTATGCAAATTCTGACTGGGTGGGACGGTGACCGCTGTGGGCAGAGCTTACATTTATGGATTGATGGATGGATGCTATGAGCGTTCCCTTTAAAACTTGGCGGTGACATGTGTGCCATCACGCTTGCGAAAAATAATAAACTTTCTTTTTATGTTGTCCTAATGCCTTATTTACTGCGATCAAATCTATCTTATCATCACGAAGAAAAATATAAATTTATATTCCATCTCTTTGACTCTTCTGGCAGAATGACATCATTTTTCTACTATTTCTGTCCTTTATCTCTATTTATCTGCCACCAATGCTCTAACCGTCTCTTACTTGCTTCTATCACGGATGTTTTCAGCTTTCCATGTTTGTCCCTAAAAACCAAAGCCTGATGTAGGCTTGTACCCACACGTATATCTGAGTGGATATCGCCGCATGCAATAAGAACATGTTCCATCGTTTCCTTAGCTCCCCCACAGCATGTGCTTCTTCTTTACTGAATCTCGCTTTATGACTTCGCGTTCTAAGGCAACCCGACCTCGCTTCGAACAGTAAAACGCTTCCCCTTGTTCTTTTTCTCCACTTTGTGTCAATGCTCTTCCTATACAAATACCTGAACACTTTCCCTACCCAGCTACTCTCCTTCATTTTCCTAAGCCTCTCTTATAATCTCATTTTGCTCTGAGCTTCCCTGACTTCAAAACCTCTCTATCCCATATCCCCCTTTACAGCCTCATTCGTCATTTTTCTGTCAGCGCCCAACGCAAGGCGTCCCAAAGTCCTTTGATTTTACGTCCATTTCTGATTGCACCTCTGACTTCATGCACATCACTGAGTTCCCAAATGTAAGCCCTAGAACCATTACGGTTTTCCACAGACCTTGAAGTAGCTATTGTATCCCTATAACGCTCTATGCTTCATTATTGCGGCATTGCTATTTCCCTTTGCTGCCGATGTTTATTCATGTACCTTCATATATCTATCTCCCTCATTTACCCATACCCTGAGGTACTTGTACTCATTTATCCTTGGTATTTCTTGGCCCTGTATTAAGAATTCCTGGTTTTCGTGATCATTGAATGCCATCAATCCACATTTTGTTGCACTAAATCATTGTCCTAGAGTCTCGCTTTGCCTTCCACATATATCTGCCAGCCGCTGTATATCGTCTTGACTCTCCGGAAATAGGACAATATCGTCTGCATATAAAATAGACCTAGAAGCTACTGCTCAACCATTGCGCTAGCCTGTTTGTGTAACAGATTAAACCTTATTTTTCTCCCTTCTAGCGCTTTTTTCATCCTCACAATGTACAGCATGAATAACAGCAAGGACAAGGGACATCTCTGTCTCAGCCCCTTGTTAATTTCAACACTGTCATTGCTACTTATTCCTTCCCATTCTACGCGAACTGTACTTTCTTAGTATATTTCTCTTAGAAACTCTATACAGTCATCACCTATGCCCACTTACTTCAATATGTCCCGCAAAATTACCTGCTTAACGTCATATGCCCTAGGGATGTCCAGCTAAGCTACGTATAAGGGCCTGTTTCCTATTTTAGATATTTCTATATACTAAGAAAAAACAAGTTATCGTCTAACCGCCTGTGGATTTGGAATCCATTCTGAAGTTCTCCCCAAATATCATTTTGCTCTGCCCACGTTTCTGTTTTTAATTTTACTGCCTTCATTGCCTACCTGTACAGCACAGATGTAACAGTTTGTGGTCTGTGCGAACGAATGTTAGCCTTTTCTTCCTTGCCTTTATAGATTAACTTCATTCTACTTTTCCGCCTAGTGTCTGGTATTTCCTTTTCCTATAATCACTTTTCTATGGATTTTATGAGTGGTTTTTTAGTGCTATGTTCTAGTTCGTTAATGAGGCGGACGGGAACCCCATCTGAGCCCGGAGTAATGTGCTTAAAAATTTTTCCTTTGGCCTTCTTCCAATTGAAATTATCAAGTTCTTAGGCCAGCAGCGCCACCTGGCGGGAGCGTGCTTACGCGGCCGTTTGAGAGAAGAGCGTTTACTCGTTTTGTGGTCAGCGAGGAACGGCGCTCGGGGAGGTCCGTGGGTACGGTTTCACGGCTCGGGCTCCCGTGATAAGTCAGACGTTGGCGACGCCGCATTTGAGTTCCTTTGTATGGACTAAGTTCCTTGTGTATTGCATTGTCATTTTATTAGCTTATTTTTAATGCAAACACCGCAACATCCAGCACACGGGAGTAAGGGTAATTCGTTGTAGAGGAACTGGGTGGAATACAAGCCCATGCACTCAGACATTAACATCTGTAAAACGCTCGTTCTGTGTTCTTACTCTCCCCGGGTTTCGTTTCATTGTCATAGCAGTCGTATGAACACTCTCGATGGTTTCTTGCGGTCAATTTCCGTGTAAAGTCCAGATTGATAACCCTGCCCCGTGCATCTAAGTTCTGCCCGCGAGTAAGAACGCGACAGAAGCAGAGATGGGACTAGATGGCCACCACCGTCGTCTGGAGGCCGTGCATGCGACGTCACCCTGTTTGCAAGACCTGCCGACGATTGCTCCTCAAGCAGAGAGGAACGCCACGTCCGTCTTTTGTAAAGATCCATTCAGACGGCAGACCAAGTCCGGATATGTCGTGGACGCATATGACTGGTGTGGGGAAAATCCGCCTGCGCATGATGGGATTGATTGATATGTGGGGTTTAACGTCCCAAAAACCACCATACGATTATGAGAGACGCCGTAGTGGAGGGCTCCGGAAATTTCGACCACCTGGGGTTCTTTAACATGCACCCAAATCTGAGTACACGGACCTACAACATTTCCACCTCCATCGGAAATGCAGCCACTGCAGCCGGGATTCGATCCCGCAACCTGCGGGTGAGCAGCCGAGTACCTTAGCCACTAGACCACCGCGGCGGGGCAAGCGCATGATGGGACACCGTGGGAGGGGATGGGTGTGCGTTGCTCAAGCAGCAACTGTGAACTTCGTGGGTGCTATCTCGACAGACCTTAGAAGACGGCTGTTAAACTTTCTGCACTCTCACCGTGTCACGAATGAGTGCACGACAAGCCTCTTCTCTTGCCAGCTCTACGCGGGGAAGAGCTGTGGGACGATGCCCTTCGTGACAGACTTCCCGAGGTCCCTCCGATCCTTAATATGAAGGACTCTACACATTGCCGGAATCAACCTACGGACGCCAGACTAAGTGGTCCCCGCCCCATGCACCTTGTTCAATTGCAATATTACAAATAAAGATGTGTTACTATCTCTCTCACAACTTATTTCGCGTTGAGGGACTGCACAAAAAATCACAGCATACCCACAGAGTGAATGATGATAAGTTGGACGAAGCGTCCGTTCGTCCGTCTGTCTGTGGATATGCTGTGCTGGCTACACCGGAGGGATGGACTGCACTTGACCATAAGGAGCTTCAGTCCTAAAACTGCTTCTCTCCCTATATTTAAACGTTTATTGAAAAAAAAAAAGTACAGGGAGCGGGTGCATCACTGGCTTGAGCGGCTCATTGAAACTGGTCGAGGAGCACTAGTTACACCGCCAGATCCTCGTTGGGGGGTAAGGTCTCTCACTGCGCTCTTTCGGAAATTTTGCGTTAATTTTGGTTGGCCTGTTCTGGCAATCTCACGTAATGTGGGCGAGAGTGGGACTGCCTCCTTACTATAGAGGCTTATCATTGTACATTGTGGGGGAAATGGTATACGTTTAAAATAAGGTTTTGGATATGTGTGTATACGGCGCCATCCATGAGAGTACTGTCTGGATAGATCAAGGTGTGAAGGACTCTACTTTTGGCGCTCGAGAAGTTGGTGCCCAAAAATATCTTGCGCTAAGGTATTTCGACCAAGTGTTTGACTGCTCGGCTGATGAAAGCACGAGCTGCGCCGTCTGCTCTCTCATTGCCATAGAGTCATGCGTGACTTGGGCACCAGATGATCGCATGCTTCTACATTCCATTGATCGACTGGGTTCTAATAAGTGAATAGTGTTGTGCAGTAGTCTCGCAATGACAAAGTCTACAGGCGACCTTGAAATCTGTATCACAGTTTGTTGTTAACGAATCGCTTTGCCCTTGCGACCACACTTATGTCCGTCGCGCTGTCCTCCGATTACGAAATGTTGACGTCGCTTGTCATGGTCTTTTTCAAGTGACATCCTGGAAGTTATACTAAGAAATGTATTGTTAATAAAATAACCTTTATCTCACTGAGTCACTGGTGGTTTCATAACACGCACGGTGGCATGCAACGTCAAGGTTACAGCTCCATAGTGTACTCATTCGCCACATGACGGCCGTAGAGGCAGCATAATAACATTGTGTTTCAACCGCTTCCATGTCATAATGATGTGGACAGAACTTTATTGGCCTCTGTCTACGAATGACGAAAGGACTTGCAAGTGACATAACAACACGAATGCGTGACGTCACAAAACTTCATGCGTGTGCCACGCAGTTCACCAACATGGCGGTATCAGTGATGTCAGCGCAAATAAACTATAAATGAAGTTTCATATAAAGGTGCAATTCTTCTAGGTTAATTGTTACTCTACACGTAGTTATCGCGAATGGTTGTCGCGAGACAAGTACTCACTGTGTGGCGGTGGCTGGCGGGGCCGCACTGGCCACGGCAGGTGCTACAGCCGTGGGTGGTGCGACGGGCGGAGCGCCCACCTGCTGGGGCGGCCGGCAGTACTGCTGCATCCGCTGGAGCACCAGGTCAGCGATGAAGCGCCTGTCTTCCTCCTGGCTCTCACCCAAAAGCTGCATAGCTGAGTCGTTGGCCTGCACGCACGTGCCAGTCCCGTCAGCAGTACGCAGGTTATGATGTTACTGGACCAACCATGGCAGCAAAGATGGCCATGCTTTCGTTTCGACGTAAGGTTATCTATGCATACGTAGTAACTACAAGCCGGAAAGAATTCAATTATTTTCTTGTTCTACTGTAAAAATTCTGTCTGACATAATGCAAAATACTAAACGCTAGCAGGAATTACTCATATAAAGAACGCTTTGACACTGTATCCTTGCCTCATTTCTCGAGTTTATGGTTTAGTGCGTGTTGCGTCCTTGAAGGCATGTAATCAGTATGGTTGAAAATGTTTTGCCATATCATACCCATAAATACAATAATGAGCATCGCTGAACAGTGCTGTCTGACTTTTTCTGACAAATATGAACATATCGGTCGTGAAAAGCGTCTCGATGACGCTCATATTCAGGGAGAACAGTTGCAGGATTCAAAAGTCCATTGAAGGCCAACTAGTGAAATGCTTAAAGTACACTTGCCTCGGTGATGAACTCCCTGCCGTCCTTGGCCTGTATGGCCTCGACAGCGCAGATGTCGAGGCCTCCGAACAGTTCGGACACTGTGTCCACCCAGAGACGGTGCCGGTCGGCGAGGGGCACCTGTTCGAGCATGGCCGAGCCCACGTTCGCCTTCCAGTGGCCGCTGATGCTCTTGCGCACGAAGCACTTGTATGCAGATCCGATCTTCTGGATGTGAAGGTCGCATTTGGCCTCGACGAACGGCTCGACGACGCAGTAGCCGCCCGCGAGCGCCACTAGTCCCGCCACGTCCTGCAACTCCTGCTGGCTCTGCACGCGCACCTTGCCCATTCCGCCGTGTGCGTGGCCCACCTTGACCACGCAGGGAAACTTGGAGGCGGCCAGCTGCGCAAGGGCAGAAGTGGCGTCAGCTGATTAGCAGCTCCGTTTGTTCTTGACATGCAATGTACTGCTGGAGTAAACCTTGCGGAAATTATCTTTCGATTTGTGGTCACAAGAACGTTGGGTTTATTTTGTGGTCCCCAAAATGGGCTTAGGACAGGCCCGTAGATAGGCATTTTTTACCAGGGTGGGGGGGAGGTAGGGAAGTTGCTGCAAACTTTTGCTATTTAGGAAAAACACCTACTTTTTTAATATTTTCGGCAGATCATACGGCCCCTACATCAAAATTCGAGGGAAGGGGGTGGCTATTAGGGGGAAGAGCAGTACTTGCTGCAACTGAAGGACTACTAGCATCCCGTTTCGTGTTGCATAGGTTTTCGTTCCTTAGTTGTTATGCCAAAGTCGGCCGCTTGCTGACAGTCAGACGTTTATGCTCAAGCGGATGCTAACCATATCGGCGTGGTTCGGGAAGAAGCTCTGCTCCATGAGGGGGAACTGTTCCCGGCCTAGACGACGCTGGGCGCTCTGTAGCTGGGCAAACACCCACGGTTTGTCCTGGAAGTTGTACAGGCTGTGTAGAGAGTTGACAGCCGGCACGCCTCCGAGCCGCAGGCCTAGAAGGAAGGGCCGGTCGTCACGGCTGCCATCGCGCACATGCTGCCGCACAAGCACCATGTCGGGCCGGAAAGAGCGAACCACCTGCAGAAGGACACGCCACTTTTCTCTTGGGATGTGCAAACGTATATGTTTAATCTTTTGGAGCTAATTCCTGCGGTGTAATGAAAAGCTCCTTGTACTTCAATCAATCAATCAATCAGTTTATTATCATGTCATAAAAGGATGTTACAGGGAGTAAAATATACAGACGAAGGTCCCAAAGTACACGACTGCAACGGGACCCTCGGTGATGATTACAAATAATAAAAGCACAAGCAGCTGTTAGAATCGTAGAAACAAAAATATACAAAGCAGAATGAAAACAAAAAGTCATGGAATAAAAAAACAAATAATACAGCATAACACGACACAAAGAAGATAGATCAACTATTTAACAAGTACTCTTTCAATGAGTTTTTAAATGAAATTAAAGAAACTTTACATTTTAGCGAAGTGGGCAAGTTATTCCATATGGTGATGGTACAGAAGAGGAAAGATGATTTACCATAGTTAGTACGAACCTTAGGAAGTAAAAAGTTATTATTAGCTGCAAACCTGGTTGTGTTAGTATTAACTAACATATTAAGATCAATAAGGTTAGCAGAAAGTTGATTTCTTATTTGTTTATGCAGAAATATAATTAGATTAAACCTAAATAGATAGCTAACAGTTAAGATTGTATTGCATTGAAGAAGGGGAGCGGCGCTTCTGTCGCGAGAACAGTTAAAAATAGCGCGAATAGCTCGATTTTGTAGATGTTGTACGGATGAAAGATGACACTGGTAAGTATTCCCCCATGATGCGATGCCTTAAGTGATATGAGAATGAATCACTGCGAAGTAAAGTGAAAGGAGTGCTTTATGAAAAAAATATGAGCGAGCTTTGAGTAATGCGCGAATGCCGAATGCTGCCGTTTTTCTAACGTGAGCAATATGTAGAGCGAAGTTAAGGTTAGCGTCGAGGTGAACGCCAAAAAAAGATACACTGTCGCTCATATTAATCAAATGAGAGTCAACTGTGAGTTGTGGTGAGGAAGTTAACTTGCGTTGAGCTGATCTAAAACCATAAACTTAGGTTTATTTGGATTAATAATTTATTGCATGTCTTGACAGCATCCTGTATAACCACGTTTCCGTGTAATTAAGACGAGAAAAGAGCAGAGTGGATATCATAGATGAAATCAAGGCTAAGAAATCGCTAAGACATGTTGCCGGGCTAGTTGGTTGGGGTTTATCATTTATAAGGGTATAGCGCACCACGACAAGGACACAAGAAAGAGAGATGCACATACACACAGCGCAATGTGTGTGTGCGTCCCTCTCTTTTTGTGTCCTTGTCGTCGTGCGCTACACCCTTATAAATACTAAGAAATTGACATGGGACGGATACGTAGCGTGTAGGCACAATATTTACTGGTCATTAAAAGTAACTGACGGGATTCTAAGAGAAGACCGAGTTAAACTTTTGAGCAGGGCGGTTGTTTTTTTGCTTCCCCCATGTGTTCTTTTTCAACATCTACTACATGCCTTCCTGCACACAGCCCTGCTAAGGGCTACAAATTGGACCCCGGTCCTCAAACACCCAACCAGGACACAATGCTCCTGCAATAGATGCAAAAGAATGCATCTTCCAGCATTCGGAAGCCAAGGACACCAAATCACAAGGCCTCGAAGGTGACAAAGTCGTGTAAACAAGCTGAGCAAGAGTCGCTGGCTAGCGCTGACCAGCAAAACTCGCCCGTATAGGCGCGCAAGGAAAGGATAGTGTACCGGGCAGCCCTTCTCGGACTACAGCATAAGGTCGGAAGCTTCGCCCGCCTCCAGTTCTTCCTAGAATCATTATACGCTGTCCTCGTCGTCTCCTGCCAGTTCGGATGTGACATGGGCGGCAACTGGAATGCCTGCGTTCCGCTTCTCCTCACCTTTTCATAAACCCTTGGTGCCTGAGTCCCTGGCTCCGGCCTCTCCTGCAGCACTTGTACGAAGTGGTGGCATCATTCTTTTGCACCCAGTGGGCAAGAAGGCAAATTTCCTCGCCGCATCCCGCGATGCAATGGCGGCTTTCCTTTCCGAGTTCCCAGCCACTCGGTGCGTGCGTGTCAATTTCTTTTGCAATGCCATGGCAGCAGACATTGAACCCCTCGCGGATCCCTCACCACTCCTCAAAGTGAACCAGCTCTGTGAGATGCACGTGAAGCACAACCTTTTCATGGAACACGCCTGCATGGGCACCATTTACGGCGTTCATAACAACCTGGACCCTGAATTACATTGCGGCCAACCTCGTGTCAGCCATCAAAGTCATCTCCCTAGTCTGCCGATGCAGGTGCTTCACGCTGACCTTTGAGGACACCGCCGTACCTCTGGAGGTGTTCCTGTTTAAGCTCCAGAAGCCGGTCTGCCCTCGACTACCACGGCCCCTTCAATGCACCCGATGCGGTCGTTTTGACCATGTTACGGTGACTTGCTCGCGCGACAAGCGCTGCCTCCGCTGCGGTGACAGCCATCCCAAGAGACCATGTACTACCACGACATCCCCGCGCTACATTAACTGCAGCGGCAGCCACCCTGCCTCTGACCGACCAGCCGCGCTGTCTTTCCTGGCAGATTCAGGGCAAGGCCACTGTCGCTCTCGCCTCTTCGGAAGACCAAAGAGGCGAGACGTGGTAGCAGCAAGCAGTAACATGGTAGCAGCAAGCACATGACAGGGTAGATTGGCGAAATATGGGAGAGGCCTCTGCCCAGCAGTGGGCGTAGTCAGGCTAACAAGGATGATGATCATGTCGGAACACATGTGCTGTGACAGCTGTGTATGGCTTTATTTTGGAGAGTTTCTACTTCCTGGATTCGGCCTGTATTGTGAGTGAATGAGCTACTAGCATGACATGGTGCATGCAATGAGGTAGAACAACTCACCTTGGTTCCCTGCCTCATGGCCGCCATGCTGACTGTGGCGCCTGTCTCCGAGCTGGACCATATGCTGAGATCCTTGAATTCGGCCTGCTCGACGCGCACATCCCACTCGCCATGAACCTTGCGGCCACGGAAGTGCTTGGACCAGTCGGTGTGCGCGTCGTCCACCACGAGCAACGTGAGTTGTCGCTCCTTGCCGACGACAGTGCCCGATCCACCTGCGACGGGTTTCGCAAGTGCCGCAGCTGTACAGCCAGGTTTTTGCAGAGTGTTTTTAAAGGGCTCTCATCTCACCATACGCCATTAATATTTTGATTACCGTGACATCTGAAAGGCGCCTTTCAAGAATTTTTCTAATTGATTCATTCAATTGATTCAAACTAGAATAAATGCATGCTGCGCAGAGGTGAGCTTCACCGCCTAACCGGAATCTCTCGACCGTAAGCACTGCCTGCTACCAACTGCAAGATGCGAGGAAGACATTTGAAGAGCCTCTCCCCTTATTTTGCCCCTTCTATTGTGCTTCACGGCACGCACTGAGCGCTCATACATTTGCCCAAACCTGGTGAGGGTCCATTGTACAGTCAAAGCTACAACTAGTGGGGCTTGGAGCGGAAGTCATTTTTGCTGCGCAACACAATGGAAGACACGAAGGTGTGACAGGCGCTAGTCCTGACACAACGGTCTAGCGCCCGTTCTGCATTCGCGTCTACTTATGTATGTGTGTTCATATTTGGCGCTGCAAGAATGACTGCCAGCCCTTGCGTGGCCTATATACCTGTGATTCCAGAGAGCAACGCACCTCCGCCCACCACACGGCCGGTCAGCGAAGCGCCACGCGACAGCAACGAGCTGACTCCGCTCCTCGCCGGCGAGCTGGGCGCGCTGGTGGCCGAGCTGGGGCGCAGGTTGAGCGACAGGTCGGTGTCGCCGGGCTGCGCGCTGCCCGCGTTGGCCGGTGCCCCGGCTGGTGCACCGGCGGCGGGCGCATCGCCGGCGGCCCCGGGTTGGTCGTCGAGCTCCCCGGAGAGGTCGCCCGACGAGAAGCGCCGCCGGAGGTAGTTTGTGGTGCTGGTGAAGCCCTGCTTGAAGCTCGAGAAGGAAATCTTGGCTGCGGCGGCCGACGACGACGAGAACGGGTTAGTCGCCGGGTACTGGCCCGTTGGCGCCGCCGTGGTGGCGATGATGTGCACGAGGCCTCCGACTGCAATAGGTGAAACATGACAGTTTCACAAAAAAAAAATCTACAGGAAGGGAAACAGCAGCTTGTGATGAAATAATCTGTAAACAGAGGTTGTGAGCTCGAGCCGACGTTTCGACAGATGGACGTGTCGTCTAGCCGTGAACAATGTCGGCTAAAGCACAAAACTGTTGACGGATTTGCTCATAACTCGCGGAGCTACACGCGCGATCAGTGACAACGAACAGAGCCGTATAGTTTGGGGGGAGGGGGATTCTCTGCCCCCTTTCGAAAATTATGCTTTATTATTTCGTTTGACACTGCAGTATTTACACGCCGTCACAACGACCACCATGCAGTTAATGAAGTCTGCCGTTCGACACATAAACACCCCCTGAAGAAAAAAAAATCCTGGCTAGAGCCCTACCAACAACGTGGACACATTCCCTTTAAACGTTTCATATGCAAGCAACGCGTTAATCGTACAGTTACCAGCGGCGTCAGTTCTCCGGCGAACGCTCGTCTTTATTGCACTCAGCTAGCCGTGACGGCTGTGTTCGTTCCAGACGCGGAGCGCCGCTGAAATGAAGGTCTTCCCTATGAAAATAAAATAAAGGGCAGGGTAAACGCGAGAGCTACGCCACCGATGGCAACAACACTCCCCGTTCGCAAGCAAGTGATTAATGAGGGCAATTGTTAATGGTTAGTGACCATGGTTAATGAAGAAAAAAAGATGGGAGGAAACAAAAGAGAAGCAAGAGGTTAAAGGAGAGCGTTCGGTCGCGTGCTCCTATTCATTTAGGGATGGGAATAAGTTGGAATGAATTCGCTGGCGTTTGCTGGATTTAACCCTTTAATGTCTGAATTATGAAACTGCCTAGCAAAATAAAAATTGCTCTCATTTTCCAGAGAACACCGCTAGGGGGCCACGGAGTGCGGACGTGTTGCGCGTCGGCTCCGCAATTTTCCTATGTTTTTGGTGGATTGTCGAATTTATCGTGGAAAACGCTTGTCACCATCGATCGACGGCAGTTTCAAGGACTTCCCTGACACCAAGTTTTGCCAGGTGGGACCACTTTTTAGCCACGTATTGGCGCCTTTTATTCCACCACGAAAGCAAGAACGCCAAGTCCAGCGTCTCTGCGCACGACGCCATAGGCCGGCCGCTGCGGCGGTGGGGCCTGCAAGCCTAACGTGTCGCCGGACCTCCTCGGAGCTCCCGATCCCCGACGGCAGCGTACAAGGCCTTTGCCAGGGCTAAATGGATGTCGTAGAGGTAGAAGGAGAGGACATACGGCCGGAAGATTTCGGCGAGGGAGCAGGATGGTGCAGCGTAAAGAGAACGAAACAGGCCGACGGCGCGTCCGAGACAGCGCAAGACCAGAAGACGGAGACGCAGCAACAGGCGGCTGCCGCGGCTACTACAGGGATTGCCCCGGATACTGCCACAGCGGCGCAGAATAAAAAGAAGTGTGCTCGTTACTTGCAGCACCTCGCTAAGGCGAGCCGAATGCCAGAGTTACCGCCCGATGACTACAGGATCATTGTGCGCCCCCGCGGCGGATTCAACGGGGCTGAATACAAGATAGATCGCATTTACTGCTGCCTTCGTAACGCGGCAGGTATCGGTAGAGAAGCGGCTAGAGAGGACAGCATCTGCCTCAACGTTAAACAGAACGTCGTGGTGCTCAGCACTCCGTCCGCGGACAGAGCCAAACGCTACGGAGCCATCAGCAAGCTTTGCATCGGGAACCGAGAGTTCGAGGCGAACGCCTATCAGGCTGCCCCGGAGAACACTTCCAAGGGCCTGATTAGGAACATTTCCAAAGACGAGAGCCCGGAGGACATCGTTAACAACCTAGTGACGCAGCGCAACCCCAGCGTGCTGCATGCCAAGCGAATGGGCACCACGGACAACATCATCGTATTGTTCGACGGTTTCCGTGTTCCCAGACACGTATACTATGGACCTATGCTTGTGAGATGCTCCCTCTACAGAAAGCACATCGACGTGTGCTACGCGTGCGGGAGGCTGGGCCATCGCTCCGACGTGTGTCCCAACCCTGCCGACAAGATTTGCCGTGGCTGCGGAAGCAGTAACCCACCTTCTGACCATCGCTGCGAGCCGCGGTGTCAACTGTGTGGCAAGGATCATCTCACGGGTGACCGCGTCTGCAAGGCGAGATACAAGACTCCTTACATAGTCAAGCGTCGCCGCCTAGAGCGAAAGCGGCGTGAAGAAGAGCAAGCGGCCGCGGCGTCCGACAGCATCTACAACAGCGGCATTAGCACCGAAGGCAACGGAGGTTACTACAATCATTATCCGGCGTTTGACAGTCATTCATCCAACGCCACCCGAAGAGGACGCTCGACAAGCCGAGACGCGAGAGGCGGCGGCGGTAAATCCCGGTCCCGCTCTCGCAGCCGGACACCAAGGCCGAGAAGCATGTCGAAGACGCGCGGTGGCGCCGTTCCGGGCGCCGCAGCTGTCAACCAAGGCACCCAACAAAGTCAGCAGCATCAGACGTGGCGGCAGCCGCAACAACAAGGACCCATGTGCACATGGCAGCAGGTGAGATGGGCGGATGTAGCCGCCTGTCGCGCCGGCGGCGCTGTTTCGGCGGGACGTCCTGGCGGTCCCGCCGTCGGTGGCGGCGGTGGGAGCGAGCTCAAGCTAGCGGTAGAGCGAGCGCTAGAACAACGCCTAGGACCATTACAATCGATAATTTCAGAGCTGAAACGCGAGAACGCCGCCCTTAGAGCGGAAAATTCCAAATTGAAAGGAGAGGCTCCACGAATGCAACAACCGCAGCAACAGTCGACGGCGCCGCCACCACCGACGCCTCGGTCTTCGACTCCGTCGAGACCCGAGGCGGCGGGGACGGAGACGGATGACGAGAGCAGTTCGGGAGAGGGGGCAGGCGGACGCGAAGACCGCCCGTGTACCGCGAAAAGGATAGCACTAGATCCTGCCAGGCACGAATCCACACAGCGGTTTGGCCGTTATGATAAGCTACAGAAACAAATCGATACTATAGAGACCAGCCTCGATGAACGTTTAGCTAAACAGGTGGCTCAGATGAATGACATGTTCAATAGTGCGATAGCTAAGCTCTCTGAACAAATGACACAAATGCTCACCGCGCACACGGCGCGCATAGAAAACATTGAAGCGCGACTCCCGCCATCTGCGGGCAGACCGATTAGAACGGTGAGTAAGCCCTACGCTAGACAGCAACAGAGTCAGCAGCAGCAGAACGCGCTGCCAGACGCCGAGCCGCAGATTCAGCCGCACCCCAGTCGCCTCGACGGCGATGGGCTAAATTAAACACAAGCATCACCATGGCTAGACACGCGCACACTCACACTAACACTCACAAACAACAGTACACGATCTGGCAGTGGAACTGCCGGGGATATAGGAGGAAGCGGGGAAATCTCGAGCAATTTATTCGAAGCCGTGAGACGAAACCGGACATTATCCTTTTGCAGGAAACAAATTATCCGGCAAAACTAGCTGGTTACAAAGCCATAAATGCGGCCGCGGCGGACAACAGGCGGAAAGAAAAACGTGCTACACAGCGCTCGGCGCGTGGTGGGGCGCCGGGGGCGGCCGCGGGTCGCCGAGGGCGGAGCGATCCGCTCTCGTCGTCGGCGCGACCGCGGTCGCTGTCGTCGCCCCCGCCGCGTCCGGCGCCGGTCGCCGCCGTGCTAGTTAGACGTAACATCACGGTGGCGCAGCGCGAACTTGAGTGCGTAAGGATACCGCATGTTTTTGTAGAATTAATTCCTAAGCGCGGCCGAGGCCTGTTTGTACTTAACGTCTACAGTAAACCCACGCTACAGCACCGATTTGGGGAGCTGCTCCGGAGAGCAAGCACGGCCGCCAACGGCGCACCTCTGCTAGTTGCAGGTGATTTTAATGCGCCCCATGGGGCCTGGGGATACACGCGTGAAACGCTCAAGGGCAAACACCTTTGGGAAGACTCGCAAGACCAACGGCTTGAACTGATCGTGAACCCCGCCGATCCGACACGCCGGGGTAACAGCGTGAGCGCAGACACGCTACCGGACCTCGCGTTCGTGTCGAATGTCACCGCGGCGTCCTGGCAAAACACGCAGGAGGACTTAGGGAGTGACCACTCTCTGATAGAGATTACGGTAGACACGGGCCTGAGCGTTCGTAGAACATACTCTGAAAGCACAGGCCGTAAACTCAAATTAGTGCAGCGGGACGCGTTCCGCAAACAGCGAGCAGAAGGCGGGCGAGGCGACGAGCCGATCACGGATATAGACGAGTGGACCGCGACGCTCAATCGGGACGTAGACGCGGTAACGTGCCACATCCCGCCCGAAGCGAAGCTCGAAGTAATCGACAGCAGGCTCCTACACATGTGGGAAGCAAAGCAAGCCCTACTCAAGAGGTGGAAGCGCCAAAGACATAACCGGGCGTTGAGAAAACGCATAGCACGGTTAGACAGAGAAATTGAGGAACATGCGTTCCAAGTCTGTAGGTCACAATGGGAAGACCTGTGCAACGGCCTCGAGCGACAGATGCGCGGGGCGAGTGCTTGGCGCCTTTTCCGGCACCTATTGGATCCGGAAGATACTCGTGCCGCTCAAGGCCATAAAACTCGGAGACTTGTGAACGATCATAAAGGCGATGACCTTCTCGGTGCAATACGTGACCGTTACTTTAAGTCGGCAGAGAGCGTCCAACACCCAGATTATGACGGCGTTGCTAATGAGCAACTAGACGCCGAATTTAGCGAAGCGGAAATTCGGGCAGTCCTTTTTGAACTAAACACCCGATCGGCGCCCGGCCTGGACCGGGTTTCGAACAAGGCTCTCCGCAACTTAGATGACGAGTCAATCTCCCGATTTGTGACTTATGTCAACGAGTGCTGGCAACGCGGTTCCCTTCCTGAAGCATGGAAAAGAGCTCGAGTTATCATGATTCCTAAACCGGGCAAGCAGGTTGCGCTTGATAATCTAAGGCCAATTTCGCTCACGTCTTGTGTAGGAAAAGTTCTGGAGCACGCAGTCCTCAAACGCGTGACTGACTTTCTCGAAGTCCGCGATGTATTTCCGCACACCATGCTAGGATTCCGCCGCAATCTCTCCGCACAAGACGCGTTGCTTCAGCTGAAGCACCACATTGTTGATGACATTACCAGCTCAACCAAGGCGATCCTTGGCCTAGATATTAAAAAGGCCTTCGACAGCGTTAAACACGAAGCAATTTTAAACAGAGTTCAAACATTAGGACTAGGACAAAAAACATATAATTACATACGTGACTTCCTTGCCGGCAGACGCGTACGCGTCGTCGTTGGAGATGTGGAACTGCAAGAATTTGAGATGGGCTCGAGGGGCACGCCACAAGGCTCCGTAATTTCGCCATTACTCTTTAATTTAGTTCTAATTGGGCTACCCGAGAAATTATTAGGCATACAAGGATTGTATCACAGTATCTACGCGGATGACATCACCCTCTGGGTTCCCGGCGGAGGTTGTGATGGTCACGTCGAGCGTACGCTCCAGGCAGGTGTAGACGAAGTTCAGGAGTACTTGCGAGGAACGGGCCTCGAATGCTCGGCAACCAAGTCGGAACTTCTAATCTACAAACCTACAAGTAGAGGTCGCAAAACCCCGCGCGACGAGGAAAGGGAGTGCTACAAAATAAGCGTTCTATTGGCAGATGGCACTCCCATTCCATACGTAGACAAAATTAGAATTCTGGGGTTACACCTGCAGGCAAACGGCCATAATGGTGAGACGGTGCGAAGACTACGTCGTTCGGTAGACGACACGATCCGACTCCTACGTCGTATCACGAACAGACGTACTGGTATGCGCGAACACTGCGCGATCCGTCTAGTGCAGGCGTACGCAATAAGCCGTATAACATACGTTGCCCCCTACCTCAAATTGCTAGGCTCAGAAAAAAACAAAATCGAATGTATAATACGAAAGGCTTTCAAGAGAGCAATTGGAGTTCCACTGAATGCGAGCACTGAAAAGTTACTAGAACTTGGACTGCACAACTCACTCGACGAGTTAATTGAGGCCCATGTCGTTTCGCAAAACGAACGCTTGTCGGGGTCTAAGACGGGTCGACACATCCTCGAGTCACTTGGCATCCGGTACCACACTCAGCAGGGAGAAAAAGCGGATGTTCCTGCCTCGGTTCGCGACCGCCTAATTGTTCCGCCGCTTCCTAAGAATATGCACCCGACGCACCACGACGGGCGCCGTAACCAGCGAGCTAGAGACCTTCAAAAGAAGGTACGGCACTAGCGACGAAGTTGTGTACGTAGATGCCGCGAGATATGGGGACGGGAGACACGCACACGCCGCTGCGGTCGTTGACCGTGCGGGCAAATGCCTCGCGAGCGCCACGGTGACCACGGGACATACGGAGGCGGCCGAAGAAGCCGCGATAGCCCTAGCAATCGCCACGGTGCCGAACGCTACGATCGTAATCAGCGACTCGCAGGCAGCAATCCGCGGCTTCGCGCGCGGCCGCGTCTCGCGGGAAGCGGCCCGCATCCTTAAGATGTGCGGTGATGGTGACTCAGCGTCGCGATCGCCACAACAAAATTTAACAGTCTTCCTCCTTTGGACCCCGGCACACACCGATGTCCCGCTTCCGGGCAACGAGGCGGCCCACGCCGCGGCTCGAGGTCTCACTCGCCGAGCCGTGGCACATTCCGTGGCCGCCGCCTCCGCTCCCGAGAACGGGGCTTCTGATCTGCCGGATCGAGACACTTCGACAGACACGCAGCGACAACACAGACCACAACGGTCGTGGGGTGATCGTCTCATCACGTTCCGAGATATTACGCAACACTACAGACTGAAAAGGCGAAAGTTCCCGCCACCGCATGACAAATTAAACAGACACGATGCCGTAAGCTATCGCTTACTACAAACCCACTCTTACCCCAGCCCGGTCGTCTTACGCCACTGCTACCCGCACTTACACATTACCGATCTATGTAAAGCATGCGGGCACAGAGCAACGCTGCGCCACATGCTCTGGGAATGCGCCGGTAACAATGGTCGAGAAACGGCCGCCGTTCGCGATGCGCCTACGGCGGCTGCCAATACCAGGCAACAGGAAGCCTCGAGCTCACTCGTTCCCGCCGCCGTCCCGTCTGCGGGAGCCGCGGGGGACCTTCTCCGTCGGCGACGCCGCCGCTGGGAGGCGGCGCTCAGAAGCTCGGAGCTCAACGACCAGCTCTGGGCTGTCCGGCAGGCCGAAGATGCCGCCCGAGTTCAGGGACTCAGCGCCGCCATCTGAGGCCACCAAGACCAAGCTGCCGGCCAAGCTCTAATAAAGTTTCCTCTCTCTCTCTCTCTCTCTCTCTCTCTCTCTCTCTCTCATTTTCCAGCTTTAAATAGCAACCTTTGAAAGATGTGCAGGTAAATCATCTAAAACGCAACTTCAATGCATAATTTGGTGTAGGTCGCGAATTCTCCATATGCCACAGAAGCGAGGACCTTGCAACAAAAAACGCACTTCGTAACTGCGTAACATGTGTGTCACCTCTTGAGCGCATGCACACCAAATAAACAAAATAATTAAAGATATAACTTAGCTCACTAAGCCAAGAATGAACGAAGTGAAAGCTGTTGCACGCGCTTCACACCTTGTGTGATCAGCTCCAAAACAATTGGTTCTAGCTTAAAATACCTTAGACATATACAGCTCTGCCCCGCCGCGGTGGTCTAGTATGTACAGCCAGGTTTAGCTCTGCCCCGCCGTAGTGGTCTAGTGGCCAAGGTACTCGGCTGCTGACCCGAAGGTCGCGGGTTCGGATCCCGGCTGCGGCGGCTGCATTTCTGATGGAGGCGGAAATGTTGTAGACCCGTGTGCTCAGATTTGGGTGCACGTTAAAGAACCCCAGGTGGTCAAAATTTCCGGAGCCCTCCACTACGGCGTCTCTCATAATCATATGGTGGTTTTGGGACGTTAAACCCTACAAATCAATCAACATATACAGCGCTATGTTTTTCATGCTGAAAGCTACATGCCCCGAGAGTACTTGACAGCCGGCATTAAAGGTGGAACGCATTTCGTGACTTACTTGCTTGTAGTTTTTCGGTACATCCTGCAGTAGATCTGAGTCTACTGCAGGAGATCCAGATCTTGGTAGCTTCACAATCTTTTTCTGGAGTATACGTGGACAGCAATACTTCAGGAAATGATGGCCACACGACTTCTCTGGGGACCAAAATGATTTTGTGAGTGTATACCCAGAACTTCGATCCCCTCCCTATACAGCGGTGCCGTGCTTTGACACCTCGAGAGCCTACATTGCTGCGCAGGAGATCCGCGACCGGTCTCCAAGTGCCGTATGTGTCTAGCGTGTCCTTTTAAGGCGAAAGCTGTACGATCGAGCCTCCTCAAACGGGAAATTTGACCGTCCCGCGGCGCCGGGGGCGAGTGGTGCAAAATAGCATCACGCCATGATGTCACATATAATAAATTCGTGACGTCGTCGTGACGTTGCACATCTGGCGTGACGTCATGCGACTTAACGCTACCCGATGCCGTTGTAGTGCCCTCCTTTGGGCGGCAAACTGAACCGGAAAGCGCGCGAGCTCAAGAGAAAATGACGGCGCTTGGCTGCGGCACGCCAAGCCACGGCTCCTGTTCCCTGCTCCCTTATTAAAAAGGCAACTATTTAGTCGACGTTGATTGCTGAAATAGCTGTCGAGAAATCTCGTAGTGTTACTTTTACAAGTTCGGTAACACTACGAGAAACCTCGTAGTGTTACCGCATCGGGTTAACGCACTTCAATCACCCGCCTCAAGCAGAACGTCTCACGTCACTGTTGCGGTGCACTACGTTGCCCGGCTTTACTGCGCGGCCGCCGACATCAGTAGCAGAAGAACGAAAGTAGTGGGAGCCACAGAAGCAACTACGGCTATTCAACGATTTCCTGCCATGGCCTCCGCGATGGCAGACGTGTTTGGTTCAACTGGGCCCCGCCAGATGACACGACCTGTCAGTTCAACCAGGCGAAAATTAAATTTTTGAATTACTCCAGCCATTTCCCATAGGAACGTCCGGCAGTTCTTTTTTCCATGAATCAAACAGAAACGAACAATTAAAGCAGTATTTTATGACGTCTCCTAAAGGGGTGGTGCCACCAAACTTGTGGCATGCGTGTTCTTTGCTGTGAGCGGCAATTTCATTCAGCTCCAGGAAGCTTGATACACGCACCAAGATTCGCGTATTTTAGCTAAATAGTTTATTTAACATTGCTCTACTTATGTGGACCATTTTCGGTTTCGCGGCGCTGAGTTGGGCAGTGACGTCGATGCAAAGGTGGCTTGTTCTCGTGACCACACAAGACTGTGACGCGCATTGTGCCGAGTGTCGTCTGCTCTCACCAATGGCTCTCACTTGCCACTCAAGCCCCAGCAAAACAAACGTACTGACAGTCGCCATGGCTAGCTGCAGTAGCACCCAGGCAGTGTCAACGCAATAGGCAGCCAGAAGGAAACAAAGCGTTTATATTTACACCGTCTGTACAGAGCGTGGACGAGGAGGCCGCCCGACGCTAGATGCGCCGGCCTTTTATAGACGCGGAGCCGTTGTCAGATAGGAAGGAGACGCGGCGCCGAAACGCTTTGTCCCAGAGTCACACTTAACTCATCAGCCCATCATCATCCTACGTCTGTCCCGGCTCCACCTCCCCCCAGGGTTGTGTGGGGGGAAGATTTGTTTCGGGCAGACGGCCATGCCCTGGCAAGGGGGCCACCGTTCGGCGCCAGGCGCCCAACAGACGCGGCCTGCCTCCCGGCATACAAGCCAGGGAGGCCCGACAAAGGGACTACCCTCTGGCGGAGCAACTTCAGTCGCAACGCGCAAAGTGAACGTACCCTGGCAGGGTGGGCTATCGCGGCGCGTGGGGCGCGCTGCGGTCATGGCCCGTCTCCTGACCACTAGGGCCCAGCGAGACTTGACACAGGGGCTACCCTTCGGCACGGTAGCTCTCGCCACCACACGCAAAGCGGACGTACCCAAAAACGTGGCAGCGGTGCTGCCTTCGGTCGCGGTAACTTCAGTCACCACAACCAAAGTGCCCGTGCCCTCACACTGTCGCGCGGCTGAGAGCCTGCGACAACACCCCCTCAGGGCGGATGGGCTATCGCTCGGCGCGAGGCGCTTTGCGGTCATGGCCCGTCTCCTCACCACAAGGGCGCAGTGAGACACAATCCGTCCTGTGGGGTCTACGGGACTACTATTTGGTGCAGAGGCCAGTGCCGCTGCACGCAAACCAAACGTACCCACAGAAACTGGCACGGCTGAAAGCCGGCTTAGTCCTTCTCGAAGAAGGGAACCACCTTCCGCTTCGACGAGTAAAGTAGCCGAGCCTACAGAAGGGGCCAACACGGTCCTTGCGGGTAAAGCCCGACAAGGTGACAGGATCACCTTAGCACATGCAAAACTCGGGTGAAAGACCATACAGACCAAACTCGGGGGCGACTGGCTCACTAGGCCTAGTCGTGGAGCCTTAGAGAAAGCCATCATTAAAAGTTGATGGTTATCTGCCCTCCTGCCTCACTGAAAATCACTGCCGGACGGTGCCATGTCTCATAAAACTTCTTTGCACCTAGGCGCTGCCACTCTCGGTGGAGAACGAACCGCGGAAAGAGGAGGGGCCAGCCCCACTGTTTAACGCGCGCAGCGTCTCTGACGGAGGCCTTAGGGTGTTCTATGGAGGCCTCCGGTGTCCGTGGAGGACGCGTCGAGTCTTGCTGCGCAAGCGATGGGCTTAGATCGCGAGAGTGAGCATTCAGCAACACTTTTAGAAGTGAATTAAAGTATAATTTACGCGTTTGTTGTGTCTGACCTTTCGTGTCGAGAGTCTTTGCATAAAGAGAAAACCCACAACAGGCTTGGAATATCATCGAAATTTGCTGGCACCGCCCCTTTAGCACCTAGTTCGATTACAATGTATAATTGTAGGCGGTATGTCTAACGTCATCATTATCATTTTGCGACTTTTCTTGGCATTGGAGCGAAGGCTACAGAGCCAAATTGCGGACATCCTACCGCCAGTGAATTAGTTCTACAACAGCGCCCGTATTTTCACCGTGAAGTATAAAAGTTCCACCTTCATTGTCTACGTGGAGCTACTTGAGACAGGACGCAGCTCCCATCATTAGGATAGTCGCATTTACTTTAATTTATTCATTGTGACTTCGCGTTTTTGAACGCATGGGAAAGTCCCGCTTTTTTACGTGCACTTCAAACGCTAAGCGGCGTCGGCGTCTACATGAAACGCTGATTGTACGTCCCTGTCACTTTCCATAGCGTTACGAGACGCGCTCCGAAACGGACTACTTCGCGTAGTGCTATGAGTGCAGAAGCTCCGCCTCCATAGCTTTCCCTTCAGTGCCAAGAAAAGTCGCCGAGTATTCACCTTTTCATAAACGCCTCCCTGGGCGCCGCCATAGCCCTCCTTGGGCTGTGCAAATTGGCGCGTCCCCTCGAAAATGGACTGACAACGCTGCGCCCTTCCTTAGCCTTTGTACTCCCGCGCACAGCTCATCATGGCGGTGTTTTTTTCCTTCCTATGAAAAGGTGGATAGTCGTGGTGCATGTGTTCTCGTGCATTTACCTTAATTTCTCGGTCATAAGGGCACTGCTGTTGATAATATATTGTTACGGGGTCGTTTTAGACGTCGTCATACATTGACGTTTCACTCTGACGCAAAGTGGAGGCACGCTAGCGATCCCCCTCCTTCGCCTGGGAGGGGTATCGCTAGTGCAAAGCAATGTGCAAAGCAAAGTCGACCCTCGTCTTGTATACCGGTCATTGGCAGAACGAAATGCGGAAGCCTCGCAACAATGGGCAGCTGAAGTCGAAAGCCTCCACTGTCATCGTGAGCATCAGCAGCGGCGCCGTTGGACAAGGCTAGGCAAGGCCTACTGTGTTCTAGCAATACCATTTTGCCTCGGTTATCAGCTGTTGATCTGTTTTTCTTTTATTTCATTCAAAAATCAGTGATAGTCGACTGCAGTTTACGATGGGCTTTAAAGGGCACTGACACGAAAGTTTTCACTAATTTTTTTATGCGTCAAATGGTAGACCAAGCTCTCGGGAGCGTAGAAAACGTACGTACACACCGAAAAATTATTTATAGCATGCTTTTAAAAGATAGTTTCGGTTCCTACTGTACCCTGGCGTCATGACTTGGTTAGCAGCGCCGCCAGGCGTTAGCATGTGCGCGCGCGAGTTTTCGTGACGTATCCTCGTCCGCGCGTCGCTTCTTCGATCGTCTGCTGCGCGCTGCACGTGTGGCAACTGTCGCAGCCGTAAGGCCCAAACTCCATAAGCGCGAAAATGCACGCGACAGCGACGAGCGACGCGACGTAGATCGGCGTCGCGCGATCAGTCGCTAGCGCAGGCAAACCTCATTCACGCGACGGCTTCGGCGAGCGAATTCCACTGTTGCTGGCATGAGGCCGTCAACTCGCACCAAGAAAACCGCGTAGCGAGCGGTATGCAATTTAAAAATAAGATATATTGTTGTGTAATGAAACGGAAAGTGTTTATTATTGCCTTGCAGCACTTTTTTATATGCACATGCGTAATAAACATAGCGTTAATTTTGTTGCGCCCACGTTCGATTACATCAATGAGGCGCTCATTGTACGCGTTGCGCTCATCGCTGTTGGCCGTGAAAACAACCGGCAGTACGTCACTGATGTATATCCTTTTCCGGTTTTTTTCTATTGGCTGCTTGAGCCCAGCACTTCCGGGCGATGAGCGACGGTTTCCAAATCTGGAGAACCGAGCGATCGCGCGAAAATGAGTACGCGACACGTCGCGCGACCGCCCTGTTTCGTCGCTCATAGCGTCGCTCGTCGCTGTCGCGTGCATTTTCGCGCTTATGGAGTTTGGCCTTAAGGCGCAGTCTTCGTCAACAATCGGAAGTCAGTCAGCAGCTAGATTCATAAGCGAACTAAGGCCGGGGTGCCCCCTATATAGCATCTCGCGATGCAACTTGCTACATATGCTGTGGCAATGCCCCGAGTTGCGCGCGCACGACGGGTTTCCAATCACATAAAATGACTAGGATGCTCTCCTCACAAGTCTCCACGAGGACGACCAACTTTGGGCCGTCCAAAAGGCTCATGACATGGCCGTCGAGTTTAACTTCCCGGTCCCGTCATGGGCGCGGTCCGCAGACGAGGCCCTTTAGGGGGTCATCGCCTCCTCGGGACCAAATAAAGTTATTTAGTCAATCAGCAACTGCATTTTGCGCGTGTAAGTGTCCAAAGTTAAGTGCATCAAACAGGGTAAACTCCGCTTGGTTGGTGTATAGTTTCCGCCTTAGCCCCCACTTGTCTCAGCGCTGTATCGGACTGGAATCGGTGGAACTTGCGCCTATTGTCCTTTGTTTCACTCGCGCAAGACGATCCAGAGGAAAAAAATATTGGTGCCATGACGAAAAATTCGAAATCAAACGATTGATTTGCCCTCAGTTAAGCGTATGTGTTGTATTAGCGTGCACGTACAGTATTCCAGACTCTACTAGCTCGCTTCATATGTATGCTGGACGACAATGGGGCCTTTTAGCATGTACATATACTTTACGTTAAAGTGTTACTGAATACCCGGTTTGCGTTTACTGCCTTACCGACACGCATGTTTTTCGACGTTTTAGCTTTTCATACGTAAACGTTTACGTACGTACGCAAAGGTATGCCTTTAAGTTTTCGTACACCACAAATGGTGATGCTAACTGCATTTAAACTATCTTTAACTCCGCAAGATTGAATCAGCGCTCCGGCAAAATCGCGAGATGTTTCTTCATCGTGTTCAGTATCCTCGTATGCGCGAAAAGGTGAAGAAATGCAAGGTTACTGCCACGGTGGTTTCGAAATCTTGTGACACTTCATGCAGCCACAGTCATGAACACATTGACTCACTCGTATTGTTTTTGAGCTGAAAATGATTAAACGGTAACTCCTTCCTAACAACGCCGCTGCGCGATTTTTACGCCAGACGTACAATGCTCAATGTTTCTGCAATAACAACTTTGTGATATTGTGGTTTATTTTGGTCCTGCAAGATGGCGCCACCTATCCAGTCGTCGGGGGTTCTGCGTTCACGATTTTGATGTTTTAGGTCATTCTAGCTAATTAATTTGGCTGAAACAATGTCATCGCTATGGGCGCTAGAACTTCGGCTTATTTTGACTGGCTTTATTTGCAATGTGGATGTCGCCAGTTCCTGCGAACAAAAGTGGATTTACGAGATAGGGCCGCAAACGTAAAGTCTCTCCGGCGGGTAGCTAACGTTACGTAAAGCTTTCCGTTCCTAAAGACCGGCGTAACACGGTAACGTAAAGAAGTATCCGTACAAGCTAAAAGCTCCTAGAGACCGCACGGCGCGAGCAGACGATCGAGACGGCGACTCGCAAGCTGCCATTTTTTTTTTGCGCTTGACGTCATCAGAACTTGCCAGATTGCTGTGTGAAGTCATCGGGACTAGTACTGTAGCCTGACGTCAAGTTAGTGTCGATGTCGGTAGGTGCGCCGCGAGAAATTCGACTTCAATATCAAAATGAAATATCAGCATTTGCTGAGCGCCACACTTGCTCAAAGCCGTCTTTGTGTACAGATTTGTATGGCAGAGTAAACTCGCCTCCGGAAAAAGGTGTCGGTACCCCTTTGAGGGATCTCACCACACGTACCCGTCGCAGCGCGTGGTCAGGTCTTTATAGAGCATCGACAGAGAAACAGAATATGGCTTTCGTCTTCGAGTCGTCTTTGGTGAATGCACAAAGTATTCTGTGAGTTTTCAGTTGTGTTATGGGCGTTTGGAGTGGGACTGTCTCCTCGGGAATTTCGGATATATTTTTGTTTGCTTATGATGATAATGAGCAATAAGCTTGACTGGCACACTCAAGTCCTTCATATTAGTGTGAAACAGTATTCAGGATTGCCAGCCATCTTAGCACGCTATTTCACACTGTTGGCTAATCTTGTCGACCATAACATGGCAGTGAAAGAAAAGATGCCCATGCTGGATGCACCCCCTCCCCCTGTAAAAAAGTTCTGAGGAGGACTTTGAATAGTGTGCAAAGCGTACAGGATCGTGGCTCATTGACAAACCATTCCTGTGGCACCCGGGCTTTCGTACGTACATCGATAACTATAACTCCGCCTCGCGCAGCTGCACTTTTAGAAGAAATGTGTCAGCCAAACGAAGTAACTCCGATTAAGGCCGGTCTACCAGCCGCAACGTTTGTAGGCGAACTGTTTCGTTTTTCCGACTTGCGTATGTGCACTCATTTTTTCATATTTCTTCGGATCCAGCAAATACTCGTTTCTCAGTATTACAGCAGTTGTTTATTCCGTAAGAAATGTTACACCCATACTTCTAACGAACATTTATCGCCGAGCGGTATCGATCTCGAAACCAATGAAGCGTAGTGGCGATACCCATTCTCTCTTCATTATTATCATTTTTCTCGTAAGAGCCGCGCTGTTGCGCTGCCTCCGCTGCGCGGTATCGAGCTAAGGGCAACGACCGACCCACTGCGGCGAACGGGTCAGCGGGGTTTCCCTTTGCAGGAAAAAATGGGAAGATCGCCCATTTACTCTCCCCGGACAGCGTCGGAGTAAATATATGGGCCCTTTGAGCGCGGACATGTTGAGAGACAGCAGGACGCACTAATGGGCCCACGCTGCGACACCAGACTGTGCCGTTACGCAATCCAACTGTTCTGCACTGCGCAAGCGAACCTCGTTGTAACGAAAGTGGCTTGTACCGAAGCGATCGTCGCGAAGGCCTGTCGTGCACACGTCGAACAGAGCCGAGCAGGTTCTCTATAACGAAATGGCGAAAAACGTTGCGAATTCGTTGTGTGCTGCAGCGTATAAAATCAGAACCACCCTGTCGGCACGTGGTCAGTCTGGCGTGCAAACATATCCGTGTGGTTTCATATCATGGCCATGTCAATGGCACGAACTCCCGTATGTACCGTGCGCAGGCGATGTCGGTTCACCGACCTCACTTTTGTTCGCAACGACACGATCTATAAATAGAAGCAATAATTATATACATGAGCGTCCAACATCAATTGTTCCAGATTCTTCAGAGGATACCAAAAACAGGCGCTCTACGCAATTTGCTTGAACTAAATATTTACTGGCGCTTTTTTCTCGTTTTGACGCGCATTTGCAACACGCCATACGATTGCTACGCGAACCGAATCCGCAAGTGTGCTTTTCAAACCAAACAGCTCGTGATTTATAGTTATACGACCATGTACGAGTTCGCACACTTCTGGCGTACTGGCGTTCCTGCTGGGAAGCAAGCCCCCGGATCGAGGACGTTGTATTTTGCTCTTAAATCACAATCGCCGACAGGTTTTTTTTTTAAATTTTAGTCCGTGGTGTCAGTGACCAAGGTTCAGTAAAGGGCCACTAGCAAGAGTTCGACAACGCCTTAAGAGCGCGCACTCCTCCTTTGCGAACTTTCCTGCCCTGCTGTCAGGATAGGCATCATGCCTTGGGATGGGTAACGATATCAGCGACTAAAACGGGCGCAACTTTTACTCTGACCCGAAAGAGCCGGGTGCGAAGTAGTCACGAGCAGCTCAGTCACCGTAGAGGTGACTAATCATCCATTTCCCAATTTAAGTATAGTCGGCAAACAGTGCGGCTTAGGTGGCATTCGCCTCTTCTCTAGTCTTATGCGAAGTTCACCGCTATATACGTCACTCTGAGCAAGCTCGGCTTATGCATCGGACGTCCCATCCTTACGGTCAGAGCATCGGTAGATGGAGATGACATCCGACGCCCGCGGATCACGAAGCGTTTTGGTACTAGAGAGATTCAGCGCATCTAGAGAGTAAACGGCACCGCCGCTTGAGCTAGGTTTTAGATCCGGACCCAGCCCAAGATTAGCTCGCGCGCTTCGCTGCGCCTGCAGTTGTCGCGGTTTCAGCGGGTCTTCACACTGGGGTATGGCGGCCACCGCCGCTCCCTTCGAAGGAAACCTCGTGGCCGCCGGGCCAATCGATAGCCGCAGCGCGAGCTCCTCCTCCTTCTACAAACCTCCTCAATCGATGGCTGCCGCTGCCCGGCCCCCTTCCCGTGTCACCGGGCCTTCCTCACCGGCCTTTAAGCACAACCACCGGTTCCTGGATTCCGTGCGCGTGGTCTCACCTTTTGGCGATGAGGGCGACTGGCCCGTGTCCCGCCGGGAGGACCACTGGCGACTTGCGAACGAAGGGAGGGTGAGCTATGCAACCACGAGACTAAGCACGACCTACTAGCAGCCTCAAACTGACACTTCTCGCAACCTCCTCGACGGACGCCGTCTGCTCCTCGACACCGGAGCGGCGCGCCGGCCGCCAAAGGGGGCGCCACGGCGCGCGTGACGTCACGGCTCTCGCGGTGGTCTCGCGTATAGAGTTAATATAGAGTCTGTATATTAACTCTATGTCTCACTCCAAGAGACTTCGACTGCAGCGCCGCCGTGCATTCGAACCAGTGTTTTCATTAGATCTCTAGTGCGACTATGGCCATTGTCTAATTCAGAAATATTGTCAAAATCGGTAATGACGGTATTTTAAAGCAATTAAGAGACGCCGCTGCAGCCTTCTGGACAAATCATAGCTGACAAGATGGCGAGTTTCGACAACCTGGCAAAATTGGGCAGTGTCCGGAATAGCACCCCTGTTTAAAGACGTGTCGGTGCCTGCAGCCCTCCTAGCTGGTCGTAAGAAAAAAAAAATATCACTTAATGTTCATGAGCCTTTCTTCGCCATACTAAAGATTCACAGTATTGTGGTCGAAACGCTCGAATCCTGTGCATGAAAACTCGTTGCATGCTATATTAACACGATAGCATTAAAAAGCTTGTTCTGCATAAACTCCTGCGTTGTAATAATTGGGTGTAGCGCTGCGTACGAAATTGCAAGTAGTAGTTCACAGGAAGGAGGCACTCATTATTGCAATTAAGTACCAACTAGCCTGCATAGACACCCTTGTCCTATGTTGGTGTCAGTGCCAATGGTTGTGAAAGAAAAATCGGCATTGTCCATGGCCAACAGTCGAGAAATATGGAAATAAAATTAAGTTTTCGGTTCAAGTGAGAATTGAAGCTAGGCTTCCTGAGTAGCAAGCAGGTGTTCTGCCATAGAGCCAAGCTGTTTCTTGAAACTGCTTGGGAAAAAGGACACCACACAAATGTCATGCAATGGGAGGAGAATTGAACCCAAACTTCCTGTGTAGCAAGTAGATGTTTTACCACAGAGCCAAGCTGTTTCCTGAAACTGCTTCGGAAAAAGGACACCACACAAATGTCATGCAGTGGCAGGAGAACTGAAGCCAGGCTTCCTGTGTAGCAAGTAGATGTTCTACCACAGAGCCAAGCTGTTTCTTGAAACTGCTTCGGAAAAAGGACACCACACAAATGTCATGGAGTGGGAGGATAATTGAAGCCAGGCTTCCTGTGTAGCAAGTAGATGTTCTACCACAGAGCCAAGCTGTTTCCTGAAACTGCTTCGGAAGAAGGACCCAACACAAATGTCATGGAGTGGGAGGAGAATTAAAGCCAGGCTTCCTGTGTAGCAAGTAGATGTTCTACCACAGAGCCAAGCTGTTTCTTGAAACTGCTTGGGAAAAAGGACCCAACACAAATGTCATGGAGTGGGAGGAGAATTAAAGCCAGCCTTCCTGTGTAGCAAGTATGTGTTCTACCACAGAGCCAGGCTGTTTCCTGAAAGTGCTTGGGAAAAGGACACCACACAAATGTCATGGAGTGGGAGAACTGAAGCCAGGCTTCCTGTGTAGCAAGTAGATGTTCTACCACAGAGCCAAGCTGTTTCTTGAAACTGCTTGGGAAAAAGGACACCACACAAATGTCATGGAGTGGGAGGAGAATTAAAGCCAGGCTTCCTGTGTAGCAAGTAGATGTTCTACCACAGAGCCAAGCTGTTTCCTAAAACTGCTTGGGAAAAAGGACACCACACAAATGTCATGCAGTGGGAGGAGAACTGAAGCCAGGCTTCCTGTGTAGCAAGTAGATGTTCTACCACAGAGCCAAGCTGTTTCTTGAAACTGCTTGGGAAAAGGACACCACACAAATGTCATGGAGTGGGAGGATAATTGAAGCCAGGCTTCCTGTGTAGCAAGTAGATGTTCTACCACAGAGCCAAGCTGTTTCCTGAAACTGATTCGGAAAAAGGACACCCCACAAATGTCATGCAGTGGGAGGAGAACTGAAGCCAGGCTTCCTGTGTAGCAAGTAGATGTTAAACGTAAACATTTTGACAGCAATCTGTCTGGCTGGGTAGAAAAGTTTAGAAAATTGAAATTGCTCCAGCCACAGTTCAAAAAGAGCCCGACGAGCCCCGTGACTCCAGCCACAGAGTCACGGGGGTGACTCTGTGGCTGGAGCAATTTCAATTTTCTAAACAAGTAGATGTTCTACCACAGGGCCAAGCTCTTTCTTGAAACTGCTTGGGAAAAAGGACATCACACAAATGTCATGCAGTGGGAGGAGAATTGAATCCAGGCTTTCTGTGTAGCAAGCAGGTGTTCTACCACAGAGCTAAGCTGTTTCTCGAAACTGCTTAGTAGTGCCAAATATTTAGATAAATGAATGCAACAATAAATATAGAAATTGGTACATGGTAACGGAAGTTATTAGTCTGCAATCTTCAAAACCCCAGCAGATGATAAAAAAATGTTTTTTTTTCTGCATTTCACTCTACCCTTGACATCAAAGGCAGTCTCCAATCTCTATGAGTCTCTTATACCCCTGTCACACATCGCAACTTAAAGGAGCACTCACATCAAATTTACTCATGCCAAGATTTTTGCGTCAGCGAGTAGCTATAGACCCTGCAGCAGCGATTCGCGACCTAAAATGCAACTGACGAATGAATAACTATCACTTTTTTATTGATTTATATCACTGGTATCTAGCGCTATTCAAAACGGCCGGCAATCCTGCCATTTTCAGCGCTGGGAGCACCAACAGTGGCGCTACCTTGCGGTCAACTCCAGATCACGCCACAGCTGACCACTTCACCATAAGAAAGCGTGACGTCAGGCTCAGCTGCTCCGCAAACATTTCGTCTGCCAGGCATACACATTCAGTCATGCCTTGTCACCTGTATTGCTGTCGTCGCCATACAAAGGGTTGACTCGGGTTCAATACGATAGTCTGGAGCTTGGAATCCCCACGATTCACGACGTCGCAAATTATTTTTGCTTCAATCGACCTTTTGCAAAACAGTGATTCCGAAATGGATGCCGTTCCAAGCAGCACTGCAGAGGTACCTGAGGATGCACGCTTCAGCCATTTTCGCTCGTGTGTCTCAGCTATATTGGTGTATTTTGGCGTGCAAAGCCTTCAGGTATACGCAGAGGGGTCAATGCAATATAGCTATCGCCAATGAGGATCAGCGGAAAAATAGAATACGTTTCCTGCTTGCCAGGTTCTTTTTTGCGCCTCCAGATGGCCCACCTATCCAGCCTCTCGCGGTTAACACTGTATAGTACCGCTCTTACGTGGACACGAAGTCTACAGATGAACTAAAATTAAACAATACCTGCGTGTTACTTGTTAGCGATGATACCTGACTATACGCTGTTACACTTTTGATAGCTTGTGGTCGTGTTGATGTGTAACACATACGTGTTATTAAAAGACACCCTTATTGTGCTTTTTCTGTGCTTCGAAATAGACGACTGCAACTCACCTGCAACTCACGATTTCCTGACGTGCTAACCGACAAGCATATGTTTAATCATCCTCTTTTCTTTGCCGTTCTTTTAACGGTGGTTTTCATCTTGATAATTTCACGAAATCATTCATACCGGTGCGACGAAGATCAGACGCGACGAGCGAGTGCATTTCACAGCTTCGGTGCAAGTCGGCGCCACAATAAGAACACTCGGATTGCACAAGTCATCACTACTAAGGCATCGTAACTCAGGATGTTATTTGTGGAATGTATCACACTGAACACGTAGCACTAGTGTCGATGTCGCAGGGCAGTCTATTTTACGTTTTTTCTCCTTAGCTTTTCTACGCTGTTTGACATCGAATTAAAATAAGTTGCACACGACGGATGTCGTTCAAATTTGGCGTAGAAGACCTATGCATACCAAACGATCGAATGATGGGCACATCTCGATCTTGAAATTTGATGTTAGTGCTCCCTTAAGTGCACTTTGAGCAAGTATTACGCTCATAAAGTGTCATTTTGGTGCTTGGCTGCTACACGAGAAAGAGAAGTTTACTTTGAAAATGATGGCAGTGGCAAGTGGTGGATTTGTAGCGCGACATATGTTTGTTATGTCTGCACCTGTGTCTCATCATCGGACCACATTGTCTTCGTGGAAGTAGTGCCAGTAGCACAGGCCATCCCAAATGACTAGGCAATGACTCGCATACAAGTGTGCCTGGAAGTAAACAATGCGACAGACGCAGCCATTGCACAGGATGTGCTGCCACATCCCCCTGGCGGACGTGGCCGCAAACTACCCGAGGGTGAGAATAGCAAGGTTTTTCGCTGTATTATGACTTGTTTTATTACATTGTGGTATCCTTTATAGCGAAAACAATGGTTTAAATATGTATGAGCGCTGTTTTAAGCAACAGCGTATATCTGTGCAAGCCACTGGTACCGAGGCTACACACTTGGTCGTAGTGAAGTGAGGTTAGAAAACACACTTGCCGGCAAGTGTACTTTGCAGCTAGTAACACTAAACTTTCTCACGTGACAGCATGTAAATGACACTTGCAGCAAAGTGTACTCGCTCAAAGTGTACTTATTAAGTTGCCAAATGTAACAGAGGTACTACAGTAACGTACCGGATGGCTCATGAGGGCTGATGTGCAGCCCTTCTAGCTTTGTTTTGCAATTGTTTTCAGACTTTCATATTTTAAAAATGGAATTATTTTGTTCCTGAGAAAGCATTAAATACCCTTTTATAATATTGAGCACACAATAGTGTGGCCTATCAGGAACGATATTAGTATTATGTGCGACTTGTCACATTGAACCAATCAAAGCGCATGGCCTATTTCATCACTCCCACGTGGTGGAGCGTCACTTCCTAGTATTGTGAAAATAGTTACTATGTGCCGCTCTAGTCCGAAAACAAAGTAGTTTCTCCATATAAATAAAATCATAATAGCTTTGTTTTTGTCATTGCAAGTCCCGCAACGATATTGGTGCATAGCACAGTTCAAAACGAAGCTATAGAAATAACACGATTATATTGTGCCGCAGGGCCCTTAAGGCATGTAATATTGTGTGGCAGAAGTGCAGAATTGCACTAGATGTCCGAACATGTGAAATGCACAATGAATGGGTGTTTTAAGGACCCACCTATTACAAAGTACTCATACATATCTGTTCATCAGCAGCAGCAAAAGCATCAAAAAAGAGAACAGCTGCGTAGGTTCGCATGTTGCTTTACTAGGCTTGTGCGAATAGTGAATTTTAGGTTCGAAGCGAATAGTGATTTTGGTCAAATAATTTCGAATCAAATTCGAGTAGAATATATGACGTATAAAGAAAAATGGGCATATTTAGCATGACCTAACTAAACTGCACAATATTTTTTTAATTGAAGTAAGGCATCTATGCAAGTACTTTCTTTTTTTTTCCCCATTCAAGGGAAGTCGAAACAACTTTGAGAAGTAGCAGGATTTTACTTTCAGTAGGATGCAACTGATAACCTGTAAAATATTTAATATTATCCATTACAGTTACAGTGTATAAGTCGGCAAAACAAGCTTTTTCGTTTAAAAAAATTATCAATTGATTTGAGGATAATATGTTCATTTAAGGGGTTTTTCAACAGCTTCTTAAGTAGTAGTAAAATAGATTCACTAAAGAAGCTTGTTGCTTTGTGAATTAACCGCCGGAAAAATTTTTAGAATCTGTCCAGCATGAGCGGACTGAGTTTTGCGATTTGCCATATGCCGCAATTGCATTCTCTGTTCTTGTCACGACGAAAGCGTTTGAAGCGAAGCCGGGAGAGATGGCATGGGGAAAAAAAATATTTCACGTGCGAGTATGACCGTGAGCACTCCTTCTCATTTTTTTTTTCTTTTAATAGGCGCTGTTTCAGTGCGATCGCGCGTGTGCATGTGAACCAGTCATGGCCACCCACGATGACCCCAGTAACAACCGAGCCCCCCATGCTCAAATCAGCCTATGGCTGGTACAATGGCTGTGACGAGTGATTTTTGACATTGTGGTGTCACTTGCCGGGAGAAAAAAGCGATTTTTATCTGACGTTGAGAATATTGTGAAAACCAGAGCGCGAGCTGCGCCATAATATTTAGCTGGCGTGTTCTCGGTAGCCTCGACTACCGATCGGCAGCGTTTGCTGACCATGCTCGAAAAGTGTTGCAGGGCTCCTTTAAAGAGGGCTTTGCGGCAAAGCATATTTCCCTTAGATAAATGCTTTCATGGCTTAGCACAACTATATTGCAGTGAAATCACCTTTACAAGCGGTTACATAGGGATTAATATACATATATTCGTTCATATTGAATACTTCGAAATATTCGATAATTTAAATTAGAATCGAAGCAAATTCGAATACTGTACTATTCGTTCAAATATTCGAAGTATTCCAATATTCGCACAAGCCTATGCTTTACAGACACATAGTGAGCTCTTGACTGATTCGCAAAAGGAAGAATTATGGCGCAGTGGGCACTGTACAACTGTACTTGCTGTAGGCATTCTAGAATAGTTTGTAAAAGCCCATGATACTCTCACAAACATCAGTTTCCTTGCAGCACGCTTTAGGCATGCACTGAGAACCAAAGCCAGGTAAGCAAGTGAGAAGGCGCTGTGCACGGGGCCCAATTACACTATCGCGTTCTACTCTTGAAGAAAACTCTCGAGCGTCCTTCAATTTTTCGCCTCTTCAACATGTCCCACATTACAATACAAATTTTTCGTATAATAAAATTTTGTGCGATGACTTGCTTCTAAGGAGTCGCTGTGTACACACTACGCTTGTGCGAATAGTGAATTTCAGGTTCAAAGCGAATAGTGATTTTTATAGAATATCGAATTCGAATGGTATGTATGACATATAACAAAAAGGGAATATTTATCATGATCTAACTAACCTGCACAATATTTCTTTTGAAGCGAAATATGAGCTGTATGCAAATGTCTTTTTTTTTCCTTCAAAGGAAGTCAGAACAACATTGAATAGTTGTTTCGGTAGGATGCGAGCGATAAGCTGTATAATACCTAATGTTTGGAAATTTATTATACCTGGAGCTTATAAGCCGTCATAAAAAGCTTAATAAAATGAAGAATTGATTTTAGGGTAACATGTTCCTTTAAAGGGACCCTGCAACACTTTTTCAAGTAACTATGGAGCCAGTAAACATGCTTGTTGCTTCACAAATTTTCCGCTTTAATGTTTCTATAATCACTCCAGTACGAGCGGAGTTCCAAAAATTTGTCGCATGCTGCGATTGCATTCCGTCTTCTCGTCCCGACAAAGTAGCTGGAAGCTAAGCAAGAAGGAATGGCACGGCGAAAGAAAATTCGTCACACGCACCTCGTGACATTGAGCACCTTTTTTTTTTCTTTGAATACGCGGCTTTTCAGTGCGATCGCGCACGTACTCGTGGACAAGCGACGGCCTCCCGTGGCGACCCCGGTAACGACGAGCGCGCTGTGCTCAAATCAACCAATGGCTGTGACCAGAGCCGTATATTCCTTCTTGGCAGTGACAAGTGATTTTTGAGCTTGTAGTGTCATTTGCCGAGGGAAGAAAGCAAGTTTTAGCCTTGAAAATTTATTGTGAATTACAGGCCGCGTGCTGCACTATAATATTTGCCTTGCGTGCTCTCAGTAGCCTCGACTACCAATCAGCAGCGTTTTCTGACCATGCTCCGTAAGTGTAGCAGGGCCCCTTTAAACTAGAAGAGGGCTTCGCAGCAAAGCAAATTTCTCTTGAATAGGTGCTTTCACAGCTTAGCATTCCTACATTGAAGTGAAACCACCTTTACAAGCGGTTACACGTGGATTAATATACACGTATTTGTTCATTGTGAATACTTTGAAAATATAATATAAATTCGAAGCAAATTCAAATACTCAACTATTCGTTCAAATATTTGCACAAGCCAAGTAAACACACATTACAGATTAAATACATGTGCATTTCGCGTGTGCTTGCTGTTCTTCCTTGGTATGGTGCATTTCTTGGATGTGCCTGTAGCTGCAGCAGAGAATAAGCCATGAGCACGTGAAATGAACTTTTAGACTAATTAAAGAGTCGGTCAACAGGCTACGACTTTTCTTACACCCCCCCCCCCCAAAAAAAAGCTTGGCAATTCGAGTAGACTGCAGCGGTCACGTTTTCGGAATATTAAAGCACTGGAAGGTGCGCAAGGCCTCCACTTCGAAAAGCCATTACCATGGGCCTTTCCCGACCATTCCTCCTTTCACTAGCAGTGATGCAAAGTCCCCGATAGGCAACTTGAGGCAGCACACAGCGCATCAACTGGTCTAAACCAGTCACGACAATGGGTTATGCCTTTCCCTGCCTGAGAGAGAAAAGAGGGGCGAGGTCGTGCAAAAATGAAAACGATGATGTAACTTTTTTAATATAGCACATACAGTATACTTGCGAAATTTCAAACTCCGATAATTCAAACTTTCGGTTAATTCAAACAAAATTAAATTTTTCGGTCGGCCCTCTATTCTTTCAATGTATTCAAAAGCCTCTTAAACTCCATCATTCGGTTATGTCATACTTTTTGCAGTTTTATACCAGAAAATATCTGCTGCTTTCCTACTACTGTTTGAAATTTGCAAGCTTATATAGTCCAAACAGTCTAAAAATAAAAAATAAGCACCTCACGCCTTCAAGAAAAAAGGCCTTGCTAGTAAACATATGTTCGAAACAAAGCACACGCATGGTAAACAGTGATGCTTCTCAACTGGTATAGAGAGCTTTGTGCTGAAGGCACATACCTATAGCATAGAAGCTGTTGGAAATTCAGGACTTCTTTAAAAAATATGATCAGCCATAAATGGCCATTAAACTTGTGGAGCTTACACCACTGCTTTCTCTCCATTGCGTGCAGTTGTAGTTTAAAAACACTTTAAAAACTTTAAATGTGATAAAATTAATGCCTAATCATAATGTGCAGCATTACCTCACCCAGAGTCATCTATCTGAAAACTTCTGATAACTTAAACAAAACTTAGAGGTCGCTTCAAGTTTGAATAAATGAGAGTAGACTGTATTCGCAAATTCTTGCGCCAGCATGTTCACAAAGCAAAAGTGCACGTATTTATTTTTACAACATTTTTTAGATCTTGGGGCTGTTTACTGACCCTTTAAGGTGAATTTTATCATGCGGGCTTATTATAAAAGTAGCAGTCTCTCCCTGCAACACTGCTTTGAAGCTTGTAATTACTTAACACTTCCTCTGTCTTCCACATAAGTACCACAGATGTGGCACGCAGCTCAAGAAAGCAAGAGATACGTAGGACTGGCTGATCTAAAAGCCTAAAATCATAACTTAGCTGTGCTGACAAAACTATTCTACAATAATATGCAGACATATGCAGCCAAAGCAGGAGCACTACTGTGATGTAGAAGGCTTCCATGACGTTATGCGTTTACTGATAGCGACAGGCCATCCGGAATGTATCACCCATGTTCAACTTTTTTTGCAGGATGAAAGACTCATACTTTGTACAGACCAGACACAGTCACTGTAAGCATGAAAGGAAGGAAGATATGGGTAAAAGCACGGGTTCTCAACCATTCATTGGCTCCTGCCTCTAATTTGGCCATGCTGGATTCCACGAACGAACTCTTATCAGCTTTCTGTTTATGGCTAATCACATACGTTCGAATGTTCAGCTAACCACGTAATCCACTCTTTTCTCTCTGTCACTGCATCACAGGTACTTATGCAGAAAGGGGCAATCAATTGTTACTACTTCTAGTTTTACTAATAACAGCAGCTGCATCAGCTTTTGTATGCACATTCACAACACTCTTGTTCTGCTGTGCGACAGTGGGAAGATGTTCTATATTGAGAGATAGCAGGGTCCTATGAAGTGGTTGATATTTATTCTGTAACTATAAATGACATAAAGCAAGCAGCCTCTAACAAAGTTGTAAAGGAAGCCATCCACATAGGCTATTCATCCAATTTCCACGCTAGACATGAAGTGACTCGCCGAGTAATCTTGCCGCTATAGTTGGCTGTCCATTACTTGGGTGGCCAACTCCACTGGCCAGCAGGCGGCTTGGCAACCAGGGGCTCCCATGGCTTCCAATTTAGCATGCGCCTTGCCAGCACCAGCTCACCTTCAGCCTGCAAGAGAACCACATACCACCACAACATTATTTGAACGGTATTCACCTGTATGATACGTGGTCATTTTATTTAAAGGGACACAAAACAGCAAAATAATTTTTCACGTATTAGTAATATACAATTTCAATATCCCAAAAACACCATTCTTACTGTGACAGAATGCTTAGTAAGCGAGAGAATGTGCGAAAATAAAATGCAGTTGGCAACGCTACTTTGAGATTCCTGCACCAAACACCGTGGCGCAAGAAATTTTGAAGGTCTCTACTGGGTCCAACATAGCTTCCGATCAATAAACATGAAGTACATTGTAATCTGTGGGTGCCACAGATTTAGCATACAGAATTTCAGAAAATTTCATCGAGCCAATGGCACGAAAATACATTTGGAAATTTCTAACGTCACCAATGGATATTTTGGCACGCAATTTAAAAACGAAACTTCGACCTTGATTTTCTCCGTCAATAGTGGACTTTTGATAGTGAACCATATGGCATTAGACTTTTAAGAGTGCAGTTCGTCAATCTAAACCAAGTAGTCAGTGTTCATCTTTAGTGTCCCTTTAAGAATTTTGTTTTTGCTCTTTTATAGTTGCTAGGCTTGTGCAATCATTCTGAGCCCTTTGACTGTCTAATCGAATATTATAGTATCTGCATTTGCTTCAGTTCAGATTAAAATGGTTGGAAATTTCAAAGCATGAACAAATGAACGAAGAGGTGTGTACATTATTCTGCATGTAACACACCCCCATAAAGGTGGTTTCACTGCAAAGAAGAAGTGCTATAGTGTGGTTACACCTATCCACGAAAAATCCGCATTGCTGCGAAGCCTCACGTCAAGCTCGAATGAACCCATCCTCATGTAAATGCGTCCCTTTTTAAGTTCAAAAGCTTGTTATACTGGCTTATGTGCTCTATGTATACCACATTTTAAGACATAACTTACTTTACAGGTTATCACCTGCATTCGAGAGTCAAATTCTGCTTCTATTCAAAGTAGCTTACATTTCCTGAAAACCTAGATTTACATTTCCCATGCCTTGTTTCAATTGAAAAGAAAGATATTGTGCAGGTTAGTTGGGTCGTCACAAAGTCTCATATTTCTTTATAATGTGCAATATATACTATTCAAACTTGATTTGCAATTGTTTGAATAAATCGCTATTTCCTTCGAATTTGCTTTAAATAGAAAATTTACTATTTGCATAAGACTAGTTATCATCTACTAATGATAATCACCTAATCCCAGGGTTAACGTGGCTGGAGCTTAGAATGAAGGAAAGCAGAGTTATCTGTTCGGGATTCACGATGAAAGATCGTGGGTATGCATGCACAGACACGAGAGAAGTCACAGCATTAACGTTCTCCCCTCTCTCCCTCATATCTGTGCTTGCATGCCTACTGCCGTTTACATGTGGTTTGAGTACATTAACACAAAGAGCAACATCTTAATGAATAAAACAGAATAGCAGCTAGTCCATCTACAGGCAATCCATTAACTGTGCCAACCAGAGCTGTGTAAAACAAAGAAAACTTGATACTTATGCTTTAACATGAGAGCTGAAATATTTGGCTCTATGAATAATTAATTTTTAATGCCTGAATTATGATACTACCGAACAAAATAAAATTTGTTTTCATTTTCCATTTTTAAATAGCAACTTCTAAGTGATTGCACAGTTGAAAGATCTAAAATTAAATTTTAATGCATACTTGTGATGTACATCATGAATTCTCTATATACCACAAAAGCGAGGACTTTGCAACAAAACACATACTTCAGAACTACGCAACATGTCCTGTGCCATCTCTTGGGTGCATACACAACAAATAAACAAAATTATTGAAGATAAAACTTGTGTCATTCAGGCAAGAAAGAGCGATGAAGTGAGTGCTGTAGCAAGCGCTCCGCTCTCTACGCCATCAGCTACAGAAGAATTGGTTCTATCATAAAACACCTTAGACGATACAGCGCCAGATTTTTCGTGCTGAAACCTACATTCCCCATGAGTACTTGAAAGCTGGCGTTAAAGGTGGCACCCATTTCATGCCCTATTTGGTCAAAGTTTTCCAGTATGTCGCGAATTCACGACACTCTGTGGTAAGGGTTAAACTAATACTGCTGATTGGAGATGCTGAAGCAAAAACAATATGTCACAGAAAAGAGCTAAGCTAGATACTGTACACTTGTACACTATGAACAGGCTTTCCCATTAATACAAGAACTGTTTATTGACCTAATTTGTATTGGCTTCAATACATATATGTCCCTAAAAAGTTGAAAAATCCTTGCATGGCGAGTGTCACTAGAGCCCATATCTCGACAAACAGTCTTCAAGGCAGCAACTGGTAACAAGTTTGATGCATGGAAGCCATCAAGACTTGTCACAACGTTGGCCCAAGTGACTCAAGTTTTCTTGTCTGTTAGTTCTTAATAATTTTGTGTCTAACCAAGAGAAAAGCAAGCCCACGAAATTCCCTTTCCTTTGTTCACTCTCTTGCTCAAAATTATTCATTTATCCAAGCTGCCATCTTCACCTGAACATCTGCTTTGTTTGGATAGCCACTAAATAGACACACACAAATTCTGAGAGGGCTTCATGACTGTATTTTCCTTACATCGCAGGTGGCATTCAAAGAAACATATTTGAGTTAATGCATGAGTGCTTTGTAGTGAAAACCATTTCTATCAAAAGATCATGTGGACTACAGTCCTTCATGTAAGGGATCGCTTACTACAAAGTGCACCTAACATTCTTGATTTTCAGTACTTAAAAAAATGCATACACAAACTGCTGAGCACACAAAAGAGGTCAAACCAGTTAACCAAAAAAAAAGTGCAAGGGTGTGAAAAAAGGTTAAATTGGCAAATAAATCTTTGAGGAAATAAACGGTGTGGATAAAGTGCTTGCACTGTCTTCTTTCACTCTCCCATGCCATGCATGCAATGTGCTTTTGTCAAAGTATGGTGTGGGGCTATAGCTTCCTTCGAGTTGGTCCAAAAATGCAGTATCTATTATTTCGTATTACTGCAGTATCGCAACTTGAGCGCACACTGCGTGTGAAAAGCAGTAGCTTGTGGAGAACAGCATCTCCAGGTGAAACAAGCTGTAAAAATGATCCAACCTGCTTGATCACTTGCTCAATCTGTCCGGCACCAATACGCTTTTCCAGCTGAGCGATGTCTTTTTCCTGTAAGAGCATCAAATACACACGTTAGGACATAACAGGACTGATTCAGATTGGCAACATAAGCAACAAATGCTAGATATCTCATGCGCACGAAAGCCCATTGCGGTGGCAACTAATCCTCTATCCAAGGCAATGTTAATGCCTCCACACAATTGCTGAGAACTGTATAGACATACTTCAGTCGTCTGCCATGCCAAATAGCAACCAGTATGCAACATCAGCACAAGCATGCACACGGGAGTGGGGGCGAACTCTGCGTGCAAAAGAGTGCAAAAGAACGAACAGAATAAACAGTGCAAAAGAACGAAGAAGGAAAAAAAAAAAACGATCGACGGCGGCGTCTACTCGCAGCTCGACTGTCGTTTCTTCTGTTGTGCTCGTTCTCTCGCACTGCCTCTGCCCAGCACACTCGCTAACTAGTAGCCACACAGGTTTCTGATAATAGCAGCCGAAGCCACCGGATGTTTCGGAAGCGAATAACTGTTTACTTCTGGAAGGCAAGGACCACAGGCAGGCTACTGTTAGAAGCACCACACCGCTTTTTTTTTTTTTTGTCCCCCCCTCCCGATCTATTGTGAAGTATGGTTTTGAAGTCGACGACGGTGAGCGGGGGGTCTACGGCAGTACTTTCCCCTACATAACAGGGAACCCTGCGCACGCCTACGGTACGCAGGAACTGCGGTGCACAAAACGCTTCAACTTTTGAAACGCTGTACAACAAACGCGCGTACTCACGCTTTGAACTAGCGAGAGGCGCTCGTTCACGATCTGCTCCGTGTAACGCCTGTAGGCCGCGCTCTGCGGCAACTTCTCAAGTGCGCGAAGAATCTTATTGTAGAGAACAGTCAGCTCCTGCGATCGAAAAGACCCACATTCAGTGCCGGGCTACGTAAGGTTGGCAAGGACTGCGAGTACGAACGTGGTGCGGGTTCTTGGATACTGCCAGTCCCGTCAGCCCGGTCGTCTGAAAGTAAGAGACCAGTGCATCATGACGCGACTGTCGAGACACTATGCAGCCGATCACTACGTTGCACTGAAACGTGTGTGTAGGAGCTACATAAATACCTTCTTTAACAAACCAGCCATTCCGACCGACCGCAAGAATAGCAGAAGTTACCAATGAACACGGAGTCCGTGCCAATGAAGGACGACGACGACGATGATGATGATCGACCAAAGCTTTTTGTAAAGATCACGTAAAACACAATATTGAAAACTTGCTTGTTAATTTATTGTAATTTTCTTTTAATTTGTTGTTTTAATTTATATAATAATGTGTTTCTGCTGCGGATATTTTGACACAGCCTGGAAATGGCGTAAAGCATATGGCCTTCGAGATTTGTCTGCATACCTTCGCGAGATTCCTACATTCTAAGGACATGATACCTTTGCTGATTGTTGTGGCATCTGTCGGCAGACTTATAAATGAATGTAAACATTTGACAGATGTCTGTCTGGTTGGTATAAAAACTGGAAATGATTTAAAACTCCTACCAAAAGGTACGTACTTTTTGGTTGGAGTTTAAATCATTTCTCAAACAGATAAGTGATATTTTGTTGAACAGATTTACAGAGTTTCATGCAATTATGGCATTAAACTCTATGAAAGTAGTAATGTATGTGCTTTTGATGTTTCTTTTTTTTGCAGAATATATTTCAGCCAAGGGCCTCATCGATATTTTTAGAATATACTTCCCCGATTCTTGCCTGGCAGGCTACAGCTCTAGGGTTTCGTTTTGCTAACCTTCTACGTGCAATCTCGGAGGTCATGTTCTTGTCCCAGTAACGCATGTAGTAACGTGTGCAATGACTGCGAGACTGCAGAGGCGCGGTGAAACACGGCGCGCCTGTTACAGCGGCACTGTTATGTTTTTAATTAGGTCTTTACGAGTTCGCAAAAGCTATTATTATATCATTAACCTCTACCTTTCTTCTACACTGCATGCAATGCAGTAAAAACTCGCACATAACTCTCTCTTCATCCTCATCTTTATCTTCTGCTTCCCTCTTGAAAAGGTGCCCCCATGCGTGCGCTCCCTGCTGCGCTGGTCTGTCCGGCGTAGGATGCAATAACTAGGATCTGCAGGAGAATGAGTATGGTGGGAGAATTAAAAAAAAAGGCAAATAGAAGAAGCGATAGAAAGGAACAGACACAAGAAGAGAGAAGAACCGACAGAAATGTAAATAAAGAGAGGGAAGAAAAAGAAAAGAATGAAGAGAAACAAGAATGGCGCCATGTGGATTCGCACCATGTGAATATTCAATTAGACACATTTTCTCTAATATTGAAAAGTTACGACCCCTTCACCCTGTAGATGGCTTACTGCAAGAACACTTGCAGAGCGTCAAAACAAGCGAATTATTGCTACAAATGCATCGCAGTATGACGAAAAGTCAGGTGTTGGTATATCAGCCTACATTTGCATTGGTTCTGTCCCCTTCAAGTACGTAATTTTATACCCGTTTTTTGTGGCTGTTTCTGGCAGTGTTACTCGCCTTACACGTAACTCACATCGGCTGATATACAGATTTTGTCTGCGCTCCAGTTCATGTTCGTGCTGACTCGCACATAACGAAGGCGTTTCGTGCATTGATGCCCCTACATTTCAGAAAAGTTAGATTAGTTTGGGTGCCGGATAATAAAGGGCTGCTCCTCAACGAAATGACCGATTCTTTAGCAATTCTTTAGTCATCAATAAGGGGGCGAATTTCGCCCTGCTTTCCACCATCCCGCTTATGCAACAGCTGCGCGATTTCGCAGGCGTATATTATACTGGAAAGCTTTACAGGTACATCACTAACAAACTCCACAGAATATCAGTACTTATATATCCCTGGTGCCGATCATTTTGTGAAACACGTAAACTAGAAGTCGCAAATGCGAGACTGCGCTGTCGGGTGCCGAAACTGAATTTCTACTGGTCAGGCTCTTTCTCTAATGTGCGCTTTTTGTGGAAAGATAGAAACTATGGATCATTTCTTTTTTACCTGTAGGTAATTTACTACAGTTCGTAGATCCATGTTGAAAAAAAAACGCCCTTTCGGTGCTATTGGAATTAATTTATCCATGCCCGTGATTCTGGTTTGCCAGTGCTAAGTTTGCGTGCTGTGCACAATCATCTGAATGGACCTAAATACAAACTAATCTATATTATTATAGTTCTGTGTCGACAGTGCATAACTTTTTCTTATTTATTTATTTTCATGTTAAGTATAGGTTTTCTATCTAAGTTATTATCCATTACTAATGAAAAGAGATTCAATAGTTGGTTTATTTCCGTGAAAATTTCGTTCAAAAATTTGTAACAGTTTCATTTTATAACCTACATTACTCTAACATAAAATAACATTCTATAGAACCACTCAATTATTGGCTGCCCCGCCACGGTGGTCTAGTGGCTAAGGTACTCGGCTGCTGACCCGCAGGTCGCGGGATGAAATCCACGGCTGCTGGCGGCTACATTTCCGATGGAGGCGGAAATGTTGTAGGCTCGTGTACTCAGATTTGGGCGCACGTTAAAGAACCCCAGGTGGCCGAATTTCCGGAGCCTTCCACTATACGGCGTCTCTCATAATCATATGGTGGTTTTGGGACGTTAAACCCCACAAATCAATCAAATCAATCACTCAAATATTGGTCAATCCCCCACAGTGGCCATGAGCCTCAAGAGAAGGTCAGCAAGAACAAGGTGGGTATGCACACAATCGTCAAGGATGTTGACCTTGACTTGACAAGGTTGCCCTGTTCCGTTGTTCTTTCGTATACTGAACACCGCTCGCGGGAAGCTTCCTTAATTCTTTGTTGTTGATCCCCATGCTGCTTCCACTGCACAAGCCGTGAGTTCAGTTGGATAACGTTGCATGTTGAAGAGAATATCCAGTATGTGGTGGCGCTGTCATTGCTAGCGATCAATGAGTGGTTGGGAGCGTGGCTGGACTTTTCTTTTACTTTGCCAGTAGGAAAAGCTCTATGGGAAAGTGCGAACCACAGCGGTGTGAACGCTTTCCGGGCTGTTGTTGTACGGGAGTACGAACAATGACATCACAGCCTCGGCAGGGCATTTTTCGGAGGTCACGCATGTTAACAACAACCCAGAGAGGGCAATGGCGGCGCCCAAAGAGCCTTCGTTGACAAGGTGCATAGGATGGCTGGCAGCATGGTACCCTACGGTAGGTGTGGACAGGTGGTCGGCGGCGCGTTATATATACAAATACACGCATGCGGCGCTTCGTCGTGCGACTTGAGCCGATTGTCGGCATGGGTGTCGGCAGGGGATGCAAAAGGGGCACTTTCCCCGCCCCCAAGCACTTGCCCTCACCCTAGCTACTCTAATTTTTTCTACCCTCCTCCAGCAGTGATGCGACACTGCAGAAATACTCTCGACGACCCTGATTGTCGGCGAATAAAATGTGTTGACTAGCAGTTTATTCGGCAATGTCCACGCTCCTCTCTGCTGAATCGAAGCCATGCAATGCCACTTACTAGCGATGTGATGCGCTTCCTGCTTAAAAATACACTAAAGACAAATAACAATTTACGTCAGAGTGAAAGCTCAATGTATGACAACATCTAAAATGACAATATTGCCAACAACAGTGCCCTATACTTACCGAGAAATTAAGGTAAATGCACGAGAACACATGAGCCGCAGTAGGACATTTTAAAAATGATTCCGATTACATCAGACGGACCGCCTACAAATAATCACTAGTAATTGATCCAGCTGCACTAAATAAGGAACATTCGGTGCATCAAGAGATGCAATAAAATGCTACTTGTTTGTTTCTCTTTGATTTATGGAAAAAAAAACAACCGCCGGACGTTACTATGAGGAATGGCGCGAATGGTTCGAAAATTCAATTTTCGCGTGTTACACGAAACATGCGGTTCCATCTAGCGAGGGCACAGTTGAACAACAACAACAAAAAAAAAACGTCTGCAATCTCGAAGCCAATGGCGCAAAATTGATCAATGGCCGTTGTTGCTGCTGTTATGGAGCCACCATAGCTGATGTGCTCCCGCTGCTTTCTGTCTGCTGCTTCTAGCGCAGTAAAGCGGGCACGGGAACTTTGACGTGAGTCGGCCCGGTCATTCCGCTTCTTAAGGCGAGTAATTTGAAGTGCGCTAACCCGATGCGGACCACTAAAACGTGATTTTAGCTAAAATAGGCCCTTTCCTGCCAAAAACTAACACTACAGGCTCTGGACCGCTATCAACGTCGACTTAATAGTTGCCTTTAGTGTCCCTTTAACGAAAGGGTTTGCTCGACCTTAGTGACTGCCTGCACGCTTTCGCACTAAATGACACTTTTGGTGTGTTCAAACTTGTTTGCTTGTGTTCCGCCTACTGCGCACTGCTGTCGCACGAATTAATGACCCATCTAATTCTTGCTCATCTGGATACAAGAGAGAGAGAAATAAACATCGTAGAAAGTCCATATCGGTGCAATATGAGCTCAGTACCATTCGCATGAATACGCATACGTTTTTTTTTCCTCATTCTGTTCATCACGAAATGTGGGACAGTCGATAAGTCCAGTGACGAAAGCTTAGTCGCTGACAGCTATTTGTGCTAGGTTTACCACTTACGCACACATTAAATCAGTAATAATGTAAAATGCTTGTAAGAGTTCAGCTTTCTGCTGAACTCTTGCTTTCATTGATGGATTACGTGCATGGCAGCATATTCTCGGATCAAGCCTTTGGTTTAGTAATACTTCAGTGTATGTATAGTCAGGTCGACCGTCTGATCTGGAAGGGCTGGAGTTTCTGCACTAAGTTAGAATCCCGGGGTAAGAGAGCTCAGGCTGAGGCATGACCTAGCTCGTTTCCTCTGACTCCACAGTGGCCAGCTCTAGAGGAAAAGCTGTAGCGATGACATCTTGGAACGTTGTCAATATTTCCATCGCAGTACTTTAAAGAAGCGCTAAATTTAAACGTTTAGAACACTAAAATTTTCGCAATACAAATCGTAAACGAGCGTGTTCACTCTCGGTTGATTGAAAAACTAAAATGGTATAACATTAACACATCAGTTATTAGTTTGATCAAACATTACCCAAGTGCACGTAGCCAGAGGATTATCGTTAACAACACAAGCTTTCACGACGTTGTAGTGATATCTGCAGTTGTTCTAAGTTCTGTTCTTGGCCCTTTGATTTTTTTTAATTTTAATAATATCAGTGATGGTCTCTCATTTTCTGTGTGAATATTCGCAGGTGATTGCGTGTTATACAGAATAATCCGTGGTCCAAGCGATTGTGCTTCATTGCAAGGTGACCTGGACAGATCGTTTAATTGGTGAGACGTTTCGAAAATGCGCATAAATTTTGATAAGTCGGTAAAGATGTCATTTACAAGAAAGCAGATAACTAACGAGTTTAATTATAACCTAAGTGACAACCACATTACGTCAGTGAGTGAATTTATGCGTTTGGTAGTATTCATAAAAGAGTACTGACACAAAAACCTTGCCTCGCGTTTTTCTGCTGAAATGCGTTGCTGGGGGCCTTTTAATCATGACACGACACATAGTTTGCTCCAGCACGCGACGGATAATTAATTACAGGCCCCTCATTATCAATCAGTTTCAGTTTCGGTTTGAGAGAGTTCCAAAAACTGGGTGCAACTGTCGCTACCTAGCGTGTGAAGCTTTTGGCCACGTCAGCACACAAAACTGTGACGCACTTTCGCACAGTTTGCATAAAGAATTACTTTCGAATAGGAAACGGGACTGGAATGTCGCTAAACAAATAACTTTCTAAGCATGCGCCACGGCCACGCACTCGCAACCAGCCGCCGAGAAATATAGACTGCGCGAGCTAACGTGGCAAAAGAAAAATGGCGGCTATGACGTCATCATAACTTGTTTTGTTGACCGTAGCGTACTGGCGTGAAGGAAGGAGGGGGGTCACCTCGGGGTCCCCTCCGATGGTGTCTATAACGCTATGAAGTCGGTCACTCACGCAAACTTCAAAATAAATTTAAAATACATTCCAAGCTATATTCGCTGTTGATATCTTGCAGATGATATACGAATGTTCACGAGAATCAACCCTGCAGGCTATCTCGGCTCCGAAATTTTGTGTCAGTACCCCTTTAACAGAAACTTTACCTTGGGCTTGTCATATCCTATATGCAACAGCTAAAGTCTGTAAAATGTTGGGCTTCCTGAGTAGGAACGCAAGACACTTCCCGATAGAAATAAAACAACTACTGTATCAAATGAACGTCCGGCCTATAATCGAGTATGCTTGCACAGCTTGAGATCCGTGGCTAAAACAGGACATCAAGGCACTTGAAAGGGTACAAAATTTAGCCGTGAGGTCTGTGCTCAATAATTATAGGTGATAATTTAACATATCCCTTGCAAAAATGAGTTTAGGGTGGGAAACTCTGGAAATGCGGAGGAAAAAGTCAAGATTAAAAACGTTTCATAGCATATTTCATTCCAAAACAGGCATAGCTAAGATAAGTACATATTTCGACCGCATTACGTCTCAACAAGACCTGACCACTCTAACAAAGTTAGAGAATACAAGTGCAGAACTGAGTTGTTTAGGAACACATTTTTCCCCGCACAATTTTGCAATGGAATCATTCTACTAATGATGTTGCCATCGTCACCTCTACCTCTGCCTTCTACTCTTTGTTATAACGTTATGTGCACTCTAATTTTGTTGACATCGTTAATTCTTCAGTGTGGAGTCCACTGCTTGATATTGTTATCTTCTTTGTTGTGTTACAAAATCTGTAATATTATCAATGGTGTATTGCGTAACCCCCACCTTCCTGTAATGCCCTTTGGCGCTGAGGGTACTCTGATAAATAAATGACAAGTAAATTAACGAAAATGTATAAAAATTTACATAAACTGCTTTCAGGAAAGATGCAATGGGGAGAGGAGCGTTTGCAGGTTTCTTCGGCAGATTCCCATCACTCTTGTAACGTCGAGAGCGTGGCGATGCGGCACAGTGTGGCTGATTGCACCAGCTTGCTTGCGCGGCGGATGAGTCGGCGTCCGTCTTTGATGCCATGAGCCAAAAGCTCGACTTTATGTGACAGTCTTTTAATTCGATGTAGCAGAAATCCACAAAACAGAGAAAATGCCGGGTGTATTTGCAGCACGCAGTGGCGACTGCGAGTCAACGTCACCCGAAAGCCGAGTATCA